>JANAVB010007399.1:16056673-16560075 GCA_029216955.1 Iris pallida
AAATTCTTTTCTTATTAGGACTAAGCTCTAACTTAAATTCTAAGTAGCTAATTAAGTCTCTAATCACATGGTTAGTCTTCTAATCAAGGTTAACTAAGGTTAAATCATCTACTAATACCAAGAGCACCAATCAAAAACTACAACACCAATCAAATTAATAATAAAATAATCAAAAATTCAAAATATCACACAATTACTAAAATACCCCAAATCTAGAAAAGTAGTAGTGACAATCTCTGGCACCTCGTGCGGTGGTCGGGTGGCCGCTGGGGTATCGGGGGTCATGCGAGAGGGTTGGGTCGAACGGCTGGCTTAGGGTTTTAGCGATTCCTCTCTCTCTCTCTCTCGATTATGTATAGAGGGGTCGGCCTATATCAGGTCTTAGGAAGATACTGTTCCTGCAAGGGAATATTATCAATCTTCTTCCTTTTTTCTTTTATATATATATATATATATATATATATATATATATATATATATATATATATATATATATATATATATATATATATATATATAATGTTACATGAAATAAAAATATTTCTTTAGGAAAATAGAACCTATTGTTTGCAACATATTTATTCTAATTACTAAAATTTATAAATAAAATATATTGGTATTATATAAAGCCCTACGTTTGCATATATATATATATATATATATATATATATATATATATATATATATATATATATATATATATATATATATATATATATATGATAAAAAGCTCGGGCTATCTCGCGAACCTGGAGGGGGTGGCTAGGGTTCCTCCCCCGCGGCCACTAGAGCCCCTCGTCGGCGGGGGAAGGAAGACTGGAAAGAGGGGGGTCGGGCAGGCCCCCCGGGTCGACGGTGGCGCCCCCAAAGGCGGAGAGGGGGGGAGGGATCATTGGTGGGGGGGAGGGCGGACCCTCCAGGTCTGCTTCAGGCGGTGGGGGGGCGGGAGTGACGGTGGGGGGGTCGGGCGAACCCCCTCCGACGGTGGCTGCGGTGCTCCCCCAACCGGGGGGTTGGGGTCGGTTCCGGGGGGTTCGGGCGCACCCCATCAGGCGGTCGCGACGGGATCGTCGACGGTAGGTCCGACAATGGGATCGGACGGGGATCGGATCCTTCGGGGTGTCTCCAACGCTCCGAATTTCGAATTCGGAGCAGGATCTGGATCTCAGGGGGGGCAGATGGAGGGAGGAGGATGGACGACGGTTACGCGTCATCGTGTGGTAAAACCGAGGGAAAGGTAGGAGGAGGACAGGGCCATTTTAGGGATTGCTACTCTGCTGACAGACGACAAAGCGGGTCAGGGGCGCGGCCATCGGCCCGTGGCCCTGTGGCATCTGCTGGGAGATCGGTGGGCTGGCGGCCCAAGGCGACCGCGGCGGATAAGGAGTAGAGCAAGGTGGTGGAACTTGGCGGTCAGGGGTCTGGGCCTCCCCCCACGGGGGTTGTCCGTAGGCCACATGGGGCGACTACACAGCCGGTTGGAAGGTCCTGGACAGATATTTATAAAATTGTAGGACCGAAAAGTCCTATATCGATGGAGTACGTGCCGCCGATTAAGGTAGGGAGGGGTTTTCGGGCCTCGTTCCCTGCGGAGGAGATAGAGAAGGTGATCGCCTACTAGGTGAATACTCTGGTTCTATACGTCCTAGACAATAAGCCTTTCTACGGATAGATCCGGGGTTATGCAGCACGAGTCTCGCAGCCTAAGGAAAGTATGAGTTCTTTGCTCGCGAGAACGGCTTCTACTATGTGAAGTTTGGGCTTGCGGAGGATGTCGTAAGGATCCTGCACGGCAGCCCCTGGACGTTCGATGGCAGGCTAATCATTCTGAAGGAATGGACCCCAGAACTTAGATGTGAGAGGGAAGTCCTGAATGCCATCCCTGTATGGATTCGATTCCCTGAGTTCCCTGTCTGGTTCTGGAGTATCCCATTGCTGATGCGTCTGGCGAGCTTGGTAGGCACCCCGATCAAGGCGGATAAAGCTACTGCCTTCCGTTCGAGGTTGATGTATGCTAGGATTTTTGTGAAGATTCGGGCTGGGTGGGAGTTTCCGAAGATGGTGGAATATAAAATTCCTTCTGGAGAGGTGCTAACCCAGAATGTGGAATACGAATGGATTCCACCTACATGTTCACGATGTTCTTGTTTTGGACATTTGTCCAGTACTTGTTCGTCAGTAGGCCCCCCGGTGGAGCCTAACATTCCCTTTAGTGAGGTTCCAGATTCATCCCATGACATGGATTCCAGAGATGACAGTGGAGAGGAGGTCTTGGCGGGAGGGACTACTCCTCCAGGGAGTGATGGTGGACTGAGCCTCCTTATCTCTACCCAGTTAGCTCCTACGAGTGGGGCTTTGCTCACCTGCCCGGGGCAGAGGAGTATGATTACCAGAGGCATGGTGGCGTCGGGGAGAGAGGAACGGGGGGTGGCGGATTGGCTGAGGGGCATGTTTACTGTAGGAAGCGACGTGCTGTTGGTCCGCTGAGTGACGGTCCCTCTAGGGAGGGGGGGCATCTTTCTGCCAGGAAGGAGGCGGTGTGTGTTGACAACCCTGCCTGGGCGATGGTGCTCTCTCAGGTCACTCCCCAGCAGGCCATTCCGACTGGGATGGAGGAGGATCTATTAGCGTCGGATGTGGTTCATTCCCTAAGTACCGATCCGGGTGGTTCACAGGGGATTCATCCTCTCATTAATTAATGGCTATTATCTCCTGGAATGTGAGGGGAGCGTGTTCGCTAGAAAGGTAGAGAGAGATTTGTAGGGTTCTTCACAGAGAGAAAATATATATATATATTTTACCCTTTTTCCAAATATATATATATATATATAATGTCCCACTTTGATTGTATGTTGTAAGATTATTGCCTTGCTTTTGGAATAAAATTTACCCTTTTTCCAAATATATATATATATATATATATATATATATATATATAATATATATATATATATATATATATATATATATATATATATATATATATATATATATATATATATTAAAAATAGGTATATATATATATATATATAGCCTAATAAATCCCAAAATTCCAAAATGTCATTTTAAGAGAATGTTTTCATATTTCCAAGGTAAATGTGAATTTAAATAGCAAACAATTCATATATTATATTTAATATTCAATTTATAGAAATTACTCTCTAGACTATATTTAAAAATGAACTACCAATATATATACACATCTATATATTTACATGCACGTCGTTGGTCGCACTACATGAGTAGTGGGCTTAGGTTGGGTTCAGGTCAAGTCCGGACTAAATTGGTACAACCAATCTTCTAAAAGTCATAACCTTAATAAATAAATAATTAAATCATTTATAGGGGTCAAGTCACAACTTTGACTGATTTTTCTAGCAGGGACACTGTTATGGCTAGGCCTTCCCTAGCATGGCTAGCTAATACACTAGTCAAGGCATACAACTACATTATCCGTGTCACAATTCCTAGTCATCTTGTACCCCAAAACTTAACCATGACTAAGACTATCTATAATAAATACTATTTTGCCTAAAAATATTTATAAATTCCAAAAATAACTATTTAAGTCAAATAAATATTAAAAGAATAATTTCAAATTTTCAGGGTGCTTACAATGGGTGATTGATTTCAAATTTTAACCTCTGTAATTTCTTCTTGAGTGTGGTGAAGGGGTTCATGACAAAAGGTTCAACATTAGTTGTTGTCAAGATTATAATTTTACCTGAGCTATATAGTTCGTGATTTGTCCATGTGACATTGTTACTAACCATATACGTTGTTTTGATCTATTTTTAGTGTTCGTTAAACGTGGGTTGATTATCCCAGGTAGGTTGGCTTAAGTTAGTAGGGCATGTCCGAACCCAACATCTGATATCAGAGCGAGGTTCATTCGTTCTGGTCTGATACCACCATCTCGTATCAGAGCTCTCAGGTTCGCGAGAGGAAGGTGTAAGTATGTCTACGGAGTAGATGAACACACGTATGATCGCCCTTACAGGGGAAATTGGACGATTTGGAAGCCGATGATAGAGGACTACTCTGTTGCAAGGATTTTTCATGGTCCGTTGAAGGGCGACAACGCCAAGCCATCGGATAACTATGTTGGATTCATTCGCCTATGGCTGGATGATTCGGTGTTTCATCACGTCTCCATGGAAACTTCAGCAAAAGCATTGTAGTAGAAGCTACATTCGTTGTACGAAGGAAAGACGACTGGTCAAAAGGCATTTATTATTCGCCAATTCGTCAACTCGAAGTACAAGGAGGGTTCCTCGATGGCACATCTTAACAATATTCAAGGGATCATCAATCAGCTATATGCGATGAAGATGGTGATTGGCGATGATCTTCAAGCCATGTTGCTTTTGAGTTCTCTGCCGGAGAGTTAGAAGACGTTGGTGGTGTTGGTGAGCAACTCCGCTCCAGATGGGGTTGTCACAATGGAGGCAGTCAAAAGCAGCTTATTGAACGAGAAGATCCGGTGTAAGCAAGTGGAATTGTCGCAGGAGTCCGCTCTGGTGGCTTCCTATGGAAAGGGAAGACTCAATTCACAAGCGGGGACATGGTAGAGTTCTCGGGATCTTGCGGTTGTGGACCGTAAGGAGGGCTGCTATCATTGTGGCAAAATGTGTCATATTAAGAGGAACCGTATGAAGCTCAAAGCTGAGAAAACTAAAGACAAGGATGACCGGGAGGATCTCACGGCATTTGGAGATATCATCATTACAGCAACCGACGCAGAAGAATCTTGTGACCTGTATCATGACGACAATTGGGTCAATGACACGATGACGTCATATCACATCACTCCGTAGAGGAGGATCTTTAGGTCATACCGAGGCTGTAGGTTTGGACGTGCAAAGATGGACAATAAGAGAACAACTGCAGTTGCGAGCACCGATGATGTGTTTGACAACGGAGCTTGGCGAGAAGCTCGTTCTCAAGTGGTGCGACATGTATCGAGTTTGTGCTACAACTTGGTTTCGATAGAAAAACTGGCGGTTGATTGATTTCGCAAACTGTTTGGGGACAAAGATTGGATGCTTATGAAATGTTTCTAACAGTTGGCTCGAGAAAATATATGTTGTGGCATGTACAGACTCAAGCCGTTGAAAATGCTAAGAGGATGATTCTGGAGATCGAATATGAGATCAATAGTTACTTTGCTACATCACTTCACCAATCATGGGTCAATAATGCTCCACCTGCGAGAAATTTATGGAAATTAAACAACTCTTGTGTGCTCAGGGTAGTCCTTTGGTTGGCAATCAGACAGTGTGGTGCTGGCCAAAGATAGCTTGCTAAAAAGGAAAATAAATAGCTCTGGATAATTGCACTCTGTGAGTAGCAGTTGTTCATCGACCACTTTCCCATAGATTGCATGTATCATAAGAATTCAACGTCACTGAAAATCCAGGTAGGAAACAAAGATATTCTTCAAGGGAACCTTTGGACAGTATGCAGAAATCAAGTGACACATGGGAGCATTGTGGAATGTAATAGTCTCAGATCTCAGCTGGACTCTCAGGTCGGAAATAAAGAAACAACAGAACTTAGAAACTTGAAGAGGAAGAATCACAACAAACATCTAACTGCGATAAGAACGATTTATGAAGAGGAAGAATCACAACTTCTAACTGCGACAAGAACGATTATGAAGCAGCCACATCAAGTAGTAAAATATCAGGGTATCATATCAAAGTTTCTTAGATGATTGTTAAGGCCAGGACAGTAATTACATTTAAGATTTACGGCAAGTATGTATCAGTTTGCAATTAAAATTGCACATTATAAGAATAAACAAATCCATTTCAAGAAATTTATGCCCAATGCTCACCCATGATAGTATTAGGCATCAGTTTAAGGTTACCATGTTGCATAAAAGTGGAATCACCATGCTAAACTATAAAATGACACCAATAAGAGAACTGGAAAAGATCATTAAAAAGGAATGCATTATAACTTACTTTGAATATTTTACAGACTAATAAGCATTTGCTTAATCGACCACATAATGACAGATCCTTCAACACATCTCGTCAGAACTGTACATTACAAGTAAGTCCTGTTTACTCTCTACTGTGGTAAGTCTGACAAGCAATGCATGAAAGCAAGCTGATTTTTTATAAAGACAAAAATGAGATGACAATTCATACAAGGATTTGGAAAATTCTCCATATATGCTCCTCCATTTTGAACATTAGAGTCTCCAAACAGAAGCAGCAGATGCAGTATTAGTTCATTACACACAAATTAAACCTGCTAATCCATGAAAACATTATTGACATTACAGCAGAGAAAGTGGGAAAGATGATGCTTATTATCAAATTTGGGAAACTTACGGCTAGTTTGTTACATTTGTGCAAGTTGCGACAGGCCAAGTGGTCGACCTAATTTCCTGAAAACCAATAACAGAAGTACCTGTCTCAACCAAATTAATGGGTCTAGAAGGACAACAATGTGACATCCTAGGTAAAATAATACTTTTATTTCAAAAAGGAGCAAGAATGAAAGTCAATGAGAAGAAGCATGACACATACCTCACATATCAAAATTGGAGAAAATCTAATTTCTTGAATAATGGTATACACTGCAACTGCAAATAATTCAGTCTCATAATTGGTCCTATTAAAAATTATATGCTGAATACAAAACATAAAAGTATTTTTCCATTTTTTTATAAAAATATTGCATTGTGATGTGATTCAGGCATTGCTCATGGCATACACAGCATGGCAATCATCATTGAGAAAATATTGCATCGCGATGTGATTAAAGCATTGTCCATGATATGCTTGAGAGTTGCCTTAATAGGTAATAAGCAAGATGTATTCCCAAGTTGCTCTAATCAGAATTAGAGCATAAAAATTACAAACCATGATGACATAATGAAAAATTGATGCAAGCCTAAGATAAATCTCAACTATAGATAGGAAGATCTTTTTTGGGTATATTATCAACAATCTCATAGTAATCTGAACCTAAAATGGTGCTTCAGTAATCAATAAAATAATACACTTCATCATGAAAAGAAAAGTGGAGGGAAAAACTCACCTTTCCATGTGCAAGAAAATGATATGCTTCTCATCCACTCATTAAAGCACCTGGAAATTAAAACTAATTAGATTTATCATAACAATATACACTCAAAATATTTCACTAGTGACAGCAAACAAGTTTCCAAAGGTTATATATTAGACCCTGGCGCAGGGCTGTGAGATCAAAAGAGAGTATCTTAATCTTAAAGATGACCAATGAAAATATCCAGTTAAAAAGAACTGACATTCTATGATGCATATCACCAGTAGTATAGTAAATATATGCAACAGCAGAACACTATGATAAAAATTATAATCATCTATACTAAAAAGCATACATCTTATTTCATTCGTATAATGTATATTTGGTTGAAGCATGACAAGCAAATACCATCATCGCTGTCACCCAAGTTTCTCTCCATAGTAATGGGCATAGAAACATGACAAGCAAATACCATCAGCATCATCATCCAAGTACCAGGCCATCATAATGGCTCAGGTATAGAGCCTGACACAACCTCCCAAAAGGCTAGATAAACTTCTTACGATTGGCGGTGAACTTAACGTAAACTCTCAGTGGTGTTGTAAAATTCATAGCTAAGGCAACTATGAAAAAGAAAGGACCTTGAGACAACCATAAATAAGAAAACAATCAAAAGAATATAAGTAAAAGGCCAATCCACATTCCAACAAAATAAGATCAAGATAATTAATTACATCCAACAAATACCTAGTCACACCCTTCTACCATAACGTAACTCGGAAGGGAAAATTATGAAATGATCACAAACTCTAAACTTACACCAAGACACTGCCAGATTTCACCTATGGGTCGTTCCCAGAAGCTAGTATACAGCTCAGCAGTAAGGATTTGAACTACATTTTTTAATATACAATCATGGTAGTCAACGGCGCACCTCGGGAGGGCCTCGGAGCAAGGCACAGCATATGCGCCTCACACTTCACTAGGCGAGGCACACCTTTCCCCGAGCATACCCAAGGCGCGCCTTAGGTGCGCCTTTTAGCAAGGCGCACCTAGGCGCGCCTTATGTGTTTTTTGTTTTTTACAAAAAAAAAAATGAGGCAGGAGATAGTCCTTACCTCATACAAGTGGGAGGGAGGTAACCCTTTCCACGGTTGTCAAAGTTGGCTACAGTTGAACTTGAAAAACTAAAATTTACCAAAAGTGTGGTAGAAAAAATACAAATTCTTATTAGTTTTGTTGAGTGCTATTGTTGCTCTGCTAGTTCACTTGATTATGTTAACATGTTTTTGTTAGTTAATATGTTATTTGGTTTTATTTCTTACGTTACTAATTTATTTATTTATTTATGTATATTTTTATTTTTATTTGTTTTGCGCCTCACTTCACTCAGGCGTGCGCCTTGCTCCTCGGACGATATGGACCCTTTGCGCCTCGAGTACGCATTGCGCCTTTGACTACCTTGTATACAATGTAGCATCAAGAATGAAAGATCATGAAGCAATCTTTATTGAGTTCTAGGGGTGTCCACTAAACATAAGACCAGTCCTCACGGGAGAATGTGCCATAACAGGGATGGCCTTAACTTAATACACAAAACGGGTGGACCAACTTGCCAACATTCATCTGAATTAATTCAGGATTACTCTTACTACATCCCTGGAACGAATCCAAGATTCATGAGCCCCACTCCGTAGAGGATCACAAAAGTTTCCCTTGGTACCAACTAAGGGATAAGAAGTGTCTCCGTCTATATGGGAATAGTAGTCATCATCCATGCACCTTCCCCCCCCCCCCCAACAACAAACACCTCCCGCAGGCCGGAAAATAGAAGTCTTACCCCAGTTTATCTTGCTAAGACAATTATATGATAACATGAAATGATTAATCCATTGTATAAATATGGTCATACCTTATGGCACTAAGGGGCTGGTTGGTTGCCCGTAAATAGGAACGCCATGCAACATTTGTTGGAAGCGTGTTATAAATATTGTTTAGTTGCATGTAAATGGTGTTGCGAGATTTAGAAATCCATTGTTTGGAATGATGTAATTAGAATGTTATGATGCAACTTTTGTTGCCATAAATATTGAATGGAGAGATAATGGAAGGAAATGATGTAAAACATGTTGCCATTAGTGGTGTTGTGGCATTTTGACTTGAAAAAAAAACAAGATAGTTGGGAGAGTTTTATTGTCTTATGCAACATTTGTTGCACTAATTCTACCATTTACATCAAACTAAATATTGTTGTTGAGAGTAAATAAGGGACTTTAGTCCCACATCGGTTAGATGTAATATGAAGAGGGGTTGGACCCTCTATAAGTAGTAGGCAATAGCCCTCAATAATATTATCTGAGATATTAGACTCATTTCAACTTGGTATCAGAGCCGAGTTCTCCATCCTCTCCTCCAAACCCTAGCCGCCCTCCCTACCCACCTCCACAGCCGCCACCCTCCTCCACGCCGCTGCCATACTCTAAACCCTAGCCGCCAAACCCTAGCCCCCTCCAGTGCCGCCCCCTCCAGTGCCGCCCCCCCTCCAGCGCCGCCCCCCCCCCCCTCCAGCGCCGCCCCCCTCCCTAACCCTCCAGCGCCGCCCCCCACCACAGCCTACACAGCTGTTTCCAGATCCTCAAGGATCGACACCCCCCCTTTTTCCAGATCCCCTTTACTGCTGCTACAGCAGCCCTTTTTAGGGTTTTTCGCTGTTCTGAAAAAAAAAAACAAAAAAACAAAAAACAAAAACAAAAAAACAGATTTCCTTCTCTTTAGAAGATCTCTGTAGTTGCCTCGAGAATCAGAGTACCTTCTTTTTAGAAGCTCTACTACGAATACGAAATCTCTTTAGATTTTCGTATCTCAGAAACGTTGTCTTTACAATCGTTTCTGCACGGCTGGTATACCTCTGGTTTGTCTCATGCAAGGAGGCACAACTACGTTGGTTATCCTTGAGCCGTCCGAACGCGTTATCATGACGCGGTTCTAGTTGGTCGTATAAACTACGACATATCAGTGAGGGATCTCGTTTTGTTGTTTCCTCCTGATAGCTGACTAAGACGAAGACGACTCAAAAGAAGACGACTCAGGAAACAACAACACCTCACTGATTGCAGTTGAAGAAGTCATGGATTCCATCTATGGGAAGTTGACAGCAGAAGAAATAAAGGCCCTGGTCGAGGATCTCCTGACCAAGAGATTACCGGAGGCAACCCCACGCGTGATCCATACTGATGTGGATCCGTCACCGTACAAAATGGGGAAGTTGGACAAGCTGGAGACGAAGTTGGAAGGCACGACCAACTACTTGAAATGGTCGCGGCAGGCGATGCGGACGCTGAAGGGACGTGGCTTGGTTGGTTATGTAGATGGCCACACCAAGGCCCCTGTCGATCACTCCTCGAAGGAGTTTGATGTATGGGACATTGTCAACAATGTCGTGGCTGGTTGGTTGACAGCCTCTTTGACCGACCAAGTGTCGGGTAACGTTGAAGCAATGGAGGGAGCTGCTGATATCTGGAGAACATTGAAAGACATGTACTCCGGTTCGGATAACCCCATGCGAGTCTTCCAACTGCAGGATGAGCTCGATCGGGTAATCCAAGACGATCGTACCATCTCTGAGTACGCTGCCTTGTTGAAGAAGTACTGGTCTGATCTTGACCATTATGATCCTCTTGGCATGAAGGATGCTCAGGTTGAACCGGCTTTTGCAAAACACTTCCAGAAATTTCTGGATTATATCTCGCAGCAACGGATGATGAAGTTTTTGAAGGGGCTCAACCCTGCATTTGAGCAACGGAGGAATGTACTTCTCGCACAACCGAAGCTGCCGACATTAGAAGACGCCATAGCTGCCATGGCACAAGAAGAAGCACGGTTGAAGCTGATGCCTACCAAGGGTATCTCCCAGGGGGAGCAGGCCGGAGTTGACACATCTGCTCTTGCCACTTTCCAACAGCCTCCTTCTACGGGAGGCGTTTGCCACAACTGTGGTGACACAGGACATTACATCCGCTTTTGCCCAAAACCGACACGGACTCCCTCGAATGGTCGGGGCCGTGGTCGCGGTGGACGACGAGGTGGTCGAGGCAGCTACAGTGGTGGAAGGGACACTTACTCTGGAGGCAACAAAGCGTATCTGACGGATGAAGGTGGGGACAATCAGCTGGCGGACATCACTCCATTTGAGAGAGAAGTTCTCGAGAAGATGCGCGGCTCAAAGCTTGGTTCTGGCGAACGACAAGTCATTCCTGGGGCGCCGTCCACTACAGGAGATTACTGCACTTACTTCTCCCAAACCAGTGCCGGTATACCTTCACGTGCTCTTGCATCTGTCTCTCAGCCAGCTTGGATTATGGACTCTGGGGCATCTTGCCATGTCACGGGATCCCGAGGTGAGTTCCGGAAATACTCTACTCTAACGCCGCCAGAAAGCATTCAGACTGCTGATGGTACCTGCAAGCCTGTTACGGGTAAAGGCACTGTTGATTGCACTCCTTCCATCACTCTATCTAATGTCTTACATGCTCCTTCCTTTCCTGTCAATCTTATATCCATTAGCGCCATTATCCTTGATCTAAACTGTATTGTTTACTTTGATATTCCTAAGGTAACTTTTCAGAAGAAGGGAACGGGGAGACGACTAGGCACTGGCACATGGCATAAGGGTCTATGGTACTTGGACAGGAACGGTCTGGATAGAGCACTGGCATCTTTGGTTGCAGACGCACACCCGGAAGTCCGAAGTCTAAGTGTCGAAGCTGAGCTGCTCCTCCACCATCAGCGTATAGGACATTCTTCTTTTCCCGTTATTAGTCGACTGTATCCGTCCTTATATCAAAAAGCAAATAAAGAGTTATTAGTTTGTGATGCTTGTGAGTTGGGAAAACATACCAGAAGCTCCTATGTGAGTTCTGGGCATCGATGTTCTACTGCTTTTGATATGATTCATTCCGATGTGTGGGGCCCTTGTCCTACAAACGGTGTTAACGGTTATAGATGGTTTGTTACTTTTATTGACTGCTCTACCCGCGTAACGTGGGTCTACCTGCTGAAGAATAAAAGTGATGTTTTTGAGGCATTTCAAAGCCTCCATCAACGGGTGAAGACACAGTATAATGCTCGTGTTAAGTGTTTCCGGTCGGATAATGGGACGGAATATACCCATAAGAGGTTTGTTGCGTATTTATCCTCTCATGGTATACTGCATCAAACCTCTTGTGCATATACACCGGCTCAAAATGGTGTTGCCGAACGAAAGAATAGGCACCTGCTGGAGGTAGCTCGGACAATGATGCTGGCTATGAATGTCCCTAAATTTTTGTGGGGGCAGGCTGTCTTGACAGCCTCTTATCTCATCAACAGGATGCCCTCTCAATTACTGGACTGGAAGACGCCTTTGGAAATGCTCATGGGGACAACTGCGTACACCCTTCCTCCGAAAGTATTTGGTTGCGTATGCTTCGTCCACGATAACAGGCCTGGCATTGGTAAGCTGGATCCTCGAGCAGTTAAGTGTGTCTTTGTTGGATACACCGGGACACAGAAGGGTTACGTATGCTGGAGCCCGGTTGAACGGAAGCTGTTTGTAAGCATGGACGTTACATTCAGAGAGCTGGAACCTTATTATGGTTCGGACGAAGGTTCTGCGTTTGGGAACACGCCTCACACAGCGGGTGTTAGACGTGAGGGGGAGGTAGTACGCCCAAACGTAGTTGTCGGATCGGTACCTTGTCCTGTCGTGACAAACTGGAAGAAAGGGGGAGAAAGCATCAATGATACTGATACGGAGGATGAAGAAGACAATACGTACATTACGCATGGGGAGAAACAGACAAGGGAAAAGGAGCTCCAAGTTTACAGAAGAAGACAACAGAGGTCCAGTACTGTGCCGTGCCCTGTGCCTATAGTGCCAAGTCCCTCGTCTACTCCTGCCCCGACTCCTGAAGATGTTACTCCCGCACCGGATCGCTCGGATTCGGAAGCGGGTCTCTCCGATTCGGATGGTATGCTTTCTCCACCACCCATTGCTCCCTTAAGGAGGTCTTCTCGCATTAATGCGGGAAAGGCTCCTATTCGTTATAAAGATTATGAACATGATATCGCCAACTACCTATCTTATTCTAATATTTCTTCGACTTATCAAACATTCCTTACTTCGTTAGACTCCACTTCTTTACCTAAGAATTGGCAGGAAGCAAAGAAGGACCCAAGATGGAAAGCCGCAATGATGGAAGAACTTGGGGCACTAGAGAAAAATAAGACATGGGAGCTGGTACCATTACCTGAAGGGAAGAAAGCTGTGGGATGCAAATGGGTTTACACAGTGAAGGAGACACCAGAAGGAAAAGTTGAACGATACAAGGCGAGACTGGTTGCAAAAGGCTATACCCAGACATATGGTATCGACTATAATGAGACTTTTGCCCCAGTAGCGAAGATGAGTACCGTAAGAACGCTGGTCTCCATTGCAGCAAACTATGGGTGGAAGCTACACCAGTTAGACATAAAGTACGTATTTCTTCATGGAGACCTACAAGAAGAAGTATACATGGAGACTCCTCCGGGGTGCTACTCTGTGTCAGATTCAGGTTAAGGAACGTCACATGGAAAAGTGTGCAAACTGAAGAAGTCGCTGTACGGGCTGAAGCAATCTCCTCGAGCCTGGTTTGACAGATTCAGAAGGGCTGTCACTGGCATGGGGTACCATCAGACAAATGCAGATCATACTGTCTTCCTCCAGCATGCAAAGGGCCACATTACTATACTTGCTGTATATGTAGATGATATAGTGATCACAGGTGACGATGTAGTTGAGATCACTAAGATGAAGACGAAACTCGCCAAAGAGTTTGAGGTGAAGGACCTGGGAGAGATGAGATACTTTTTGGGTATCGAGATGTGTGATGGTGAACAAGGAATTGTTCTCTCACAAAGGAAATATGCACTAGATCTGCTGAAGGAGACAGGAATGCTGGGATGCCGAGCAGCAGTCACTCCAATTGACCAGAAGTGCAAGATGAGAGCAGAAGCAGGAAAGCCTGTTGATCGCCAAAGGTATCAAAGGCTAGTAGGCAGACTGATTTATCTAGGGCATACTCGCCCTGATATCTCATTTGCAGTAAGTGTTGTAAGCCGCTATATGCATGATCCAAGAACGGGTCATATGGATGCAGTATTTCAGATCCTAAGATATCTGAAAGGGACGTCGGGAAAAGGACTGTGGTTCAAGAAGAATGGATGCACAGATGTTGAGGGATACTGCGATGCAGACTGGGCAAGCTGCATAGACGACAGAAGGTCTACCACAGGGTACTGTGTTTTTGTAGGAGGAAACCTGGTTTCATGGAGAAGCAAGAAACAGTCAGTGGTAGCACGGTCGACAGCTGAAGCAGAATACAGAGCAATGGCTCTAGGAGTATCATAATTGCTATGGGTAAAGGCGCTGCTGACAGACTTGAAGCTAGACAAGGGGACACCATTGCACCTTCTGAGCGATAGTCAAGCTGCGATAAGTATAGCGAACAATCCGGTTCAGCACGACAGAATGAAGCACATCGAGATCGATCGATTCTTCATCAAGGAAAAGCTGGAACAAGGGATACTGAAGATTGACTATGTTCGCTCAGAAGAACAGGTGGCAGATTGTCTGACTAAGGGTCTTAGTTCATTGAGTCTGTCAAAGCTATGTAACAAGATGGGGATGATTAATATCTATCGCCCATCTTGAGGGGGAGTGTTGAGAGTAAATAAGGGACTTTAGTCCCACATCGGTTAGATGTAATATGAAGAGGGGTTGGACCCTCTATAAGTAGTAGACAGTAGCCCTCAATAATATTATCTGAGATATTAGACTCATTTCAACTATTGTAAAGTGCAATCTTTGTTGCATGTATTTGCATTTACATCAAACCAAACACCCCCTAATATTAAGCTTGTGTAGTGGTAAGATTTCTTTATTCAAAATACAATTATAGCCACGAACTAGTCAAATGAAATCATGCTCATAAAGATGAGTTATTAAGTATGTAATCAACCCCTAGTTTGTTTCGGGTCATTCGTCAAATAACCTTGCTTAGGTCCTTTAGTAATCATTGTTGGGCAGTATTTTAAAAGGCAAAGGCGTCACGTTTAGGCCCCTTGGGGACGAGGCATAGGTCCCAAGACGTGGGACATAAGTTTTTCGGAAATTAAATTTATATTTAAAAATACATAATAACATTTGAAAAAATGAAAAAAAAAAAAAAGGTGAAAATGATCAATAATAAAACATAAGAATAAAATCCAAATTTCCTAAGACAATTATCAAACATATTATAACCATTCTTTAAGAATACGGGTCTAAGACTAAAATATTTCAGTAATTAAAAAAATAGCAACTAGTTGATTATCAAGAAACACAAAAACGTAGCTAGTGTCAACTCCAAAAGTATCAAAATAACAAAGATTTTAAGAATCCAAGTCTGGCTCATCCATGAGGAATTAGATCCATAGCAACACAAAAGTTGAAAAAGGGAGAGAGATAAAGAGAAAAAAAAGAGTTGAAGAAATACCTAGGTTGAAGATGTTGATGCAATTGCAAATCTCGAGAGAGTAGGAATCTGCACCTTGAACAAAGAGGGAAAGAAAAGGTTTGGATAGTGTAGTCGTAGATGGGTAGAAGAGAATTTTATAAAGATTTAGAGTTGTCACAAGTGGGTAATTGAGCTCTATGTTGTTATAAACCACAACCCCAGAAGAAAAAACCCTCTCTTAGTTGTAAGTTTTTCACATGGAGCGTTAAAAATGCACTCCTCTAAGTGAAAAATGCATACCCCAATAAAAAAATATGCCTCTTAGGCTTATAGTTTAATTAAACAAGTCTGATGACTTTTTTGGATTGCCACGGGGCAAAATGTTCCTTAAAACAAGTCTCGGGAAGGGTTTTTTAGAACATTGTTGTTGGGTGACCCTTGATTTCTTATACTCAGGTCATTTCGTTCTTTTTCGTGACACACATAGCCAGGCCACTTGCTTTTTTTAATTGCAGTAGACCGATTTTGCTTAATTAACTCGATCCTGCTTGCAGAATCATTGAACATATCTCATTTAATCAAACATAATAGTCACAAACATGCTTAATTAAGTATGTCAAAATATATTTGACTAACTATACTTAATTAGTCCAAGCATGGCACATGGACGTAATGTCTTATGTAGGCGCTAAACTTTATAAATGTTTAATACAAAACAAAAAATTACTTACATATATAAACCACCAAGCCATTAACCAAAAATTTGGGATCCGTTGTTTTAATCACTTCTTCCATTTAGTTCTCTTTAAGGGTCATGTTCTCTGTAACACTACAAAAAGCCATATCCTTCTATAAAACTTTTGATGTGTTTGTTTAGGCCCATCTCTAGGAGTAGTGGCTCACTTTTTTGTAGGTTATATATACAATTATGCAGCTTCCTTTATTACCTCTACTTCAGAAAAAATTGGTTAATTTAGTTTTTCTTTTACGTATTCTATCAGTAAGAATCTCATTTGTTTCGATAAAGAGGGAAATCTGCCCTCTTATATTTTTACATCTAGGATCCAATCTGTATCACTGATAGGAACTGAAGATTATGGCAAGAAAAAAATGTTTGATTCAGAGGAAGAAGAGAGATAAATTGGAATTTAAATATAATTTGATTTGTCGATCCTAAAAAAGAAAGGAAAAAAAGAGAGCAAGGTTTCATTGTTGAGTGAAATATAGGAAATTCATGAAAAATTGCAATCCCCATCATTGAATAGTTTAACTACTATCTTATTCTTCCCCCTTATCAAAGCATCTATTGGTTTGGATTGCACAAATCTAAAGATTCAAAACTACCTACAGCGATTCTCTCATATTGCCCTCGACTATCGTCTCCTCCAACTTCTTACAATATCATTTCTTATTATATTGTTAATGTATTCTCGCTCATCCATCTTAAGATTCTCGTTTCGACTATCGTCTCTTCCACCTTTTGTACATGCTAGTCTATTAATCGCCCCATACTCTGAACCATAAAATACGATTAGTCTTATAGCAGTCTTACCAAAAATTTCTTTCAACTTCATTCATATCCAATAATCACAAAGTACTCCAAAAAATACTACTCAATTTTAACCACATATTTAATTATATGCATAACATCATTTTCAATCTCTCCATCATAGTAAATGATTGATCCAAAACATTGAATACTATCACTCATATGGATCTCTTGTCAATCGAAGTGAACTCCCCTATTTCTCTTTCACTTGTGGTTGAATTTACATTAGATACTTCATTTTCATAACACTAATTTGCAACTTAGGGTACTTTTGATTACAAGGTAAAAAATACGTAAAAAGTAAATTAATTTCCCGGAATTATTTTATTAGAAACAAATTACCTGAAAAAAAAAATTAATGAATTATTTTGGATGTTTGATTTTCGATATTTTCCATAAAAATAGTTATTATATTTTCCTATGGGTTGGACCAGTTTTATTTTCCACCATTTTGGAGAAAAATATGAAAAATGATAGACCTTTGGAAAATAATTCCATAGAAAATATACGCTATCAAACACTACAATTGGTGGAAAACTTGTGATAGTAATATTTTCTACGAAAAAAAAAAGAGCTCAATCAAACACAGCCTTAAACTCAAAGTTTTACACCACATTTCTATTTTAGCATCCAACTTTACTCTTATCGACGATATCATAGAACATCCTCCTTGATATGCAAAGTAATTGCATCCATAATTAGCACAAAAAGTTAAAGACATAATGTCGATCTTTGATGTAAGTCAACCATGATAGGAAATGGTTTGCTATATGCTCGGATGATTTGCTATATGCTTCAATGTTCCGTACAATAATTATAACTCCATACATAAATATCCTTAATTGTCACGTCCCGGTTCCGCAGAACCGTTCGTCCTCGCTAAGGCATGATACCGCGTGAGCCTAGATTGCACTCACGCAAGGCGGATTCCATAATGGCCAATTACAGCAGCTTGCGACGGGGTCGTCGCACAGAAGTCTCAAGCATAAAAGTTGAATAACACCAAGACATGTACAAAATGATACACTTTATTGATATTGAAACAAGATTACAAGGACGCAAAGCCAGGATTACAAGTCGCTCAAGCTCACTTTCTCTCTGATTACAATCACTCAGCTCTCTTTCAGAATACAAGTCACTCTGCTCCCTCTCATCTTTTAA
Source organism: Iris pallida (assembly GCA_029216955.1). Taxonomy (NCBI): domain Eukaryota; kingdom Viridiplantae; phylum Streptophyta; class Magnoliopsida; order Asparagales; family Iridaceae; genus Iris; species Iris pallida. The sequence goes on from JANAVB010007399.1 coordinate 16,074,923, forward strand.
TACAATATAACGAGCCAGCAGATGCTTCAGAAGGCGATGTACATACATTATGTCCCGTATAGGTGAAGTCTTCAACACGGTCGCACGTCTCGAAATGCCAAGGAAACTTCATGTCTCAGCGCATCCAAGCGAGCTCCGCCTCGACAAGGAAGTACATTTAACCTGCGCATGAAACTGTTGGGTGGTCAGTACACAACCGTACTGGTGGTGTGAGCTCCTCGTCCGCTCTTACAAAACCAACACATTCATTTAGTTTGTGCAACTATTCTTTGATTGTCTTTCTAATCTTACCTTAGGATCAATTTCATACTTAGACTCCTGGCCAATTCGTGTTGCAACCAACGTGATCGTACTATCAATTTCTTGAGACTGTGCTACAAAATCCAATTGTACAAACATCGTGGTCGTGCCATAAGATCCATTTGTGTGACAAACATTGAGGCCGTGCCTCGCAACTCAACATGGCTCAACCAAACTTGCCTTATGGCCTTTCTTGATTTAACTCAATAACTCAATCTCAACTTATACAACTCTGTACCAATGACTCAATACTCGACGCCATATCTCGTGTCGAAGCACGTCTTTACTATAGTCAAATCTTAGCCTCCCTACTGGTATTGCAACCGTGCATACCTTCTTGACTCAATTCGTGCCGTACTTGCACCTCCGTTGATTCGACCGACACCGTGCATGCGGATTGCCGCTCAGCACACCAGCTCATCTATATGGAAGGTCACTGACAATTCAAGCCCTTGGACATGTAGGTGGTGCAGACAAGACCCTTGCAGCCAAGGGTAGCTAGCCATGTTGAAGTCCTCGAATCACCGCGGCATGTTCTTACCTAACTACCTTGCTACCCTCCTAAGCCGAAACGGTCTTGTGGTCCCAGGCTACCGAATCGAGGATGCGAAATCTTGTGCACAAATTGTCCATGATCACGCACCTACAAGAACTTCTAGACTCCACGTAAATGCATGGCTTAACCGACAGTACAACTTACTTCCTTTGCTTCACTTTTTTACTATTTATACTTCTTTGCAGAGCCTAAACTAGGGATTGCCTCGGCAACTGACCTACAGTTCCGACATATTTTTCAGTGTTTCCATACCCTCTTTGACTCAAACTCAGGAATGACTAATTGATAGTCTTCCAGCATAACTTGAACCAACCGTGTTCCATTTCAATACCACGATCGTGCCATAAACCATGTGATACAACTTAGACCGTAGAACGAGCAAAAGATATGACAAGCCTTGCGACCGTGGGAACGTGCATTGAGACTGCGGGACAGTTTTGCTATACCAAGCAGTAGGACAGTGGGACGGTGGAACATTGTATACTTTACCAAGCATCTATACCGTACGACGCCTATAACTATGCTAAGTCAATAGCCTTGTGGCAACATGGACCAACTTTTCCTTCTCCCAAGCCACGAGACGAAGAACCGAGTGTCAATTTGAAAGTACGCAGTGCAACATTTTTAAGCCAACCGTAGGACCTTTCCACATTCTAACTCAACCAGACCCAACGTGGAATTATTCCATTAGCTATGTGGCTTCATCTCTTTTATTATCAAACCTAATTTGTACATCTGAAAACTTCCAGTTATTAGTGTGAAGACCAAGCTGAGGTAAGTTTACCGAAGCCACCCACCTGAGCGAGAAGTTGCCTCGACCGAACGGGATTTCGAGCAAGTCGTTGCATGGCTAAATCCAAACGCCGTTGCGTTTCGATTCCTCCAGTTGAACTGAGCGGGACGGGGCATTACACTAATAGTCTGAATAGAGTTACAAGAGACTTGTTTTTTATCCAAATCACACCACATTATATCCTTCAAAAATCATATATCTTACGACAAGTACAACCTATCTAGAACTAATTGTGCATCTAAATTAAGATTTTTTAGGTTGCTCTGGTTAAATTACTCATGAAAATAACTCTTCAACTCTCCTCAATATCATTCTCTTAATAATACTTTGTGGCCTTCACTCTTCATACATTTAATATTACCTATGTCTCTACCCCTTTTCCTACCCTTAACAAGCCTATAGATACCTTTTTCTCCTACTTTAGTCCTCAGTTCATATCCTCCTATAAAATTAATAATTGCTTTCTTAGCTTCCTACCTTGCTATAATTTATGTTTATCAAAGTATTCCTTATTTCTACATTCTTGCCAATCTTTCTCAAAAATTCTTAATTCATGCAATCAAAGAGCACCCTTCAAGTTTCCCTAGACTATAAAAAGTTTAGACAAAGAGGTAAATTTTGTTATAAGGAACCAAAGTGCAACAAAAAAACTTACAAGATTTTTGCTAAAAAAAAGAGTCGTAGTTTAAAAAAAAAATCTAATTTTTAATTTGGTACAATTTGTACCCAAATTAAACGACGACGTCAAGGGACTGTCAATTTACCGTCAACTAGACTTATTTGGATTATTTACGCAGGTAAGAAAAAACTATAATATTCAAATATGGAACAAAGTGAAACATGGGAGAGAATGGTAAAATAGGGGTGTTTTAAATTTATATATAGGTATTCGGCTCATGTGCTCGCAAGCCGACTCGTTTTTATGTATATACTTATAAATAGAAATATCTTACACTAATAGACCTTTCCAATATTGTATGAAGTTCATTTAAACACTTTTAGTTTGATAGTATGCTTATTGAGGTGTACTTTGTCGAAGCTATGCTTTTGGTGTGGGAGAAAGCTCATGATTTCATAAACAAGCTCAATTCAAGCTTAAGCTTGTCTCTAACACAATCTCACCAAGATTTCGAGTTTAAAAGAGCTCTTGCTCACAAATAGTTTGAGAGACGATCTTGGGCTTAATTATAGGCTCGAGTAGGGGGGGTGCTCACTCAAAGCTCGGCTGGTTAGCACCCCTAGTTTAGACCCTACCAATTTGGGGCTCCATGTGCACTCACATCCAGTCCATACCATTTATGCTATGTGGCTCGATAGTGATCTTTGAAGTTCCGATGGATTCATTTTTATATTATTGGACAATCAGATATGAACCTAACATGGCTCTCTAGACCTTAAATCAACAATATGGATGTGTTAGTCATTGTCTTATATCTTCATGGTTCTCTAGAACATGGATAACAGGGAAATCCTCTCCAATTCACACCTTCAAACTCATTTCAGAATGTGCAGGAGTGAATAGTTCTATATATTTTTGTTGTCTCTTCAGAATGAAGCTTTTCTCACCAATTATAGAGAGAAAAGTAGCCATACAGGATTCATTGAAGCACTTGTGACTTCGATTACATCTTTTACATCCAATAGGCATTGATGTGGAATGAACAATACGTACATTGGATGGAAACGTTCTCCCCCAAGAAATGCATTTCCCTAGATACATTCATGCACCTTTGTGGGAATTCCCCTTAAAACATTTCTTTTTGTTTTAGGTGAATGCATCCTTCTTAAGAGTGAATGAGAGGTGAACTAATTCAGACCCCGCACCATGTCTACCCAAATTGATTAGACCAGATGATGTCTGGATTCATGGGATATAAAATGGATTTGATATCAAAAATATTATTTATTAAGTGTTAGGACTAAATCATGCACCTCTGGTTCATTATTAAATACACGACAACCAAGTTATGCATCCAATTACACACAAAAGGGGGAAAGAGTTATCCTACTTTGAACCACAAAATTATTTGGGGATCAAAAATATCTGATAACTTATTAATCCTTAATCAGGCTAAGAAATTAAATGGTAACTACAAATATAATTTAATGCTGACCCCACGATTCGGGATAAAGGCTTTATTGTTGTTCTAGAAAATATAATTTGAACACCCACTTACCTCCTCCACAGTCTTGCTTCCTTCCTCTTCCTCTCCTCTTTCACTCAATCATGTCCCCTTCCACGTCTGTCCTCCCTTTCTCTTGTTCCACATCCTTTCTTGCCCCTTATTTCTCTTCTCCTTTATCCCTTTCTTTCACCTTCCTTCCCAACCTATTCATATGACTGGTCCTAATCATCCAATTAGAGTGTTGCCATTAGCACATTTTAATTTTCGTGTTATCCCCTTACTCTAGAATCTTCTAGATCATTTCCTATATATGATTCTTTTCCCAATATATATTCTGCATCCCCTCTACCGTAGCTTACTATGTGTTGCTATCCAAATTGGCATCACAAGTGACTTAATCAAGCACTAAATATGTATATGCTCTACCTAAACATTATCCTTCAGGTATATAACACGTCCCTTCTAGCATATTTGCTGAAACCATAATGTTCCTATCAATTGTGTCTGGGTTCCCAAACCTACACAACTGTAAAGATGGATGTGTCATATGAAAATCGTAGGCCATGTGGACTTATCTAGCACACTTTAAGGCCTCAACTTGAGTTCAATCACCGAAAATATCCACACATGGACAGCAATAAAAAATATTTAACACAAAATTATATCATCAAGATTCAAGGATATCTTCACTGAATTAGATGTGTTGTAATCCACAAACAAAACTGCAAACAATCTACAGATTCTAAACTGTTTTGAATATCATTATTTTGACAGAAACCAAGAACAATATTTTTTAACCTTCTAAATTTAATCTCATCAAGTAACCAAACAAAGAATAGAAGCTTTGTTGTTGTTGTTGTTGTATCATAAGATTGACTATCATTATGGAGTGTCAAGAATATGAATTTCTTTAATATTTTTAATGATTCTTTTTGTACAGCTTCGATTCATACATAACTGTACAGATCTGATTCGTAAATCGTAATGTTGTTGTTTTTGTTTCAGGACATCTAAATGATATAGATCTATTTTAACAGAGGGTTTTATTTTAGATATACTTTAATGATAGGAATTGACTTTAAAAAAATTAATCCTGATTCTAACTATTTCATCCAAGATTTAGAGTAAGGTTTTTAGCATATTTTATAGGATTTTAGTTCAAATCTTATACTCGAAAGAATGCCATGCAGTTCAAATGAGAAAATCCATATCGTCTACCATGATCAATATTATTGAAAATATTGGTTCTGATCAAAATTGCCACCCTCCTAAATATTATTGGAATTATTGAAAATCCATATTGCCTACAAGAAGATTTAGGAGGGTTTATGTCAGAAAATAAATGAGTGAACCTACCAAACCCATTCAACAAATGAGTCGCACATGGATTAGCCAGTTGACCCTTTTGACGAAACTTGAAATTGCAACCTATGTGTTGCCAAATTATCTAAAGTGTCTTGAAAACTATCATATACATAAAATTGATATTTAGTAGAAAGCTTGACTTGTTTATTATTGAGGTGAAGCTACACATATATAGGAGAGGCTAACCCCTCTCCATATTATTCTACTCAATGTGGGACTAAAGGCCTATTAATACTCTCAACACTCCCCCTCAAGATGGGTGATAGATATCAATCATCTCCATCTTGTTACATAGTTTAGAAAGCCTCAATGAATTAAGGTCCTTAGTAAGACAATCTGCGACTTGTTCTTCTGATCGAACATGATCAAGCTTTAATATCATTTTTTCTAACTTCTCTTTAATGAAGAACCGATCGATCTTGATGTGCTTCGTATGTCATGCTGAATTGGATTGTAAGCTATACTTAGTGCAGCTTGACTGTCACTCAGAAGGCGCAATGGTGTTCCCTGGTCCAGCTTCAATTCTGTTAGTAGTGCTTTTACCCACAACAAATCTGACACTCCCAGAGCCATAGCTCTGTATTCTGCTTCAGCGATCGATCGTGCTACCACAAACTGTTTTTTGCTTCTCCATGAAACAAGATTACCTCCCACAAAGACATAGTACCCTAAGGTAGACCTTATGTCGTCCATACAGCCTGTCCAATCTGCATCGCAGTATCCCTCAACACTCAAGTATCTATTGTTCTTGAACCATCTCTCTCTTCCAGGGGTCTCCTTCAGATATCTCAAAATATGGAAAACGGCATCCATATGGCCCTTCATTGGATCATGCATGTAGCGACTCACTACACTCACAGCAAATGAGATATCAGGGCGAGTGTGGCCTAGATAAATCAATCTGCCTACAAGTCTCTGATATCTCTCACGATCAACTGGCTCTCCTGCCTCTGCCCCTAACTTTTCTTTCTGATCGATCGGAGTGACTGCCGAACGACATCCCAACATACCAGTCTCTGTGAAGTAGGGTTAGAATTTTGTGGAGAGGGGTAGCGTCTAGGGTTTGGTGGAGAGAGGTGGTGGCTAGGGTTAGGCTCTGATACCAAATTGATATTTAGTATAAAGCTTGACTTGTTTATTATTGAGGTGAAGCTACATATATATATAGGAGAGGCTAACCCCTCTCCATATTATTCTACTCAATGTGGGACTAAGGCCTATTAATACTCTCAACACATAAAACTCAAAATTGTAACTTATGACTATTCTGACAGTTGTGCTAACCAATTGGACAACACTATTTTGTTGACATAAGTTCTACTGTATAAGTTTTATTGAAATAAATGGTTTTCGTTAATCAGAAGGTTTAGCGGCTTTAGCTTTAGCTTTAGCCATTAATATTAGGGGATGGGTTTCGTTTAAAGCTGTAATGCATAAATTGGCTAGGTCCAATTTAAGTATATAAAGATCAACAATGGTCTGACCTGAACCCGACCCGACCCATTTGCCACCCTTAGTCCAAGGTGGCCACTATAGTTCCTTCACGAGATAGCTGCTAAAAACCTCTAAAATACAAACATAGTAGGTTGGGAAAATATAGACAGCAGCATTGGCTCATATTGTGATATACAGGCCAAAATTAGGCAGATTTGTCAATGTAACTGCCTAGCTACAGTCAATTAGTTAACGGTCAAATCTTGAGCTGGTTGGCAAACCCAATAACAAAAACCTATTTATGTCCCTTAAAAGATCCCCAATCACATATTTCCATCAAATGATTCCTAATATCCCTAATCCTCCACCTACATCTGCTCTCTGATTGTGAACGAAATCAAGGAAAATGAAACCAAGAACAGCTAGGTGATAACGATAGGAACAACGACATCAGTTGACAGCAACAAATGGATCCCTACTGTCAAAATTCTTGAATGATCCATTTACCACCTTTCCTTTCGTATAATAGGAAGTCAGAAAATTTCAAATTTAGGGATAAAATTTGGGTTATTTACGCGGAATAGGAAATGTTTTTCAAATTTACAAGAAAGGGGATGGAGCGCCATCACAGATGGTGCCCAAAAAATTTCTTGGTTATGGCGCCATCAGTGATGGTGTCAAATGTTTTTTTATATAGTTTGGGGCGCCATCAGGCATCAGTGATGGCGCCCAAAATTTACTTTTTTTAATGTGGCGCCATCATTGATGGCGCCAGATTCAAAAAAAAAAAATTAAACCTACCTTCATTAATGTGGCGCCATTGATGGCGCCATCATTGGTTTGGAGGAATGGTTCGGTTGGGATTGTGATACGGGGAAATCAGAAGCTGCCAAGCATCTCCCAATGTGTGGTATATAATGACCATTTGCTTATATCTAAAAAATGACCATTTGCTGACTTAGAGCAACTCCAATGCAACAACATCAAAATATTCATTTAATGTCTGCTACAGTTTCTTGATGTTCCATTTGATATATTCCAATCCAAAGTAATCGAATGATTAATGCTTGGCACCTTAAAAAAAATGAATCTAGCGCCATCAATGATGGCGCCACATTAAAAAAAATTAGGGCACCATCAGTCATTATAAAAAAACATTCGGCGCCATCAATGATGGCGCCCGACACTAAAAAAAAATGGTGATGGCGCCAGAACCAAGAAAATTTTTGGGCACCATCTATGATGACGCCCATCCCCTTTCTTATAAATTTGAAAAACATTTCCTCTTATGCGTAAATAACCCAAATTTTTTCCCTAAATTTGAAATTTTCTGAAAAAAAAATACTATGATGGTTATGTTGCTTTATATCTACCACATCTGCGATTTAGAAATCTATAGTTCTTTTTTATTAACAGATTAGCAAAAAATATATAGAGAGAGAGACCGGCACAAGATCTGTCCCTTTGTATTTGCTTCTATACTTTGCTTTTGGATCTCTCACTCGGATCTCTCACTATTACCCAATATGGTCTGATGTTGCATCAATACATCATTTAAATAAATATAGAAAGAAAAAAAAGTCAGAAGATATATAATTGTTAATTAAGTATTGCATGCTATCTTTGCCAAGAGTCATGCTAATCTTTGGTGACAATAGCTACATTGAATGCTCCAAGATTCAAATTATCAGTACAGAATCACCCAAAAGAGGCCGTGAATTGTGAGGATAGATAAGATCAAAACTAACTCAAGTTCTAATGAGACTGATCCTGCTTTAAATTCCTTTCACGATCTAAACCAATTACTTGATTAAATAGGCAGAAATGGTCTCATCAAGTCACTATTGGGCATAAACCTAAAGAGCCTGCATCATACTAGACATTCAACGTGAAAAATCAAATATGCAATGCAGCTAAAAACCATGCCTTGTTCCATTGATGTTGAGAATGAACCAATTACTCTGCCCTGGCATTTAAAGGATTATTGGGATGTAAGTAATTAAACGCAAAGACTAACAAGACAAAAACAGTTATATATTCTTAATCATAATAATGAATCAAAAACTGATTTTCCATTAAAAAAAAGGTAATGCAAAACAGGTTGGCATGAAAATGAAAAAGAAAAGCAGGTCTCCAAGTATGGGCAATTCAATGAATAATGCAGGATCCCTATGTTCCGTAAACAATAGGATTGCGAACCTTGATAGGTCCTCATATGGGGTAAGTGTTGGTGTAAGATAATAGGGAGTCGGGCACGACTGTAACTAAGGCTTGTTGCTTGCATCCTGTAGGATGCATATTCGAGTCACGGAAATAGCCTCTCCAATATATGGAGATAAAGTTGTGTACATCTCGACCCTCCCCAGACCCTGTTCCCTACGTAAACAGGAGCCCCGTAGCACTGGGAGGTCTTTATTTTGTTGGTGTACGATAAATGACAACAAGCATGTATGAGGATATGGGAAAATACTTAGCCTAACCACATGCCCATAGTTTTGAAATATTAAATTGCACTATTAGAGAAGAGAACGCCTTTAATAAGCAACAGGCAACAGTCCTGCAGTTACTTTAATGACTTGCTAAGAAAAAGTATGAAATGTCATCTTCTAAATGATGCTGGACAAGTCAATAAATCTAAAACTTAAACTCTTTCTAAATATGGCAAGTGGATCACAGATGAAGGTTTCAATGAAAACAGCTACATATGCTCTACATGGAAATCCTATTGCCACAAGGTCTTGCTAGTAAAGGGACTGGGAGGAGGATCGAGAAGTAATCAGTGTTTCATTAAGAGGTTGTTCCATGGCTCAAACCTATATCTATGGGATGCAAACGCCAAAGCTAGGTATGTCCCAAGCAACAACCCCTCTCAGCTACGTATTACATAAAAATTATCATCCTTGTGTACCTAGGCATTCACTGATGCAGGTTTTAGAAAGGGTCAAAATGTACGAATCCTTTACCCACATAATACGAAGAATTATTTCCATGATTCTTAACCTACATCCTCAAGAATGCAAGGGTCGAGCAATATCGTCATGCAAAGCTATGCTTTCCTAGGCTGCATAGAAACGGATACCTATTTTGACGAATTCGAAATACAGCACTTCACAGAACTTTGGGATAAGCTATGATCTCCTAGCCAGCATAGACACGGATAAATATTCGGATATGGACACGATAAGGATTCGGAATACAACACTTTACAGAATTTTGGGATACATATACAACATGAATATGGTTATATATACATATGAACACATATTTATATACATATTCTATATATTAGATTGAATAAATCCAAAATTAAGCATTTCTTGGGTAACTAGGTTCTAAATGTTTTAGAAAGGATTAATATAGCTTTCTCATATCTGAATTATGTTTGTCACAATCACAACATGCCAAATATGGAGCCTAGACAGAGACGAATCATAACTGATAGGACATCAAAGAAGTATCATGTGCAATACATGTCGGATACGGTCCTCCCAAGGAATATACATGCAAGATAGATGCTCTCATTGCTCAGAAAACTAGAACCACAAAATTCAACTCACTGTAAACAAGAATTTATGCTAAACAGAAGAAGCGGTGGAGTGCAGCAAATTCATTAACTACAAGTACAAAAAAGCACAAGAGCTATAGCACTACATTTAAAACCTTGTATACACAGAATATGAAAGTCAAACTTTTTTGATACAGTTGTATTCAAACATTTTACTGCAGTTATATAAAAGTACAACATAAAATAAAAAACGTTAGCTTACAAACTTTTATTCGCCTTTCCATGGAATCAAGTCACTTCGAGGGACTAATATTTTAGACATTTGCTCTTCCGCTTCAATGTCATTAACAACTTTACGACATCTTGGGAAGCCACAAAAGCAGGCAAGTTGTTTATCCTTTGAAAAAAATCTGTATGATAAAGTTAGTACTCAGGAAATACGGGTATGAAAAAGAAGACGGGATGAATAAACTGGTCAAGACCTGTAATCATATGTCAATTCTTCCCATTGGTCAATGTCACGTTTTGCAAAAATAATAATGTGGTCAACACCACTAACACTTATCACCCTTGAATGACAATTTGGCTGCACGGAAAGAGATAATTAGTAAGTCTTTTCGAGATATGATGCAGATAGCAGCCATGTACATGTAAATAGAATATGCAAAAAGAATTTGTTTCGGAGAAAAAAATTAGTAATGTTCCCTGTTTGCACACTAGGAATTGTCGATACTTCTTATGGCTGGCCAACTAGAGAGAGAAGATAATACAGAATCAAGCTAGAACATACACGTAAAACTTTGATTATACCTAAAACTCAATAACAACAACCAATTGAGTATCCACACACACAAAAACATCACAATCAAAGGGGAAACGTAGCTGATCAAGAGATACAGATGGCTTTTACTATAGAAGGAAACGAACAGATCTTTCTACTGGAAGAGACATTCTTCATCTACTTGTCCAGTATTAAAAGACCATTTCCTATCCTCTCAACCAGACAGTAAAATTAAGCCATGATGAAATTACAGAACTGAAACTTGCTACATGCAAAAAAAAAAAAAAGGGAGATCTTATTCCACAGGAAAGAGTGTTGTTTTCCACATTGTTATATTCTTCAACAGTTAGCTACAAAGTTAAAGCTACAGATAAATTAATTTGCATCTGAAGCGCACAAAAAACAATTTCATTTCTATTGATCTATCAAACGATATAAAACATATTTCAAGCCACATGGCAAAGTTTTCCTAATGCAATGTCACCGAACTAAAGAAATTAGGGAAGCATGTTCCCGAAAGAAAAGTTATCCTTCAAGCTTTCCAACAAGAGACAATAATAATTAATACGACAGAGAATTTGCAACAGTTGCTCGCTTCAGGAAATAAAAGAAAAACATAAAACCAGTCTTCATCTTTTCAAGCTCAAGGAGCATCAATTTCACAAGCCTACAGGAGTTTAAACTAGAGTCCTTGAATACATAACCAATTAGCAAACAAGGTTTCAAAAGTTAGATCTTGTCTAAACGTCACATTGCTCTCTAGCAATTTACTTCTGGTATTTTCAGACTGCAGTTTCTCAAAAAAGCCTATGGGAGCTTATAGTAGACAAAGATTAAGACAACTATCACTAAGGTCCCTAAAAGTCTCTGTTTCTCTCGCGTCACACAGATCTCTGAAATTTCAATCCTGTCTATTTGACTTGCTCCAATAATTTTAATTAATGCATATATATATGTAATAATATAAGAACATATGTATTTTTAAATATGTCATAAAACATTTGTCCGCCCTCCAAATCACAAAGACAATCATCCATCGGGCCATTCACAAATATATAGGACATCATCTTACCATGTACTGCTGCTTGCATCATGGGCACACCTAGTTGCATGCCAGCCTGTGAAGGTACCAACATTCCTTCTCTAGTTTAAACTTAACTTTCAAAACAATCATTTGCTTGCAGGTTTTCAAGTTTTTTCTAAATTCGACCAAGTGTTGTTTCATTTCAAAATAAGCCAGTATAAACATGAAAGTACCCAAAACAATTATCTTAGAGTTAGCCATGATGTGGAACCATGTAGAGAATCCGTTCCACGGATAGATTTTTCGACTATCAAAAATAAAGCCAATGAGAAAATCACAAGTCACACAAAAACAATTAGATGAAGTATGATTGCCTCTTCCTCTCCATTAAATAATCCCTAGGGTTCAAAAAATATGCAAATAACACAATACTTGTCTCAAAAACCTTAATTGTAGTAAACAACAAGGTTGTGAAAAGTGCTAGGCGCTAGGCGGGCGGGCACCTTCCGCCTAGCCCACCTAGGCGGGTGCCTAGGCGGCCACCTAGATTTAGGCGGTTCAAAAAAATTAAAAGAATCCAAAAAATCTACTAAAAATTGCAGAAAAAATCCATAAAGCCCCAAAACATGCATAGTCGGACGTCAACGGGACTAGGCGGGCACCTAAGCGGGCATCGGGCGAACACCCGGCGCCTAGCGCCTAGGCGGCCGCCTTTTAGAACATAGGTAAACAACCACATATGCATCCATTATTTCATGAATGGAATACAAGAGAACCCAACCAGTGTACTTGGACCAACTATGCCACTGCCTTAGGGTCAAAACATTCACTTTTCAATTAACTGTGACTTAGGATCAAGGTTCGCAGTATCGGCCGGCAATGATACGTATTGACAGTATAATATCGGTTTTGCGTGTCGGATATGATATTGATCCTCACAGATACCGACCGATACCGAAATCGGGGCTCACTTTTCCTGCCAATTCAGCAAAGAAAAATTAAAAGAAAAGGAGAGACGAACGACAAAAATAATAATGTCAACACAATGATTTGAACCTGCCAAAGATCAACATGCTACAATGCGTTGATAAAACATATTATCACTGTTTCCATATATCGAAGTTGTACACTATAAATTCACAGCATTCTTACATCTTAACATCTGGAAATTGCTGAGAAACCCAATTTCGGGGTGGGCTTTTATGAAATGCCCACCCGCTGGATAAGTTTTATGAAATACCCAGAATTAAGTATTTTCACGTTAAATATTCCAAGATTCCCTTTTAGATGCCACCCGCTAGAAACTGCTATTTTTATAATACCGAAACTACCCCTCCGTCCGAATTGGTCATCTATATGTATTTGAATTCAAAAAACTCAGATCTGGATTGCGATTTTCGTCTTCTTCTTCTTCACGGGAAATCTGAATTCCATTGCTCTCATATTCAGCAGAGATCGCAAAGATCGTTCGTAGTTCGGTGTGTTTTTCTTCAGTCGAACTCAGATCATCGCTCGTCATCATCATCACCATCATCATCATCTTCATCGTGGAGACATTTGAACTCAGATCTTCAATTGTGGAGAGAAGATCTTTCTTCTTCTTTTCCATAAGAATTATCATCGCTTTGAAAGAAGAACGAAACTCTTTATTCCTGAAAAAACTAAATTACACGTTTTAACACTGGAAATGACCATTCTCCGTCTTAATTAGGACGGAGAATGGCATTCTCCGTCTTAATTAGGACGGAGAATGCCATTCTCCGTTTTATTTAAGACGGAGAATGCCATTCTCCGTCCTAATTAACACAGAGAATGACATTCTCCGTTTCCGTCTTAATTAGGACCGAGAATGTCATTCTCCGTCTTAATTAGGACGGAGAATGGCATTCTCCGTTTTATTTAAGACGGAGAATGGCATTCTCCGTCCTAATTAACACGGAGAATGGCATTCTCCGTGTTTCTAACACGGAGAATGGTCATTCTCCTGCGTTTTAACACTAGAATGACCATTCTCCGTGATAAATTACACGGAGAATGGCATTCTCCGTCCTAATTAAGACGGAGAATGGTCATTCTCCGTTTAATTTAGCACGGAGAATGGCCATTCTCCGTCTTAATTAGGACGGAGAATGCCATTCTCCGTTTTATTTAACACGGAGAATGACATTCTCCGTTTCATTTAACACGGAGAATGGCATTCTCCGTGTTTCTAACACGGAGAATGGTCATTCTCCTGCGTTTTAACACTGGAATGACCATTCTCCGTGTAAATTAAGACGGAAAATGTCATTCTCCGTCCTAATTAAGACGGAGAATGGTCATTCTCCGTGTAAATTAAGACGGAGAATGCCATTCTCCTGCATTTTATGGTTAGCTGAAACTTTGGAGGGCCATAACTTTTGACTGGGAGGTCGAAACGAGGTCCCGTTTGTCGCAAAATGAGCGTATCGTCGAGGAGACTGAAAGTAACAGCTTCATCGTTAGACGGCCTTCCGAAATTTTAGATTCGCAAAAAAATGATGTTTGGACCTCCGTTTTAGCACTTTTGTCGTTCGTCCCGATCTTTCCGAAATTTTTCGACGAGTTTTTGAAAATTTTTGAGGAGAAAACCTAGATTCGAAAGTGAGCAGCGTATGGAAGAAGATGGAGTATTGAAACGTTTTTTTAAGAGCAGTTTTGTGGGTGTTTCCAATAAATTAAAAGGAAGGGCAAAAGGGTCATTTGGAACCCGCTTTAGATAAGTTTCTCTAATTCTGGGCACGCGATGAAAGTTTTTTTAACGGTGGGTTTTACATAAAACTTTTTTAGTTTTTGGGCATTTCATAAATCTTCCCTCTTAACATTATTCCTTTTCAAAAGTATCTATTAAGGGTGTATTTTATCTAATAAGCAAGTAAACAGAAAAAACAATATGTATTTTGGATGGACATTGCAGTAATTTTGAATGATCTTTCATTTGAAACTAAAGGGAAATAACAAATAATACATAAGGTTATGCCTAAATGAATCAAATACTTTTCTACTATTCTAATTTTTTATTATCTTTTGGCTTTATGAAACCAAGAACTCCGATATGAGACCGTCGGAACTGCCAAAACCACCAATGTTGATACCCATAAGCAGGGATAAAAACTAATATTCGATGTCCACTACGCAAGTAATATAAATCGTTCATCCCAGTACCAATACTGAGAAGCTAGATTAGGATGTAACTTATTACAGTTTTCACATATATGAAAAGTATAAGAATAAAGTAATATTTGGGTCTTATGCAAGTATCTAAATTTTTCATAAGCACTCTTTCAAAGTACACAGTTCATAGTACACATAAGCACTTCAAAATAAATATATAAAAAAAAATTACAGAAACAACTATGGATATGCTTATTTCATCAAGAATAACATAAAATAAACAAGATGAGATAATAATTGATCAATTGGCTGAAGATGATAAGGAGCTAACTAATAGAAAAAATAGAAGCACCCAACTCATATACTTTAAGATAACAAGAAACTTCCATGTGTCGTTCTTACTTCACAAGAGTGGTTAATCAGATGGGCTATGCTTCCTGCTCTGGTAGCATCAATGACACGCTCATCGTCTATTCGGAACATGTAAGTGCCTGCACCCTGCATGGAAAAGATAGCATTGCAGTCTCTAACAGTTGGAAGGCAGATATTGTGTGATCTAGTCTCAAATGTCTCTAACAGTTGGAAGGCAGATATTGTGTGATCTAGTCTCAAATGACAAGAAAGATTGCGGAAATGGTTAATAAACTTTGAGATGATAAATAGCATGTGCAAAAACTTTCCATGCTAGATTGTTATTAAGGTCTCAATATCTGACTGACCCTTGTTTCTCCAAACCAAGTCAGTAAATGGGAGCATTATATTGGAAATAGCATCGATCTGCTCACTCAAAAACTAATATAATTATGGACAGATATTAAATTTGAATAATATTTTAAGATATAGAACCCTTCTGCAATGGAACATGTAAATGTACTAAACAGTTGCCTAACAGATTATGAGAGATAAAAGTTCAATTGAGAAACAAAATGTAAGCAGGTAACAGTTGGTAGAATAGCAAGATATGAGAACCAATATTTGCAATGACGTGGTAAAGGTGGGATGTGCACTATTGTAATCCATTTATATGTAACCAGCATATTTAAGATCGGCTAGAGTTCACTTATAAAACTAAGGTTGTGAAAAGCGCTATGCACTAGTCGGGCGTGCACCTGCCGCCTAGGGCCTAGCCCGCCTAGACGAGTGCCTAGATCTAGGCGGTTCAAAAAAATAAAAAGAATCCAAAAAATATACTAAAAATTGCAGAATAAATCCATAAAACCCAAAACATGCATAGTCGGGCGTTGAGAGAACTAGGCAGGCACCCAAGCGGGCATCGGACGGGCACCCGGCGCCTAGTGTAGTGCCCCGTCCCTACATCGTGCCCCGTTTTTCGTCCACGGGGTGCGCGATAAAAGAACATTGTCGCTACCGATTTGGTCGAAACCGATTAGTCGGGATCGATTGAACGGGACCGATTGAATTAAGATCATTTTCTCGTTATGAAATGGCTTCTTCAGAATCAAGTCTCATATTCAGCGGGTTGCGCCTCGAGGATCGACTCTGCGGCTGAGTCGGGAGAGACCTCCCGTTGCTCTGGTTTTTCATGTCGTACTTGCTTCTTTGGCTTTGGCTTTCTAAATGCGTTTTCATGAATGTTTTCGATGGTTTTCATGGCTTACGTTCTTCTAACTTCGCATTTGTATCGAACTCATTGAATAGGGCAGTGTTTTGACCAGTTGCTTATGCGATTTTAGGTGATCGCATAGGCGCCATCTAACGCAATCAACCGGTCTCTCGCCTCAAGCAAAATCAAGGTGAGTGACTGACCCTTCTTTCCCTTTTGACCCTTTTGCCTCAAACAAATCAATACGATAAATGCGAATGAAATGTTAGCCATAGATGCATAGACACAGGCTTATTTTCATGTAACTGTCGCGTGCTTTACTTGCGTATATAATTCTTAGAGCTATTACATGCTTGCTTTTTACATGCTTGCTTTTACACATATGCCATAGAACTGTGTTACACCAATATTGATGCTATGAATAAATGTCGCAATGGTAAGGCGGGACACGTTGAAATGGGTTAAATAACATGATGTTTGTAGACCATGCTTGAGTAAGTAACTTAGTCTTACACGGTCATGGACAACTTGTGCACAAGGGTTAGGTTCCTAGAACAAAATTCCGGGGCCACGGGACCGATTCGGCCTAGGAGGAACCTAAATAGCTATGTTGGGTGTTAGCACGGATCATTCGAGAAACTTCCAACGGGTTCACAACCACGATGGAAGAGTCGCCGTCTAAACCAAGCTATAACGTCCAGGATGGCTAGACTTGCCAGTGACCTTCACTTAAAGCACGTGCAAATTTATGTTAGCTATAATAACAATTGACAAGGAAGAACATGGTAAGTTCATGTTGCAATGGCATGCTCTGTCGTGGATAAGTTTCATGGTAATTTACATCTGCTTGTGCCTATTAAGATTTGTTCATAAAATTTACTAGAATGGCTAGAAAGATCACCAATTATATCATATAACTTATTGAACCAAATGAGAAATGGACACTAATTAGTCACCCACCAGTATATGTAAACGTACTAATCCTCGCTCTCCACAGGTGCTCCAAATCAACCAGGACGTGCACCTAGATGAAGGCAACGTTCGTATTTTTGAAGCTTCGTCCACGTGCCGAAGACTTTTGATGAACCCTTTTGAAGACTATATACATCAGTCCAAGAAAGATGTCGCGACTCCCTACCATTCCAGTTGGTTTGTATATGCTGGTTGTACAAGGGATGTAATGTATGGAACGACTATATCATCATCGTTCGTTTTGAGTCAAGTTTGTAAGCCCGCACGGCATCAAGTTGTAATCGAGTCATGTAAATGATGTTTATTATCAATTGTTAAGTATTAGTAATAGTGGGCTTTAGTCCCACATTGGAAAAGAGAGTAAAGAGAGGAGCTAGACTCTCCTATATATATGTAATCCCTCTTCATAATAAAATTAACCAATTATTCTTATTCTACATGGTATCAGAGCCATAAACCATCCTCCTCCTATCTCTCCCACACACAAAAAACCCTAACCCTAATTCCCCCCTGCTGCCCCGCCCCTCCAGCCCCCCCCCCACAGCGCCCCCTCCGGCCCCCACCACCCATAGTTTTAAAAGACGAAAGGCGCAAAGGTTCCTGGAACCTGAGGCGCTAGGCGCGCCTTTTGAAAACTAGGCGCACTTTTTTCTTTATATATAAAAAAATCTACATTTAAAAACTTAGCTACATAGAAGTCCAAATTCCTTAAAAATATCACTAATTATAGGCACAAAATTATTCTTTATATATATATTTTTTTTTTTAAAACCCACAATAATATTAATGACAATAATTTCTATACTTTCCAATAAAGTCCATAAACTATATAACATGTATATAGAAGGTTGGAATATATATATATATATATATATATATATATATATATATATATATATATATATATATATATATTAAAGTAACTTTACGCCTAGGCGCGCCTTGTTGAGCGCCTGGAGCTTACGTCTTTCTACACTAGGCGCGCACTTTTTTAAGGTGGTGCGCCTGGCTTGTTCCTAGGCGTTGTCCCTGCGCATTGTTGCGCCTAGGCGCACTTTTTAATTCAATGCCACCACCTGCTGGCCCCTCTCCAGCAGCCCCCCCCCCTCGCCCCTCCCCCAGCGCCCCCCATGGCCCCCACCACCTATAGTTTTAAAAGACGAAAGGTGCACCAAGGCGCAAAGGTTCCTGGAGCCTGAGGCGCTAGGCGCGCCTTTTGAAAGCTAGGCGCACTTTTTTCTTTTTATGTAAAAAATATCTACTTAGCTACATAGAAGTCCAAATTCCTTAAAAATATCACTAATTATAGGCACAAAATTAATCTTTATATATATATATATATATATATATATATATATATATATATATATATAAAAGCCCATTAGATATAAATAACCCAAACTATATACATATAATATACAAACCACATATATATAAGCCTTTAAATATAGAAGTACATTCTAATTTAGAAAACAATCTAAAACCCACAATAATATTAATGACAATAATTTCTATACTTTCCAATAAAGCCCATAAACTATATAACATGTATATATATATATATATATATATATATATATATATATATATATATATATATATATAGAAGGTTGGAATATATATATATATATATATATATATATTAAAGTAACTTTACGCCTAGGCGTGCGCTTTTTTAAGGTGGTGCACCTGGCTTGTTCCTAGGCGTTGTCCTTGCGCATCGTTGCGCCTTGCGCCTAGTCCCGCAACTAGGCGCGCTTTTTAATTCAATGCCACCACCTGCTGGCCCCTCTCCAGCAGCCCCCCCGCCCCCCCTCCAGTGCCACCCCCATGGCTGCACCCCCCCACCAGATATACATATAATATACAAACCACATATATAAAAGCCTTTAAATATAGAAGTATATTCTAATTTAGAAAACAATCTAAAACCCACAATAATATTAATGACAATAATTTCTATACTTTCCAATAAAGCCCATAAACTATATAACATGTATATAAAAGGTTGGAATATATATATATATATATATATATATATATATATATATATATATATATATATATATATATATATATATATATATATATATATATTAAAGTAACTTTACGTCTATGCGTGACTTGTTGAGCGCCTGGAGCCTGCGCCTTTCTACACTAGGCACGCGCTTTTTTAAGGTGGTGCGCCTGGCTTGTTCCTAGGCGATGTCCCTGCGCATCGCTGCGCCTTGCGCCTAGGCGCACGTCTAGGTGCGCTTTTTAATTCAATGCCACCACCTGCTGGCCTCTCTCCAGCAGCCCCCCTGCCCCCCCTTCTAGCGCCCCCCTGCTGGCCCCTCTCCAGCGCCACACCCCTGGCTGCTCCCCCCACCAGATCCAGCCCCCTGCCCCCTCCATAGCAACCCCTTCCCTCTACCCCTGCTGCCCCACCCAGCCCCCCCCCCGGCTGCTCCCCCGTACCCGCTCCGGCTGCACTCCCTTCCACCACTAACCCTAACCCTAGCCCATCCAATTCCTAACCCTAGCCGCCACCATGTTCCTTCTTCTAAATCCTAACACTAGCCCATCCATCTCCTACAAACCCTAGCCGTCTTTTCTTCCAAAAAAACGAAAAAAAGCGATGTATTTCGAAGACAGACGGTAGTCAAATGCTTTATTTGTACACCCTCTGTTCCTAGATTACCCCGTCAGGAATTAACAAAGGGTAGACAACTTGATTGTCTACGTAGATATTTGTTTTTCCTACCCCGATCTTCACATCAAGATTTACACAGAGAGTGATCGTGTTTACTCCTGTGACCTGACGTGTTCACCAGCTACACAGAGAAGGAGCTTGTTTACTCTTGTGTCCTGTTGTCTTCACTTTACATGCGCGCGTCGGTGTTGGCCACGTTAATAGCGCACTCGTAAAGTTGATGTGATTATTGGGGTTGGGAAGAACTCGCGACGGTTGCATTCATTTCAAGATGACAAACCCGAAGGCAGATGATGGTGATTCTACTACCAGTGTCAGCAACGCAACGGACACTGGCACGACGGTCTCTTCGACTCGACTCGTCGATCGTCGATTGGACGGACCAGATAGTTACTCAACATGGCAGAAGAAGGTTGAAAAAATACTTCGGGGGATGCGGCTGTCTAACCATCTGACTGACAGCCCTCCGGCAACGACTGATCCCACGTTTGAACAATGGGAGACGGATGATAGTCGACTGTTTACACAGTTGATGAACTCAATGGAACCGTCTGTCTAGGACATGGTTCAGAACACAGACACGGTCAAGGAGCTATGAGAGGTCCTCGCAACGGCGTTGATGGAAAATGTGACTTGTCTCGTATCTACGACTCGGTTGTTGGCGTTTACCGAGCAAATCAGGAAGACAAGTCTCATAAGGACCACTTCCGGTCCTTCAAGGCTATGACAGATAAAATTGATCGTGTTCTCCCTCTGGCGATGGATATCAATGAAGCTCGATCTCAACGTGAGCAGATTCATGTTATGGCATATCTTGCATCTCTCCGTCCTAATGCGGACTCGGCTCGATCACAGATCATTGCTGGATCTGAAGTTAAATCTTTGATGGAGGCCCACTTCCGTGTTCTTCGGGCCGGAAAGGTCATTGAGACCATTCTGGGGGATGCTCCTGCTGATCGATCTGCCCTTGGTAGTGCTGCTCGTTCTGGCGTTCGTGGTGGGCGTGGTGGACGACGAGGTGGCCGGACTTATGGTCGTGATGGCGAGCGAGGCAATGGTGGTCGTGATGGGGGACGACTACGAACATGCTTCCACTGCGGTCAGCAGGGACATTTCCAGTGGCAGTGCCCTAAAGCTCCTGCTGCCAATATTATTTCGGACGCTCCTGATGATAGCGTTTGTTCGGTTCAGATGAGCGTCGATTCTTACGAGGATTTTTTTGAGTTTCACGCTCAACGTCGTAGTAAGATATCCACGTCCGGATCCACTGTTGGGTACTCTGCAGCTTGTGTGGTGCGATCAAAACAATGGGTCATTGACTCCGGTACGTCTGCTCACATGACTGACGACGCAGATATGATCCGCAATTATATATTGGTGGGTCGTACTTCAGGTATTATTGTTGCCAATGGTGGTTTACTGACAGTTCGTGGGCGAGAAAGTGTCCGTCTTTCTTCCGACTTATCACTTCATTCTGTGCTGCATACACCTGAAAATCCATTTAGTTTTCTTTCCATTAGTCAAATTACTCGCGACTTACACTGCTCGGTAACTTTTTTTTTCTGATGGTTGTGTTTTTCAGGATCTGAAGACTGGGAAGACTATTGGTAAAGGACATGTGACTGGAGGCTTGTATCTGTTTGACGTCTCTTCTCTGGTTACTTGTGTCGGCGTGAAACTCAATGCTTTTGAGTTACATTGTTAGTTGGGCCCTCCATCAATCCAAGTTCTTCAACAACTGTACCCATCTTTAGATGTTCCTTTTAATTTTCATTGTGAGTCGTGTCAGTTAGCCAAACTTCACCGGGTTCTATATCCGGTAAGTCAGAATAAAATTGCGTCTGCTCCTTTCGAGCTGGTGCATTCAGATATATGGGACCGTGTACTGTCAATTCAGTAATGGGTTTTAAATATTTTGTTACGTTTGTTGATGATTACTCACGTATCACTTTTGTTTATCTGCTAAAACAACGATCCGAATTATTTGAAATTTGGTGCAAATTCTATGCAAAAATTAAAACTCAATTTGGTGTTTTGACAAAATGTCTTCGAAGTGACAATGGTCGTGAGTATTTGTCTAGAGATTTCAGCTCGCGTCTGTCTCGACATGGCATCATCCACCAAACTTCTTGTCCTTCCACACCACAACAGAATGGTGTGGCCGAACGAAAGAATCGCCATCTCTTGGAAACAACGCGTGCTCTTATGTTTTAAGCACGTATTTCCAAAAAAATTTGGTCGGATGCGGTTCTTACAGTTTGTTATCTTATTAATCGCATGCCATCATCCGTACTAAATGGTGCTACTCCTTTTTCTCGATTATATCCCGATCGGAATCCATTTTCCCTTCCTCTGAAAACGTTTGGATGCCTGTGTTATGTTCGAGATACCCAACCGACTCTTTCTAAGCTAGATCCCAAGGCAATCCGTTGTATTTTCCTTGGTTATCCTAAGGATCAGAAAGGGTACCGGTGTTTTTTCCCTGTCTTAAAACGATATTTTTTCTCTCGGGATGTTGCCTTCGTTGAAATAGAGTTTCCTCCACTCCCACAAACTGAAAATCTGGTTTCCCATGTTTATCCAGACGAGAATTTTTTTTTGTTTCCCGTTCAAACGCACCAGTCTCATGTACGAGTGCCCTCCTCTACCGAGTATGTCTTCCGGTCAGACGATCCGCATACACCAGTTCAGTCAGCACCGACGTCCCGGTCAGACGAACCGCAGACACCAGTTCAGTCAGCACCGACGTCGCTTGATCCCGCCTCACAGATAGTGCCTACGGTTACTGACTCATCATCCTCGTCTAGCACTCCTGGACAATCCTCCTCAAGCTCCTCTGAATCGCCTCCAACTTGTCCACTAGCTCGCCCTCGTCGTGCCTGTCGTGATCATCCCTTGTATGTTAGCAACTATAAAGTCCTAGCAAGCCACACTCAGTCCCTCATAGCCACTATTGATGGAATTCTGATTCCCAATACTGCTGAAGAGGGTCTCCGACATCCCGGTTGGCGTGCTGCTATGGAAGAAAAAATGAACGCTCTTCGAGAAAACCATACTTGGGATTTGGTCAATTTGCCACCTGAAAAACAGACAGTCGGTTGTAAATGGGTGTTCACGATCAAAGTGAAACCTGATGGTACTCTTGATCGTCTAAAAGCTCGTCTTGTGGCTAAAGGATATTCTCAGACGTATGGTGAGAATTACTTTGAGACATTCTCTCCGGTTGCCAGAATGACTTCTGTTCGCGTACTATTGGCCTTAGCTGTCCGCTATGACTGGCCATTACTTCAACTGGATGTCAAGAATGCATTCTTACACGGGGATCTTGACGAAGAAGTATATGTAGTGCAACCTCCTGGATTCGTTGCAAGGGAGGGTAAAGTGTGTCACCTGAAGAAGGCCCTATACGGTCTCAAACAATCACCACGGGCGTGGTTTGGTCGATTCACAAATATTGTTACTCAGTTTGGCATGTGTCAATCAAAGAAGGATCATTCGGTATTCTACCGACAAACATCAGCTGGAAGGATACTACTTAGTGTCTATGTTGACGACATTGTCATCACGGAGGACGATAGCCAGGGCATTGCAAGACTGAAAAAGTTTCTGGGAGAGCAATTTCAGACCAAGGATATGAGAGCGTTGAGCTACTTCTTGGGTGTTGAAGTAATAAGGGAAAAGAAACACATTGCCATGTCCCAGAGAAAGTATGTATTGGACATACTAAATGATGCTGGAATGATGCAAGCCAAGGGAGCAACGTCGTCAATGGACCCAGGAGAAAAGTTACTTCCTAACGAGGGGACACTGATGACTAATCCAGATCAGTACCGTCGAGTAGTGGGAAAGCTCAACTACTTGGCAGTTATGACTCGTCCAGATATTTCATTTGTTGTTAGTGTTGCGAGTAGATTTATATCTTCTCCACGAATTCCACATTGGCAGGCAGTTCTCAGAATTCTACGTTATCTAGTTCAGAATCCTGGAAAAGAAATTCGCATGGAAAATCAGGGACATACGAATGTTGAGGACTTCACTGATGCTGACTGGGGTGCAAGTCTAACGGATAGACGATCTACATTCGGTTACTCGGTATTTATTGGCGGAAACTTGGTCTCGTGGAAAAGCAAGAAGCAGAGTGTGATTGCACGATTAAGTTCCGAAGCAGAATATCGAGCTATTGCTCATGGCACAGCAGAAGTGCTATATCTGAAACATCTGCTACAAGAATTAGGAGAAGAAGCAGGATCTAGAGCAGCAGACATGTAGTGTGATAACCAGCCCGCTATTCATATTGCTACTAATCATGTATTCCATGAAAGGACGAAGCACATAGAAATAGACATCCACTTTGTACGCGATGAGTATAAGGAGGGAGCAATAAAGTTTCGTCATGTGAGAACCGGTGATCATATAGCTGATATCTTCACAAAGTCTCTGTTGGGTCCTCGGGTTCAATTTCTGTGTAACAAGCTGGGCATGATTGACATATATGCTCCAGCTTGAGGGAGGGTGTTAAGTATTAGTAATAGTGGGCTTTAGTCCCACATTGGAAAAGAGAGTAAAGAGAGGAGCTAGACTCTCCTAAATATATGTAATCCCTCTTCATAATAAAATAACCAATTATTCTCATTCTACATCAATAAAGTGAAGATTCTTCTATATCAAATGTGTTGTTCAATTTCTCTGCGTACTCTATTAGATATTGTGTTTCGGATAACCTTATGACTATGTCTTGTGCGATCGCAACTTAGGTTCGCACGGCATCACGCCCGAGGGACGATTATAGATTCTACGGAATCCGGACGTGACACCTAGCGCCTAGACGCCACCTAGGCGGCCGCCTTTTAGAACAGAGTATAAAACCCACTTATTCAATTTATGACATTCATGTAAAGGTGTGGTGTGCACAGGCATTATCTCCTTAAAATGTGATGTAGTCAAAAGATAACTTAAACTCACTTTGAGTATTTGTGTCATGTCTGATGCTTGTCTGACATGCATTACACAGACATGACACCAATTTGGATTCTACAAGCTTACTAGAGTGTGAAAGAAGTATTCAGTTGAAATCATTCATCGACATAAACTACCATTCAGAAAAGGTTGTTGATGTATGATGGAGCTAGGTATTTCTAGAGGTCTTAGAGATAGAAGGTAAGTATTACTATATATACAAATACACAATTCATGTGCTTACAGATATTACACAAAACAGAATGATGAAGCCCCAAGCAGGGATAGATATGAATTATTTACATGACATTTTTGGCAAGTAACTCCCAATGTACAAAAGCCTCAACTGAAAACTTACCACTAATGAATTGTATATATGATGCTCCCTTATGTCTGCAATAGGCGGTCTAACAACTTCTCCTATATATTCAATTACCTGCATCAAAACAAAAATGCTTTAGCAGCCAAAAGAATAAAGAGGCGTTCTCACACCAGAAAAAGAATTTGTGGCATATCACATAAACCATACCATGTCCCCCGCTTTATGATGTTTCTTTGCAAAGACACCAAAACCATGAATTCTTGATTTCCCTACATATTATAGTGCAAAGCCAGCAATGTTATTATTTACAAGGATTTGTACAAGCCTACTACACTATAGTACAGTACCCTTGTAGAAAAGTATATATTATACTAAAGTAGCTACCACTAGTAGCAGGTGATTTCGGTTGCAAAAAGTGGCATATTTTGATACAGCCAAGTATTATTGTCGCATTTTTTTCTTTCTTTTCTTTTTTATCTTTTGAGTTCTTTTATGATTTATTTTTCTTCTTCCTCAATTATCTTTTCAATAACGAGATTTTTCAAAAGATTCCCTCAGAAACTAATTGGAAAATCAAGTAGATTATACATCATCGGTACTTTTGTATTTTAAAAAAAAAGGTCCTTCCGCATCAATTAGTATAGTGTTAAATATGGATAGTTGATTATTTGTTTTTTTAAAGGACCCCTTGAAAATAACTGGAAATTGTATGTAAAAGAAATTGAAATCAAGTATGTCTAAATCATTTATGGCTACAACTAAAAACCATTTAAGGCAATATGCTCTATATCAACGCATGTCTTTTTTGAATAAAATATGTATTTGAACAATGACTATTTTCAAGATCATGTTGATTTAAGTTTAGGGTTGGCATAATCATTAGAAAATATTGTTTCACCACATCATGGATTGTTGCAACATAAAATATCAAATCTAAAATCACGTAATAGGAAAACAAAATCATTTATGGTTGCAACTAAAATCATTTAAAACAATACTCCGTATATTAAATCATGTATTATCTAAATAATATCCTTTAATGATTAAATGATGACATATCTTAAAATTATGTATTATTAGGATCATCAATCACTAGAAAATAATATTCTCAATACAAAATAAGTTATAAGAACATGTTTTGTTAGAGTTTTTAGTATATCACCACAAAACATAATAACGGCATCATGCAGGGATAAGACATGTCAAAGTTTATATTTAAGGTTGTCAACCAGTTACGGTTGGTTCAAATTCGTGTAAAACCAAGTCCAAACCCGAAAAATATCATACTTTTTGGTAACTCTACAAACCCATAGGGCATTGCCCAAATTGTCCACGAGTTGGTAGGAAATCTTGAAAGTGTAGCTTTGAAATTTTACATTTTTTAAAATAATAATCAAAAACAACAAATTAATTTGATAAATATAATTTTGGCAAAAGCATCTAACAAATGCTTTATGGATAGAAATGCATATTTTTGGCAAAATTAGCCTGAACACGTCTGACAAAGTTCGGGTAGCAAAGATTAGATATCATACAAATAGAATGAATATTTTAAAGTTAAGGATTTCATTGCAAAAGTTAGATTCTATTATCATATAATAAGTGGAGGGCAAGCTGGAAATGAAGGTATTAAAGTGATAATAAAAATTAGCTAAGGATAGAGATCTGTGAAAACAAGAGAGTTGAGGGTATTTAAAAGCAAATTAGCTTACTAATTACCCTAGCAGTGGTAGCTAGGCAATGTCTGAGCCCACCAAGGCTAACGAGGGTATTATAGATCAAATTGTAGAAAAGTATAAGTGTATAATATATATTGCTTACCTGTCCAAAATTATACGTGTGAAATCTCCTGTCTATTAGAAACTAAATTTCTATACAAAATTTTGCTCCAAATAGAACAATAAACACTGAAATTAGTTGACTCTAAACTGATTTGATGATATTCAAACTGCTTACCAAATGCTAGTCTCTTTCTGAATGTCGTCCTCATATTATCATACTTTTCTGCCATAGAAGAAACATTGGCAGAACCCTCGTGTTGAGTTCTCAACTTGGAGGCATCAGAGGCAGAAATGGTTTGTCCAGATTCACTACAATCAGAACCAAAAGGAGGACCATGTTGACGAGGGCCACCAACAAGATATGGTATATTCTCTACAAATAATTGTTTCACTGATGCAGCTGCAAGGATCTGTGGTTCTTTCTGACCTCTTCTCCCAAAGAAATTATAAGGTTCTGTGAAAAAAATCAAGAACATAATGACTCAGTGAAAAAACAGAGTATATCCAACTAGCATTCCACTTCCTTTTCTGTCATCTACGAATTGAAATGGCAATTAAAACGCATCATTTAACATCCACTTCAGTCCTATGGATCTATTCAACAATTTTCTCCCACAAATAATATTTGTAAATTTATAACGGACAGAAAATTGGTTCACACGCATGTATCATATGCATAAGGTTATAAAGAGTACCGGTCCTAGCACAGCCAGATGGATTTGATGCAGGAAGGTAGCAAGATCCGCACTGATCAGGTACTATAATGTTTTCATTAGCAGGTCGGCATTCGTTATCTGGCTGCCTGTGCTTCTTGCAGAACGAAATTAGGCGAATACACTGATCATTCTCCTCATCAAGTGAAGTTGGATGTATTATGTCCTCATCTACAGGCTGCACAAACCAATACATTATGAAATGTAGTTGAAGGGAAAAGAAAGAAAAAAGTTTGCAGCGAACAGCAGAATACAACAGTAAATATAAGTACAAAATAAATTTTATATTCCATAAAGTAACAAAAAAAAGACTGGCATACCTCAACACACAGCCCAGCTGCACGTGCACAAAGAGGATGATATGACACTCGGCAGGTACTATTAGAGCACTGTGAGAAATGATAGGTGATCAGTGTAACACATCTTGTTCTAAAACAATAAATATAATATGACACTTCAGACAATGTTCTGAAGTGAAAATTGTACATTTAAGCATCAAACCTGTTCTGGAAGAAAATTTTAAGCTATAAAAGCAATATGAAAGCTTCACATATATTACATTTTGTTCTCAGTTTTGGTTTAAAAAAATGCTTATAGCTAGTGTATGTGAACATAATAGTAAGAAGACTAGGCCACCAACGAGGTAAGAACCATAGTTTCATTTTTGTCAATACAGCCACATGTTACCCTTTGTATTTACAAAGACCAATCCAAGAAAGAGAGAGAGAGAGATCAAACTTGAACTGAACTGTGAATTGTCATTCCCACCCACTAATAACTAGAAAATGCCATGCCAAGACAGTACTAATAGAAGTTCTAGTTACCTCATATAATAGATTACTTTTGTGCATATAAAATAACCTGTATTTGTATGATGCTCGTGAATAACACCATAAAACAATTATTCATGACGAACTGTGGGACATAACTTAATATGTTATGTAAGACTCAATAAGATAGATATACTAGGTAAATTTTAAATTCTAACTCTATTTTAAATATGAATTTGTTGAGAAGGTACATGTCCTACCATGCATTAGCTTCCTTTCATTTCCATGAACCAAGGTTAATGATAAAGATCACAAGGAATATTTCATATTTAATCTGTCTTATTTTGCTTTTTCATCAAGATGGAAGCACTTACCTACGCCTTTCTATTATTAGACCTTAATGACACTTTTTACCCTTTGCGTTCTGAACCTCTGATCCAGCACCAAAAAAATGCCAACATTGAGATTTCTATAGGAAACATAGCTCTGGTGAAACTATTTCTAAATGTGCAAAATATCATACAAGAACTACCAAACAGTACATTCCGAGTGGGACGTCAAGTTGATCCTTATTTCCTTGTTCTCATTCTGTTACATCCAATTTCTCCTTATTCCCTTGCTCTTCTGTTTTGCAAATGTATGATTCAATATCTTCTGTTTTCATATTCCCTCACTATATATATATATATATATATATATATATATATATATATATATATATATTTATTTTTTTTTTTCTATCTATATATATATATATATTTTTCTATCTATATATATATATATATATATATATAGATAGAAAATATATATATATATATATATATATATATATATATATATATATATATATATTTTTATATATATATATATATATATATATTTCTATCTATATATATATATATATATATAGATAGAAAATATATATATATATATATATATATATATATATATATATATATATAAACCAGTGACACACAGGTTGGACATGTGACCTAGAACCTTGACTGGGTCGACATCCGATCTGGGTCTGATAACTATGGCCATGATTTTATTTTTAGAAAAATGATATTGTGCATCTCGTAGTTTGCAACTCCTTGTGCAACTTAATTGTTTTTGGTCAAATGAATGGGCTAATTTTACAAGAATGTTTTAATTGATTGCAAACCAATCGGTCTCCAAGATTTCAGTCCTATGCGGACCACTAGCAAAGGAGTTGCACATGGAGTTGCAAACTACAAGATGCAGCCTATCATTTAACTCATTATTTTAGTTTGTTAATATTCTCTTTCTGGGATATTTAAGACTACCATGGAGTGCTCTATATGCATAGCAAAAACTCCCAAGTAATTTATGTGTAAAGAAAAATTATCCCCTTGGATTAGTAACTTCTACGTGGCAAGTTCTGTTTCTTTTCAATTTCCATTGCTACCATAACTTTCCAATCGGTTGACATATCAACTTTTTTCCATATGTTGCTTCATTCACTATCTAGTGTTATAACTTGTACCAAAGATTCTACTATTTGGGAGCACAACACATTATAGTTTCTTGGTATGCCATTATGTCCACAACTAGATGGGGACATTAAACCCAGTACAAGCAGAAATGGGGACTACCCAATGAAACTAGAACTTAGATCGAACGCCGAAGACGAATTAGAAAAAATAAACCTTGCGTACCTGTGTTCTGTATTTTTGCACTTCTGGTCTACAATTGTGTTAGCAATCATACACCCTTAAGATTGTGTAGTTAAGACATTATTGCAGAATACTGAGAAAGAACCTCTCGGTTGCAGCAAAGCAGAAATAAAGCAAAGAAGAAAACAAGGAAGAAAGAAAAAAATAGAAGTAATATAAGGATAGGACAAAAGAAAGGAGGAAAAAGAGAGAGAAATGAAGAAGAATATAGAAGTGTGTAACCAGATTGAATAAAACCTTCATTAGAAATACACAGTTTTTCAATAGTTGAATTCGATATTGAGGACGTGTTATCATTGTAAGACATGAGTGTGGTTATGACCCATAGGGATGGCATTGTTAAATAATACTGATTACAGCAACCTTGGCTATATCTTCTCAGGCCAAGGCCAACACCCTGATTACTACACAGCTAGCTGATGTGAATCGACTCAATCGGTTCACCAAACCCAACAAATACTAAGAGGAATAGAAATAGAATGATCTTTTATATAGAAAAAGAACAAAACTCCCAACTTTGATGAACGGATCAAAGTAATAAATCCTTCTTCATTGACACTTGCGAGAGTTTCTCAATACAAGCATGAAAACAAAAGACGGCTAGCCCTAGCTATAAATAGAAAAGGGAAACAAAACCCTAAAGGGATTATTGTGGTGAAAGACCACAATACCCTTTATGACTAAATAACAGAAAAGGCCTAAACAGTGGGCCTGGGCCTAAATCGCTCCCCGTCTCCTACGACGGGTGTACGTGATGATGGGTGGGCCCACATCAATACCCCCCCCTAACAGAGCCACCTTGTCCTCAAGGTGGAAATCTGGAAACTGCGTCTGGAAGCTCGCAGAATCCTCCCAGGTCGCGTCACAGTCTGGCAGGCCGACCCAATGAATCAGGACCTCCTTCGTCTGGCCGGGTCCTCGTCGGATAGCTCGTACTGCCAAGGGCTCTAACTGTACCTCCATGTCCTCCGTGAGCGTCGGAGGAAGAGTGGGGGACGCTGCCTGATCCCCAATCGCCTTCCTCAACTGAGACACGTGGAAGACGGGATGAATCGATGATGTGTCTGGTAGCCCCAAACGATAAGCCACCTGTCCCACCCGAGCCACCACTGGATAAGGACCAAAGTATCGAGCAGCCAACTTCTCATTCGGCCTCCTCGCCATCGAGCGCTGTCGATAGGGACGTAGTTTAAGATAAACCATGTCCCCTACCTGAAAGCTGACGTCCCGCCGATGCCTGTCTGCCTGTGCCCGCATCACCTGTTGTGCCCGCAACAGATGCTTCCGCAGCTCCTCCAAGACCCCGTCCCGGGTCAACATATACTCCTCCACCTGCCCTACCGGTGTCTGGGCGTCTCCGAACCGTACCAAGGGGGGTGGGTCGCGACCATACAGCACCCGGAACGGCGTCGTCCCCGCCCGTGAATGGTACGAAGTATTATACCAATATTCTGCCCACGCCAGCCAACTGTGCCACTGTCGGGGAGAATCAGATGCGAAGCACCGTAAGTAGGTCTCGACGCTGCGGTTAACGACCTCCGTCTGGCCGTCCATCTGGGGATGATATGCGGTACTCCTCTTCAGGACCGTACCGTGAACCCGAAATAACTCCCGCCAAAAGATACTCATGAAAACCTTGTCCCGGTCCGAGACAATGGATGCGGGTACCCCATGTAGTCTGATCA
The DNA here is from genome assembly GCA_029216955.1 of Iris pallida. NCBI lineage: Eukaryota > Viridiplantae > Streptophyta > Magnoliopsida > Asparagales > Iridaceae > Iris > Iris pallida. The sequence continues at coordinate 16,107,094 of JANAVB010007399.1, forward strand.
CCTCCCGAAGAAATGTCGTCGCTACAGTAACGGCCGTGTAAGGATGCTTCAGGGGAATGAAGTGAGCATACTTACTCAGCCTGTCCACCACCACCATGATCACCGTGTACCCCTCTGAACGTGGTAGTCCGTCGATGAAGTCCATGGTGACATCCTCCCAAACTCGCTCCGGCAAGGCCAGGGGCTGCAATAATCCGGCTGGGGCCATAGCCATATACTTGTGACGTTGGCAGACGTCACAAGCGGCTACCAATCGTGCGACGGCCCGTCGCATCCCGGGCCAAAACACCTCCCTGGCCATCCGCTGATAAGTCTGCTGAACCCCCGAGTGGCCTCCCGTCGCAGAACTATGGAACTCCTGGAATAAAACGGGAATAAAGGCCGAAGTCTTTGGCAGCACCATCCTTCCCTGGTAGAGCAAACGACGGCCCGCTAGAGTGTAGCCTGCTGGAGCGCCATCGCCGCCCTCTATCTGCTGCCGTATCTGCTGCAGCTCTCTGTCCTGCTCTGCCTCCTGCAACATCGGCTCCCAATCTCGCCATATAGGACGTGATAGGGCGCCCAGGTCGACCACCTCCTCCCGTCGAGATAAAGCGTCCGCCGTCTTGTTCTCCAGCCCTGGACGGTACTCGATCGTGAATCGATACCCGACCAGCTTGGACAACCAATGCTGATGCTCCTCAGTCACCAGCCGCTGCTCGAGGAGGTACTTGAGGCTCCTCTGATCGGTCCGTATCACAAACTCCCTTCCCAACAGGTAAGGCCTCCACTTCAGCACTGTCAGAACGATCGCCATCAGCTCCCTCTCATAGACCGATTTCAGTCGGGCTCTAGCAGAGAGTACCTGACTAAAATAGGCTATGGGTCGCCCCTCCTGCATGAGTACCGCCCCGAGGCCATATCCCGACGCGTCCGTCTCCACCACAAACGCTCTGCTGAAGTCGGGTAATGCTAGCACGGGCGCTGTCGTCATGGCGACCTTCAACGCCTCAAAGGCCTTAGTGGCCTCTTCTCCCCACTGGAAGCCCTCCTTCTTCAGCTGCTCCGTAAGGGCCCGAGCGATGGTGCCGTACCCTTTGACGAACTTCCTGTAGTAGCCTGTCAACCCCAGGAAGCCGCGTAAGGCCCGTAGTGTAGTGGGCACAGGCCAATCTAACATGGCCGCAATCTTCGTCCTGTCCGCTGCTACCCCCTCAGCCGACACCACGTGCCCCAGATACTCCACCTGCGCCAAACCGAAGCTGCACTTCTTTCGGTTGGCGTATAGCTGATGCGTCAGTAACTCCCGAAACACTATCCCCAAATGGTCAGTGTGCTCCCCCATGCTTCGGTTGTAGATGAGGATGTCGTCGAAGAATACCAAGATGAACCTGCGAAGATAGGGTTGGAATACCTTATTCATCAATGCCTGGAAGGTCGAAGGAGCGTTGGTCAGTCCAAAAGGCATAACCAGAAACTCATAATGTCCCTCGTGAGTACGGAACGCCGTCTTCGACACATCTTCTGGCCGCATCCGGATCTGGTGGTATCCTGCACGAAGGTCGATCTTCGAAAAGACAACTGCCCCATGCAGTTCGTCTAGCAGCTCGTCGATCACCGGGATAGGGAACTTGTCCGCGACCGTCTCCTTATTCAACGCCCGGTAGTCGACGCAGAATCTCCAGCTCCCGTCCTTCTTCTTCACCAACAGTACTGGTGATGAAAAAGGACTCACACTCGGCTGGATCACCCCCGCCTGCAGCATCTCCCGTACCATCCGCTCTATCTCGTCCTTCTGCAGATGCGGATACCTGTAGGGACGCACGCTCACCGGTGCCCCCTCCCCCCAGAGTACGATCGAGTGCTCGTGTCCTCTGATCGGAGGTAGCCCTTGCGGCCTCTGGAAGACCTCGGAATACTGCTCCAGCACCGCCTCTACCTCCCTTGGTGTCTCCCCGTGAGTCGCCTCCTCGCCCGAGAACCCCTGGAGCTCGACCAGGTACCCCTCTCCTCCTGTCCGCAACGCCCGAGTGATGGCGCTGAAAGCCACCATAGAAAAACAGAGAGTCGGGTCCCCGTTCAGCACCACCGCCGCTTCGCCCTCCCGAAACTCCATCCGCAGGCGCTTCCAGTCCACCTTCATCTCCCCGAGGGTCTTCAGCCACTGGACTCCCAATATGATGTCTACATTGCCCAACTCCAATGGTAGGAAGTCCTCCGTCAGCCGATAGCCCTGCAGTGAGAGCGATACCCCCTTGCAGAGGCCCTTGCTCTCCTCCACCTTCCCGGTGCCCAGCAACACCGTGAACTTCTCCACCGTACTCAACTCTAAACCGAGCCGATCGACCAGTCGTCGCGAGATGAAGTTGTGGGTGGCCCCACTGTCGATCAGCACTGTCACCGTCTGCTCTCCCAACTTCCCTGCCAACTTCATGGTATGGTTCGGGGTAAACCCTACCACGGAGTTGAGGGTCACCTCAGCAACATCCATATGCACGTGCTCCTGCTCCTCTCCAGCCTCTGGCGCGACAGCGGTCTCTTCCTCCTCGGCATCCTCCTCCTCGTCCGGTAGAATCACGATTTGCAGCAACTTGCTCGCGCATCGATGACCGGGGGTGAATCTCTCGTCGCATCGGAAGCATAGGCCAGCCGCCCTTCTCGCCCTCATGTCGGCCTCGGAGAGGCGTCTCCCTGGTACTGCGGCTCCTCCTGTCCCGCCCGTGGGTCTAGGCGGTACCGGTGGTGGTGCTGGTGCTGGTGCTGGTCGAGGAAGAACTGTCCCCGCCTGGCTGCGCTGTCCCGTCGTCCCCCAAGCGCCCTTGAGGCGCTTTTCTTCCGCCAACTTCTCCTCTGCCTTGTGGGCCAGGCGGAGGAGATCTTCCAAGCATCGCGGACTCTGCAGCCTGAGCTCCGCTCGAATGGAGGGCTTCAAACCCTTCATAAACATCCCGATCTGCAACTCGTCCGACACCCCCCGAACGCGTCCAGATAGTAGTTCGAACTTCGCGACGAAGTCTCGAACCGTCCCCTCCTGGCGTAGCGACGACCACTGCTCGTAGAAATCACCCGAAGCTGTCTCCTGGAAGCGGTCTAAAATGTAGCCCGTCAGCTCCGCCCAGCTGCTGAACGGGGTCCTCGCCGTTCTCCACCGATACCACGCCAGGGCCTGACCCTCAAAATAGATCCCGATGCACCCGAGGACCTCTGCTTCGGTCAGCTCCATGATCTCGAAATAGCGCTCTGCCCGAAAAATCCACTCGTCCGGGTTCTCACCCTCGAACGTGGGCAGCTTCAGTTTCTTCAGCCGGCGATCCGCGCTAAGGTCACCGTGCTGCATATCATCTCGGCCTCGTCCTCCTTCCCAGCGGTGTGTATCTCTCCGCTGGGTCTCGTATGGGCCCCTGTCACCCTCCTCATACCGCTCGTCAGCCCAGATCTGCTCACCCCACTCCTCCACCGGGCCCCTGTAGTCACCGACTGCCCTCGCCCGTGGTGGTCGTCGTGGGGGAAGGTCCCCTCTCTGGACGTTGGCGGGATCCGCCATTCCCCCAAAAAAATTGCTGCCTCCGGCGTACCTCGCTCCTCCTGGGGGCTCCGCTCCTTCCGTCCACGTCGGGACTCCCGCCAAGCCCCTTCCCGTGCCCGCGAACCTATCTCCGTGGTTCGCAATCATCGTCCGACCCCCGAAGGGGGCCCCAAACCCTAGGGTTTCTCCCGCGCGCGGAGCCGATCCGCCGGGACCGTACGGGTCGCCGGCGCCCGGCCACGGCCGCTCGCCGGCTGCTCCAGGGGCACCGACCGGCCAGGGGTGGCGGTCGGCGGCCGGCCAGCGCCCGCCCCCAACGCCCACGGCCCCGCCCGGGCTGGCTCGGTCGACGGCGAGGCCCCCGCGTCCGTCTGCCGCCGGCCGGCGCTGCTCGCCGACCGCCCGGGTCCCGTCCGGCTGCGCTGTGGTGGCGGCGGGTGCGGGCCATCGCCCGTCGGCCGGCCCGCCGCGATCCTCGGTCGTTTCCCCCTCCGTTTGCACAAACCCTAGTTGGTCGCCTAGGGTTTGGGTTGTCGCCGCCTCCGCTTCGCCGCCATTGATCTTGTTTGAGATATTTTGCAAAAGCATCATGATCGTCGTCGACTCCTTCCGCATATCCCGCATCTCCGTGCGGATCTCTAGGTTCGTGGACGCTTGATCCTTCGCGGCGACCTCCATCGATTTCTTCAAACCCTCGATCTCGGCGGTGAAGTCCTCCCGTAGACCTCGGATCTTCTCATCGATCGTGTTTCTTGTTCCATCGGCCATGGCTCGTAGAAAGCTCTGATACCAAATGATGTGAATCGACTCAATCGGTTCACCAAACCCAACAAATACTAAGAGGAATAGAAATAGAATGATCTTTTATATAGAAAAAGAACAAAACTCCCAACTTTGATGAACGGATCAAAGTAATAAATCCTTCTTCATTGACACTTGCGAGAGTTTCTCAATACAAGCATGAAAACAAAAGACGACTAGCCCTAGCTATAAATAGAAAAGGGAAACAAAACCCTAAAGGGATTATTGTGGTGAAAGACCACAATACCCTTTATGACTAAATAACAGAAAAGGCCTAAACAGTGGGCCTGGGCCTAAATCGCTCCCCGTCTCCTACGACGGGTATACGTGATGATGGGTGGGCCCACATCACTAGCATAGTCAAATATTTCAATATTAAGTCTGCATGTTGAAGTCTGAGGCAGTTCAAAACGCATTTCCAAGTACGTGAACATTTTAGCCATCTGAACAAATTGGAGACAGGAACTACATTATAATTTTGAATTATTTATTATTTCATTACCTGGAGTGGATACTAATTGAATAGATTTAGATTAGTCAAATATTACAATTAAGCAATCTGCATGTGCAAGGTAATTCTGCATATTTCCGCCTCATTTTATTGAAAAAAGAACTCCTAAACCTATCTAAGTTAGGTCTCAGATAAATAATAAAGAAAGAGTCTCCATAACAAGAGTTTGTGTTTCTTGATTTCTTTTATTGAAGGATATAGGGATTCTTCTAAGACGGTTCATTATCAGTGACACAAGCAAGTGGGAAGACGATTTATGAAGAAAATATAAATAGCAACATTGAATATCACCCCGAAAACATTTTTCTGATAATGCCAATTATAAAGTATGGTAAAAATGGGAGAGGCTTCATTTAGTGTGACAAACAAGAAACCTTTATATGTATGTATGACAAACAAACAAAAATTCTAAATTCACCTGAATGCAAGCTCCATAAGCGACACCACAAATGCTACACAAAAGCTTCCACCGATCCTGTACATGTCATTCAACAGTTTATTTCTAATGAAGAAAAAAGCAGTGTCGAAGAATAGAGCCAAAGAGTAAAATTAAGAAAAAATGGACCTTATGAATTCTGCTTAGCCCATCAATAGGCTCCATTTTCTTTACATCTAATAAGCAAGTTTCTGCAGAGATTTAACTAACATTAATATATGATTGCACTACCAACTAGAAAGAATTGTAAACTGAAAACTGTGCCAAAGTTTGCAACCAGGAATCCATATGGCACATGCCAGGTGAGCCCAGCGACCATCAGTCGTACATTTAATGGCACCACCTACAGAAATCACAGCCAAGATAAGTGTACTAGTTTTTAACTCAATGTTCTAAAAATCGCTACGCGGGGACGGTGCGCCAAGGGTCCGCCTAGCGCCTAGGGCGCCGAACTGATTTTTTTTTAATATATATGTATATAGGTCTAACATATATATATATATATATGTATGTCATATTTTACCATAACTCACACATGACAAGTTGGTTAGCTTGTGGGTTTAAGTTTAGAGTTTGACTCAGGTCTGTTCGAACTCTGTTGGAAGAGTTCATTTCTTTTTTCTTTTTTCCTTTCCTTTGCTTTCCTTTCCTTTCCTTTCCTTTTATTTCCTTTCCTTTCCTTTTTCCTTTCATTTCCTTCCCTTTCCTTTCCCTCTCCCTCTCCGGTCCCTCTCTCCTCTCCTCCCTCTCCCACCACCACCACCGCCTCCGCCACCACCACCAGCTCCACCACCGCCTCCACCACCAGCTCCACCACAGCGTCCACCGCCTCCACCACCGGCTCCACCACCACCACCACCACCGCCTCCACCGCCTCCACCACTGCATCCACCACCACCACCGCCTCCACCACCACCACCGGCTCCACCACCACCACCACCACCGGCGGTAAGTTTTAGGTTTTTTTTTTTTTGAATTTTTTTTTTTTTTGAAATTTTAAAATAGGGGCCGCCTAGCCCCGCCTATGGCCGCCTAGCCCCGCCTAGGCCCGCCTAGGGCCGCCTAGGCCCGCCGCCTAGGGCCTTTTCGGTGCGGCCAGGGGCCGCCTAGCGCCTAGGCGGCCGCCTAGGCCGATTTTTAGAACACTGTTTTAACTGCAATAAAAATATCAAAAGAAACCAAAATACCTATTACAGGACAGAGACAGCATGGTGGAGGAGATTTTGGTGCCCCTGGACGACATAAATTGCAGAACCAAAGCACCCCATCGGATGGTTCCAATTCACCATAGCATTTAGCATGAACCTATTGAACAGAACTTCCAAATTAATTTGATATGCCTAGAAACATATGGGCAACAAAAAATTGCCTACCATCATACGACATTTATCACACTGCAGGAACAGATTATCCTCATACTCCTGCAATAAAAGACAGATTAATAAACATTACATGATATACAGAAGAAGCTTTGGTACAAACATGTAACATCCACAAGAAGATCAAATAGTAACCATAATTGTTGAAAAAGTAATTCAAGAATAAAAAGTAGAACAGCGAGTAACAAGCTGTATTTGCTTGAAAAAATACCTCATCCATGTGGCAAACACTGCACCTGTCAAGATCTTTCCATTCAACACGAACAGCTTTATAACTCTCAGGCAAATCCCGACCATTTTCGAAGTACTTAGAGCAAAATCTAGAGTTTGGCAAGTCCTAACAAATGACAAGTTTGCATTCAAATATGAAACAGCACAAAAAGGGAATAAAGTGATAAATAAAATCAAATAAACCACTGAACCTTTGATTAAGAACCAGGGTCTCTAGTTTCCAGCCAGAAAGAACCCATGGGTTAAGACTTAAAAAGGTTTACCCCCATACACAACTCAAACCAGATAACAAAATCATCAAACCTGAACCCAACCTGACCGGGCTGGCCCAAAGTGGGTTAGAATTCGGGGTGGGCTTGAGTAGGGTTGACAGTTTCCTGTCGTGTGCCCTTGGTCGAGTCATCCCATTGCGTTACCAATCAAACACAAAATTGCAGGAAACAGTTAGTATCCCATGCAAAGGCCAGAACTTGAAATGGTCATAATCTACAGAAGGGTCTCAGAATGGATATGTGGATGGCAGTGACAGCTTTAGTAACTGCCTGCTAGACTCGAACTGTAACGGTATGACAAAGATTCCCCAAGGAAAGGTAATACAACATATTCAAAAAAAAGAATTCATAGAAATACAGCTTTCTGTACTAACAGTGATTCAGGATGACCTTCAATTTTTCAGGCAGCATGCTTAAAAAATCTAATTCAAACCAGTTAAACAACAAAAACTCAGGACATAGTGCACTGACATTTAAGGGGGTGGACAATTATACATAGGCAACAAAAGAATCAAAGCATACCAATGTGGCTTCTCAGGTGGTTTGGACATGTGCAACATAGACAAATAGATGTGCCGGTTAGTAGGAGCGATATTAGTCAAAGGACTTGAACAAACTTGGATTGAAGTTGTAACTAAGGATATGATTTTTGTTCATGTTACCAAGGTAATGGCCATTAACCAAGCTTAATGGAAGAAAAAGAATTCAAAAAGCCTACCTTAAAATCTCTTCCTCCCTGTGTAACAAGTTAATTGCACCTTTTGCATGAACCATTGTTGGATAATATAAGATCCATTATGGTGGACAGAATTGGTAGAAAATATCACAGAAATGCCATGGTTACTTAGCATTGTAACATATCTAGGTTCTGTATCATTATACTTATTACAAGAAATCATAAGGTCTCTGACATCCTTTACTATTAATGCAGCCATGGAGCTCTGATTTTCTCTTTTTGTGGACTCTACTATTCCTTTCCTGTCAGATATGTCATAGAGTAGCATTGTGTGTTTGTTAGTGTGCGTGTGGGGACACGTAATCATAACATATTTCAAAACAGATTCAAGTTTCTTCAAGCTGACAATCTGATCCATGCAGACTGGAGTGGACTTGAGTTGGGTTATGATCAACGGTTTCCCTTCCTATCATGTAATGAACCATTTCACTTGAGGCTATCTATTGGTCACAATAAAATATAAAGGAAACGGGAAAACAATAAGTATCCAAAGCGAAGGCAGAAACTTGGAATGGTTATAATCTTCATGGAATCTCAAAGTGGACTTGTTGGAAGGAAATCAAAAGTACTTGATCTAGATACATGCCTGCAGAATTCATATGAAACACTTCTAGCACATGACAGGATTCCCCAGACAAAAGAAATACAACCGGGTAATATTAGTTAAAAGACTATAGAGAATATATACTTCTGCTAATTTAGATCATGATTCAAAATAGTCTCTTTTACTTCATGCAACATGCTCAAAAGTGCAGTCATACTCAGAACAGCTCAAGGTCACAGACTAGAGAGAGGGGGGAGCTGAGCTGTACATAGGCAACGGCAGAAATTCCGTATATCAATACATTTTTTGTATTTAGTGAAGTAAACAGCAAACCTGAATCAGGCGGGATACTATGCAAATTGAGAACCCAAACATGTAAGATCCAGATTTCTGACAATCATGTCCCTCAGCAACAGCATGAAAACCCTTGGACCGTTTCCTCCTTATCTGTTCATATATTTCCTTCCAACAAGATGATGGATTTGGTCCTTCAACCTAACAACCAGAAAAATGTAAGGTCAATGAATGTGAAGTAGCCAATATTATGTGAGCAATTGTCCACATAAAAACAGAGTTAGCTCACTTATAGTCTGTGACTACAACTAGTTATATGCCTCTTACCAAGTTGATATGATGTATGGAACTTCATGCATGATAGCCTCATTTGTAAACATTGTTTCTGACATGTTTTGATTTGTGAATTGATTTTATATGCTATTTCTTTGAAAGAAGAATATAACCATATCACTGGGCCAGTGGATGGGAGAGTTTAGCAAAGTTGTAAAATGGAGATACTTATCATTTATTCCTTTGGGTTTTCTATATTATGTCTTTCTGAATCGAATATAATAGGATAAATTAACTTATTCTGTATATTTGCTGCCTATATATCTATCCTTTTAAATCATGCATCCTAATTCCTAAGACATGTTAGATAAATATCTGAAAGAGTTTATAGCATACAGACTGCATATAAAAGCATTGAAGTATGCATGTATACATGAATGTATGCATGTGTACAAATGTGTATACATACGATATGTATTCAACATAAACTTGCATTAAAAAAATGATTTTAGGTCCTAAAGTTCCATGCTACCTGTTCCAAAGTCTGTAAATAACCCCCAATGACTAATTACGATGCATGTTCAAAGAATATAAAAAGACTTGGAAGAAGTTGAACAACCAATTTCTCTAATCCAAAAGACGGAGATACATGTCATAGATTCTTAATTTTGTATCACTATCATAGGTAATTGATTTTTTTTTGTTTGACCTCGTATGATCTTTCAAACAATTATTCAGTATCTCCTTTCACCATCATCATCCATGCCTTATCCCATCAGAATGGGTTCAGGTATGGAGCATAAAAAAGCTCCATAGAGCATTTGACAAAGTTTATATGACCTGTTGTTGACTTGATGTCAACCCTCCATGTTGGTGCCAAATTCCTAGCCGAGGTAGCTACGAGCATGAGAGGATCATGACATAAAATCTAGGAAGCTAGTTGGCAGGTTGGTAAGCCAACCTTTTTTGGTATGCAGTTGAAAAGCTCATGCAATCAAGGAGCCACTCACAAGGAATCAGGCAAAAATGAGCAGGTGAAGTTACCTTGCTTTTTGACCAGATAGTTCATCAAATATATATGATGTAAACTAGAATTAACTAAATTTTGAAAACCAACGTTCTATGAACTTCTAGGTTTCTGAAACTCGGTAAATATTGTGAAAAAGAAGAAATATAAAGAAAAATATATTTTTTAAATCAGGCACTATGTGAATCAAATGTTGAAGAAAAGGCAAGTTATTGCAGTGCAGTTCATTAATGAATAATTTCTACCCCCACACCCCAAACTCCGTTCTTTATCACATATGGATCTGCATATAATTATAAACATAGAAACTGCCTAAGAAAAAAAAAACTCTAAGAATACTGCTACAAGATCTTAAAAAATGTATGATGAATTTCAGCACAGCACAGGCTGAGTTAAGTTATTTCAGTAACAAATCCCAAAGAACCCAAAACTCAAATCAGGATATATGAAGAATTTCAGCACAAAATTACAATTTTCTAGCAATAAAGATATATTTCCAGCACAAAAATAAACAATTTAAGCAGCAAATTATGATTTCAATGGAAAACTGTCACGGCCCAGTCCATGGGCCCGCTGTGCGTGACCATGCATGGGTCTAATGTGCATCATCACTCGGCTCACTAGCCAAATGTTACCCAGATGTATACACGATACCCAAGCACTCACATATAAATCAGTCAAACACTCATTGCATATTCAATCTGGCACTAATCATGGGGGTTTCACAAAAACAAATCAAATGTATGAAAAATAAAGATGAAGCAAAAAATCTCAGACCTAATAGAAAAAGAAAGGGAAAGGGAAAGGGAAAGAACGGAGAGGAGACAAGGAGTTATGATGAAGAAAAAAGCATATGGAGTTTGGTTAAAACAGGAAAAAAAATCAAGTACTTCATTAGAGAGGGAGAAAAAGAAAACAAAGAGAGATCAGGGAGGAATGGATTAGAATAGGGTTTAGTAAATTATTGTTAGATTAGTAACAGATTTGACCTGTTTAACATTTTATCAATTTGAACTGTCTGAGCAGGCCCCATTTTCAGACTGCCAATTAAGTGCACCCTCTGTTTAAGCTGGCTAGGTCGGTCACATAGCCAGCTTAATCAGGCTATGCAGGTATCTACTGGCTTACACAGCTCGCCTAGCTTTTGGTCCAGCCAGACCTCGTCCCTAGAACGCCTAGGACCCCCCTGGAACTGCTTTTACAACACAACAAGCAACAAAAATGATGCGCAAACTCAAAATTAGTAAGAGAACTCCAAGATAATTGCCGACATATGTCTATCATTAAATGCTGCATGGCAACCGTAAAGATCTTCAAATGCAGAGTATTAAATTCTTCAAGTCACGGCTTTAGAAAATTCATAAATAAGACATTGATATAAATCAGCAATAAAAAGTAGGCTGATGTGTACATGTGATTTGTAACATTTGTTATATAACCCATATTTAGACTATCCATGGAATATGGCTCTCTTCTACAGTGAGAGTGAAGTATAACTGTTCATATGACCTGACTCCAAAAAACGTGGATGTGTCATGTCAGATGTGTCCCAGGAGGCACGTACACTCCAAAAAAATGGGGGTGTCATGTCAGACACATTGACACACCAAAATGTAATAAAGCATGCCATGACATCAGTAGCAAAACAACTCAGGTCACAGTAACAATCCAACACCTATGCTAAAATGCAAAGGAACCAAGTTATTTCTGCTTATTGGACTCCACTAGCTACCTGTTCTCCGTCATCTGATGTTATCCTGAACAAAGGCCGACTTTTCACTCTGTGATTCCTCATAACCTCCATCTTGTATGAAGTCTCCAAACTTGGATCTGCAAAACAATGAGACATAACAAGGGAGGGACAAAATTGTTATCTGGAAAATGAATTTGGAGCATAATTTAGATGCTATCATGCTAATACAGTACAAATATTAATGATTTTGTGCAGAAGCATCACCTCACCTTTTACTGATGTAAACCTTCTATAGGCTGTATACCCATTGGGCCAAATATGCTTCTTGCTATGGAAATGCACTGAATCACACACAATCTTCCCTGTAAAAGAAAGCAAAGTGCAAGCAGTTTCACAGGTTAAGATGATCAATCTGTTAATGATGAAAATGGAGGGGCATAACCAAAACAAATAGCCAGGTGCCATCCAGGAATCAACAGAATCATCAAGTTAGGTTTCAAAAAATACCCATCAAGTTAGGTTTCAAAAAATACCTAAGCTGGTTACTCGAAGTTTCCCAATTTCTAGTGGAAATGAACTGCTGTATTCAACTGATTTTTGCATTATTTCTTCTGAGATTTCTTCACAAGAGTCATCCTTCTCATCCACCCCAGAAGATCCCAAACTATCATCAGCTCCCTTGATTTTTCGTTGCTTCAGCATGTCCTTTGGTAGCTGTTGATTGCTGAGGTACCTATTTGGAATTGCATTATCTTAGACATAAAGACTGCTATGATTGATACAGTAGCAAATAACCCAAAACATTTTCATTGTTGAATATGAGATACAACTGAGGTTGAACAAAGGATAAAAGCATCCACGAGCAACAGAAAAGGTCAGTTACTGTGAATAGAACATGGGCATCCACAAAAAAGGAATGTAACGTATGATGTGTGAAGTAACTAGCAGTTAATTTTCTTCCACGGAAACAGGATTAGATATTAAATTTCCATGAAATTTTTTCCAGTATCTGCTCTTGATATATTTGAGTTCACCATTCGAGCCAAAAACTGTAATTTTTCTACTGAATAGTAGGCCTTTCAACCAAAATAAATATTATGTTCCTTTCAAGACAACCAATCAACTGAAAATCATATATTTCGTTCCTGGAAAAGATTTAACTTCCCGTGCTTTTCCCTGCAAGCAAATGGACCCTGGCAAGACTCCATCAGACAAATGGAAATAACTATGTTCAGTTCAGCATACACTTCAAGAGAAACAGATTAGTAAAGATTATGTCAATGAAGGTGCAAGTTGGTAACACTTTAGGATGAAACCGTGAAATAACATATATGTGATTTTAGCAATGAGTATATTACTGTATTTGTATGAGTAATGAGTATATTGTCAAAACCATAAGACCAACATGCATAGGAATTCACGTATGAGAAACAAAGAGAGCATATAAACATGAAACAAGATCTGTAGGGATTTCTTCAAGAGTAGAGAAAAGGGTGAACAAAGTTAGGCAGCGCATTTGCAAAACAGAATGATGACCGAGAAAATTGTCAATGGTGAAAATGTCAAGGGAAGCATCCACATTGCAAAATCTGGTCCAGAATTCCGATCATATATCAATGAAAACAAGAAAGCTTTCTCTCTAAATTATGGGACCAGCTGCAAGCTGGAGATACTACGAACAAGAACAGCAAAGCCTTCATCCAAACTTATGGGGACTGGTTACATGCATTATTTTCATCCACTCGGCTCTATTAAAGTTTCTCCTTTTAATATTAGCAACTACCAATCTTTGCTGATTGCTTCAATCCATGTTTATTTTGGCCTCTCAAGTCCTCACAACTCCTTCAGTTACAGCCCTCTGACTCCTGACTATTGCATCAATCAATCTCGACTCTCCTTTGAACTTGTTCAAATTATCTCCAACGATTTTTCATTTCGCTCGACTGAAGCAAATCTGACTTCCCATTTATGTACTCCATATCTCATTCAATGCTCGCTTTAACTGCATTCTTTTTGTAAAAATGATGTTTGTTGACTAAGCAAGTACGAAGCAAGGTTGGTTTTATAACAGTCAAAAATTTCATTCAACTTTAAGGGTATCATATGGTATCATAACACTCCAGAAACAATATCAGAAGCATATAAATTATTCCATTATGATTGATTGATTGATTGATCCTAAATTACAAAATTGACCTGTCTTAGATTTCTATTGACCATTAATATGGAGTACCATCTTATTCTTGAAGTTTTTTATAAACTGAGAATTCCCAAAACAGAAGACTGGACTATAGTTATGGGAGTTCAAGAATACTCAGCATGGAGCAAAAGAAACAACTGAAAAAAGGAAAGTGAACTTTGCCAAAGGCTCGTATAATTTAAAGAATATACACATAAAACAATCATATCTATGGACCCTATTAATCAGGACCATATAATGAATATACAAAAAATGAAAGGCGGTTTTCAAAATCACTATATCTCCATCCTCTCCTGCTAGCATTGGTACCTATATATATGGAGGATATATGAAACAAAAAGTTGTCAACTTGGAAGCTGGAACGCATAGGAAAGACGTACATGGAACAAGACGCATTAAGGAACATGGTTATGTATGTGAAATAATAACAAAGTACAGAACAGTTTGCACAGAAATAATAACATCAAGAAAAATTGTCCTTGCTCTCCCTAAAATATCATAATATACAATAATATTTTCATCTTCCAGGGTAACATGAATTTACTACATTACCAAGCACTTACCCCTTTGCTTCATCCAAGCTTTGGTGAAAACTAGGTTTCTTGCACTTCAGATGAAAAGAAGAAATCAGGCCATTAACAAATGGAATAGCCTGCTTTAGCTTAACCCTGAAAATGAAACTAAAAATAAGGATGGCAGAAAATAAATGTAATTGCAAAGCGTTGAAATAACATTTCATATCACAAGGTATGATGATCTAGCTGATGCATGTAAATAAGTAAGCTAAAGAATATTGAACTTTACATTCTCTTCTCCTATTGGCTAGATATGTTCTTGACAAGAAAAATGCCATTGAGCAAGAACTCAAACCATTCATACAATAGTTGGACTCCTGTAAATTGCACAACCATATCTATATAGAATATTAAACTGAAAATAAAGGACCTTGCATAATCATGTGTCCCGAAAAATTGTACAAGAACTGATTGGTCTCGCTGGACCGACTTCAAGCCCCTTCTTGCTCCAATATTTGACTCGTCGACAATGACCGCCGGCCACATGGCATGCCCTGTTTGAAACGATATCAACCATGCAACTTATTATTGTTCTAGAATGAGAATGTTTGAGTTCTGAGAATAATACATGGGCAATTACAAGTTAACAAAACATTGTATACTGCAAGATAGACATATTTGGGTCGAGAAACTACTTTTAGTTAAGTAACAAACTAAAAATAGCATATACTACTTATGCTAAATCTACCTTATCACAGAAGGCACATTCTGAAACTGGCAGTAATGGTAAATCAACATCCACCAGAAGAAAAACTCTGAAAATGCATGATCATTTTTTTGCTATACAAACTAATTAAGAATTCATGAAGTATCTGAAATGTTGTTCATGAAATTTAAGGATCTTGTTTGTCGTCTTTACAAATGTCCACATGTTAATGATCTGAAGTTCTGAACTTGATTGCACATTTTATGTTCGCATGAAGTTAAAATGAATAATATCATCCATAGACAATGCATTTTGTATGCATTTCATATATGAATACAAAAGAACTTATAACATTCCAGTTGATAATGTAAAAGAACTAAATCAAATATGAACTGAAGCCTGTATTAGTTGGAATGAAGCACTAGACATTGACCAAAAACTTAGAAAGTAAATGCAGAAATTATTTGTTACAGAAAGATCGTAGGTAGAAGGCCAACTTGGTACATATATATTTATAATTTTATTATACATAAATTTGTTGTGTGTGTGCATTCATCTGTGTTGCCTGTGTATGACTACTTGGTTCTAGTCATCCTTGCAGATTAAGCATCTAACCTAGTGAAGCCATCATAAATTTAAGCCAATTAACTGTATCAAAACTAATCCAGAAGTGATTATGATCCAATTAAATACAGCGACCATATTAAATTTCAAATAGTCCTCAATCCACTTAAGCTCAAGTTAGCTGTACAATATGAGTAAAAAATGGTAAGAGAAATATTATAAGAAACAAAGCGAGGTAACTAACATTGCAGGACAGTGGCAGAAACTAGATGGGTGTCCTTTCTCTGCCTAACCCTTTAGAACCAATTTAGGGCATTTTATAATTTTAATGGGCCTAGTGACATATTAACTTGATACCATTACTATTGACATTTTCAAATTGGATCCAGTGAAATCAAAACGAAATAGCTTAATGTGAACACTGAAGAAAAATGTTTAAAGCATACTTCCTATGTGCATCCATCGTGGATATGTGTCTGCAATCTGCATGCATGTGAACATGTATGTGTTCCCATCTTTTGAAGACTCCCAATGTTCCTAAAAGCCAACGTGTGACCACTATGGGTACATCACCATGAAGACAATCATAATGATATTGGAATTCTCCAATAGCCATAAGGGATGAGTGCATATGTGACAAAATGAAGTTGTTTTTATCCAATGTTATTATTTCAGGTTTTTGGACACTCCACTAACACTTCAAGTCAACAATTCATGATGATTACGTTTCCATTGCAACATTAAAACTTAAATAACGAAGATGCCAACATTATATGTATTGTGAATCAGTGATTGTCTATGCATATCATCGTACTATAGACATGCAAATACATTGTATGTCTATGTATGTATATCCATACCCACTATGTTGCACTACTTCACTCAGATGAGAGGCTATTTGATGTTAGACTCTGTCAAACTTTGATAATGGAAGGCACTTGTTCAAGGAGCCATTATCAAAAGGCAGTTGCATATGTACCAGGACAGTACCATTTTGACATGATATAATACAATATTCATTTTATGTCAGCCCTACTGATATAAATGTAACATAAAACAAACGACTCTAAGCATCAGGATTTGTCCTAACTATATGAATACCAATATAATACAAGTTTGTACCCCCAACAACCAAATCAGAGAGAAGGCGGCAAAGCTTTTTCAATTGAGTGAATGGAAAGAAGGCTAAACCACCACAGAAATAAATGGGAGCCCGTAAATAACATCAAATCTGTCATGAACACATAAGGAGCATGATCTTTGAGGTTTTCTCCCAATCAAACACTATAAAATAAGTGAAGTTTATTGCCTGTGGCTGCTTCAAAGCTCAAGCTATTCTGGACCAAAAAGGTATAGAAAGCGGTCCATCCAAGTGATTAAGGCTATTATGGAATCAAAGTGTCTCGCTAAGCAACCCACAATCCAAGAAGCTCTTCAAGGGAACCCAACAGCAAAGGCACATTCTAGTTACCTTAGCATATTTAGGTGAGCTAGGTTCCTACACCTAGCAAGCTGCCCATTAAAAAATTAACCGAGCAGCCCAACTCAACTATTTGCTTCTCACATTCCCAAAGCCATTGAGAAGTGTGCACGCGTTTCTGTGAATTGATGAGTAATTTTCTTATGGGGATGGGGGCAGTGCACAGAAGAAGAGGAAAGCAGAGTAAGATGTTATCAAGCAGTGTTCACTTCAGGTTTAACAGTGTGCAAACTTTATTGGTAAAAAATTTCGACAGTGGACCTTTAGTATTCCTCTTGTTACTATGTGTTCCCTTATGATGTATTCTACTCTTAACAAGCAATAAGAACATTTATGACGAAGTAGATAAAATTGCAACCTACGATTGGTTCAAACCTTCTAAAAGTGGCTTCTTGTGACTTGGCTAGAATGCCCATACATATCGTCGGTTGCAAGACCTTGTTCGACAGCAAAGAAAAGTAGGGTTGAAGGAACTTTCACGGTTTCACCTATAACCTTTATTTCCTATAGGAGTTAGAACACTATAACTGATGACAAACAAACATCTCCACACTCAGTTCAATGCTTTGTCATCATTTGGTACCTTAGTGTATGTAACAGGTAACAATTTGATCAACTTGTTCCTAAGACACAAAAGATGTATCCTCTTTTCCGAGTTCATGTTAAATTATTACTATGAACTAAGGTTTAACATTTTATCTGTAAAACCAAGAAGGTATAAAATCATGTCGCTCTAACAGCATTTATGTATCCCCTTCACAAATATTGAGCAATAAAAATGGTTGGCCCTTTAACTATCGAAAACCAAAGGAAAGAATATTGGTGATAAAGATGGCATTAGGAATGCTAGTCTACTAGGAGGATCATATATTAAACAATAAGAAATTAAGGAGTGGCAATTGTTTGTCTTATTTTCTATAATTAATCCATGAACTGCATTTCCCTTATTATTATCTGAAAATCTTGGTCAGTTTTCACACTATTCCAATAATATTTTAGTTACATAATATGATTAATGTAACTGTGTAAGGAGGACAAAAAGAATGTCAGCTTAACCAAACAACATTTCCTGACCAAGTACATGCATATATAGTTATTTGAATGAAAGTACAATGATGTTGGCAAAACTAAAGAAAGTAGTGAATCCTCAAACGATATACAAGTTTGTTGATAAAGATGGATACCTGTAAGTTTAGCCCAAACAATCTCCCCCGGTTCGAGTTCTTGGCAGTCAATTAAACCAGCAGCCAGTGCCAGCATCTCGTCATAATTTGTTCCCTTCTTCTCTTCACCAAGCTTAAGATTTAAGCGTTGCAAATCCTCACAAGATATATGAAACTTAATTTTCTCATCTTTTAGAATAAGTTTTTCAACATCGCCATCAGCATACTCAATCTGCAAATTTGTTAAGTTTTCATCAATAAAATACCCACTCAGAACTAGGATTCTGTTAATTGTCATCTTGGCACTCTTTCGTTTAACCCTGATGATTATCCATTTCTATACTAGTTTGGATCTTTTCCAAGAAAATACAGCACAATAAATTTCCACTTTACTACCTTGTTTGCATCTTTTCAGAAAATAGCTATGAAAAACCCTGTATCACTTGCTTCAAAATCAAGGAAGCAATAGCCGTGAAAGGTAGGTTATAAAATGTATTATCATCAATATTGTTAAAGACTTAGCACTTTAGTAGTTCTTCAAAGTTAATGAGAAGCAATTTCATTTGAATGCGATCTTTTTAGCATAAAAATAATGAAAATAAGATTGATAAAGGAAAAGAAATTTCACACATAAGGGAAACCTTCTTACATCTTGTATATCTTCAGCAAGTAGTATTACAACAAATGCTTTCAACTCAATTATTTTCTTGAATTCTATAAATTTATATTAGGATTCAAGTTCCACATTCATCGTATATTAAGCACTAGAAAATTTTCTCTACATTAAAAGTTTACTTAGAAACTAAAAGATGCTTTGATGTTTTACAGTTATCATGAAAAGTTGATCATAATTATTTCCACATCAAAAATTTAACCTTCTTCACTGCTCACGTATCCAACAATATATGTGCCACATCACGAGGTTCCCACTAAAGAAAGGCCTGGGTAGGTCAACATATATGAAACGTTACACTATGTATGGAGTTATTTCCAAGTCTCAAAACCCCCATCTTCCATGATGTAAACGCCAAGACTTGCATGTTGCACCAAGGTGATGCCCTCTCACATTATACAAAGTACTAGTTTAATGAAAAGCGCATAAGAGCATCTTCCGCCTTTGTTTCTTAGGAAGCCCGCAAGAAAGGTGAACAAGATAGCATTTATTTAGGGCTATTATTACCAGGGTTAAGAAAACACAAAAAACATAGCAATTATTAGGAATAAATGAGTGCCTCGAGAGCATTCATTAGCAAAACCCTAAATAGATCATCATATAAACACAAGATAACGAAATAAAGCATCAACATCTGCATATGGATTTTTATTTCATCCGCCGTTGGTTGATTCTGTAAAATCCACCGGCAGCTCCAAAATAGTGACGAGTGCCCATGTTGCATAGAGGCACGATGCAATGCAGGCAAGGTTGAGTAAGGACACGTGCCGCATTTTATTCCAAGACAGTCCGTGGTTTCTAAAAGTTCATAAGTGGTGGATGGAATGATATCGCATCCACATATCAGTACTAAGACAATTGTAAAAATGCCAGTGTGAATCGTGCATGCATAGAAATCTATGAATGTGACTCGTGCATACATAGAGTTATACGCTACTAAATCAGTTCTCACTCGTTCGCTATAATCACTTCAACACGTAATGAGAAGACATACATGATGCTGCCCGGTTGTAGAGTTAAACCCAGCCACAGAACCCTTGTACCAGTCATCATCCATTGGCCAGAAAACCTGTACTTCAACCCATAAAATTAACACCATATTTTCAAAAAATGTCGATTCTAAACCAGTTCTACTTGCCTTGCACTCCAACCCAACAAATGCATTCGCATCGGCACCTTCGTAATCCAATCTGCATACCAAAAAGTGGAAAGTTTCATTAGTCATGTAAAAATTCAATCTTTACGGCAATGCCGGTGACGGATTGCTCACTCTGCCCATTTCTTCGTCTTTCCGAAACCACGGCGGCTGCTTCCGACCTCTGAACCGCCGCTGCTCGGCCTCAGCCGAGTCCGATAGGTTTCGGAACCGGCAGCACCGTCGGACCTCAGCCTCTTCCTCTCCTTTGGGGTGGTTTCTTCGACCCCGATCTCCTTCTTCTTCCTCCGCCTGCTGTAGACGATGACCGGCTTCGGCTTCTCCGACTGCGGCTCCTCCTTTGGCTCGATGAGCTTCCGGGCTTTGATCTTCTTCGATCCGGTAGGGTTGATGAAGGGGGCGGAGGAGGAGTAGACGCGGTTGATCGGGAGGTACTTGATTGGCGTCCCGTCGGCGGTCTCTTCCTCGCAGACGAAGGCTTCCGCCATGGGAGGGGAAGGAGAAAAAAAATCTAGGGTTAGGGTTTTCGAATTTGGGGGAGAATTTTGGGGGAGTTGGTTTTGGACTCGCCCAAATCTTGAATTTTCCCGCCGCTGCTGAAATTTGGGGAATAGTCTTACGATAGAGTCGGTCGGGGTATTTATAGGCTCTCTCATTTTTTCTGCCAAAGCAACCAAAAAAAAAGGTCCTATATATTTTTACGTTATAAGAACTCATAATATAATTTTTACATTATAAGAATTCACATAATATTTTTACTAATATAATATAAGGTGGCTTAGAAACGACTTAATTTTGAGCCGTCTAAACTATTTATAAATATTCAATTAATTATTTTTAAAATAAAAACTAAATATTTAACTATCTATCTAATTTATTTATAACTTAACAATTATAATTCAAGTGGCTAAGGTAGGAAGCATTCTTTTTTGTTTCCTAAATTTAATTTATAAGCACAACATTAATTATAACTAATTCATACTAAAAATAATTTTAATAACTTTTTTATGCACGTGCGCGTTACTCGTATTAGTTATATAGGCACTTGTAAAATTGTATGTCCATCTTATTTTAGCTGTGTATGTTGATTCTTTAAAGTACCATCATAAATATAACAGTCTTAGGCCTTGTTTGGTTTGCGAGATTATGGAGTTGTAAAAGAAAAAAATATTAATTTTCTATGTTTGGATGCCAAAGAAGTTGAGAATGAAAAGAAAGTGATTCCTAATGGAGAAAAAAAAACTAGCCGAGGAAATGGTTTCATCCATTCAAGTAAGGATTCACTTTTCCATCTGTAAGTATTTTTTTATTTTCCAAATTCCTTGACATATTCAAAGGAAAGAAAAATCGATGAAATTTATAATTTCCAAAAAAATGTCAAGAAATTAATTTCCTTCCGTTTCTGCGAACCAAATGAGGCCTTAAGGCAACGAATTTTTATCGACTCGTGTTCGCAAAGTCCATATGTAAGACCAATTACCAAGAATAAATTGTGCCATTTCCTGAGAACATGAGAATGGCGAACGTAATTAGATGAGAATTGCTTAATTTGGTATGTTTATGCTGTTGTTGCTGCTGATTTTGTAATGAGCTTTTGGCTGAATATTAGAAGCTGGCTTCTTTTGGTACCGAAAAAGTGGACATGTCTTACAAATGTGACTCTTGTGGGATGTATTGTTGACAATTTTAAGAGAGAGTTTTGGTAGACATGAAGCTTTTCCATACTTCATAGTCAGTACTGTGTATGTTTTCTGGTAGACATGAAGGTTTTCCATGCTTCATAGTTCATAGTCAGGTTGGTGTATGTTGGATACTATGACACCTCACTATATGACACCGTTGTCTATGGTGTCGCAGATTGATGACTACATCAAATTTGGTATATATATATTGTAGTGTATCATGGCCGTATCAGTTATGTATCAAACACAATATGGACACTCTAAATCATATATACTAGCACATGTGCTAAAATTGGTCATGTTTGTGCCTTTTTACATATGTCTGAATCCTTGTGTGCATGTTGTTATGCATTGCGGATATCGAGTTGAAATTTAGTCTTGTGCTCGTATCCCAAGGATATATGGGTGCCCTCGGAAAATCCCAAGCATTGGAGTAGGGTAAGTCAAATATAGAGGTTGGAGAAGTATTTGAGTAAAAAAATTCTTGGATTTTATTCATTTCAAGTGGAGGCTATATAAAGAGGTTTGTATTACCATATATGATTATATTCTTATATAGTAATTACTAAATGCAATATATTATATCATATACAAGTACTACCATATATTATATGATGGTATTCCTATATGGTAAGTACTAAACACAATACTATCATAACTCGCGCTAACACTTTCTCTCAAGTTGGAACATAAACATCAACCATTCCCAACTTGTGCAGTAAGTTATAAAAGGCTTTTTTAGAAACATCTTTTGTAAGAACATCTGTTAGTTGCTCTTCAGTAGAAAGAAAAAGAAAACTAATAAGTTTATCATCTAGGATTTTTTTATGAAATGATGATCAACTTCCACATACTTAGTGCTATCGTGTTGTACTAGATTCTATGATATCTCAATAGCTACTTGATTGTCACAATATAACTTCATTGCACTTTTAAGTTTAAATCCCAAATCTCGTAAGAGAATTCTAAATCACAAACGCTCACAAAACCTATGAGCCATGCCTCTGTACTTAGCCTCGACACTTGACCTTGCCACAACCTTCTACTTCTTACTCTTTCACGTCACCATATTACCTCCAACAAAGGTGAAATAACCAGATGTCAAAAACCAGATGTCCACCTCCTATATATGATACAACCAGGTCATTTGCACATGTAAAACCACACACCTCCAAAACATATTTGTGCTTATAAAATACCACTCCTCTCTTTGCAGCAAATCGCGTCTTATACATGTTTATGAACCCATATGCATTATGTTTCACTATAAACATCCAACGACAACCAACTCCTTTATTTCTCTAAGGAAAAGGTACAAGTTCCCAAATATTACTCTTCTACACCGCCTCAATCTCTTCCTCTATTGCCTTTGACCATTTCGGATCTTCCAATGTATCTTCAAAGGGACGATCTTCATTACCAGGAAGCTAGGGATAGGGGTAAGAGTGATCAATAAGCAGTAGTATCTTCAAAAACATTTGACAGGTCGAGACTAGCAATTCGACTTGTCGAATTTTTTTTTTCATTCTCAACTATAACTAGATTTGACATGTCGAACACCATATTTGACGAGTCAAATGCCTTAGTTCGACGGGTTAAAACTAATCATTGGGCACATATAGCTTATGTGTCTCGGTTCGACGGGTAGAGAACTTCCATATAATCCGTCGAAATACCTTCTCCATGCGTTCTCCTACTTCTTCTTGCACTTCTTTTTTTATCACGATACAACTCTTCAAAATATGAATTCTTCTCATGACTCCTCGAGCAAAACCGATATCTACGAATCCAGAATTTTTGGAACAAACAGCAAAACCTACAGCAAAACTGATGTATCAGAGGTATACCGGCAGTATACTGGTGAGACTGTTGTTTTCCAATATGATGTTGAAACTGTCTCTTTTTTGTTGCCTTCGACTCCTCGAGCTTATCCGACACACGGATGGCAGTTGTGTGTAGTGCCCTGCTCTGTATCGATGATTGAGATGGATTATTGGCTTGAGTCGACGTTTGCTTTTGGTTTTAGGCTGAGACGTTGTGTTGGCTTCCGAGTTGTGCAACTGTTTAGATTCTAGTTGGGCGAGTTAGCGTGTTGGTGTAGTGTTATAAAAAAGTTGTTCAGCGATCTGCTCAGTCAAGGCAGATAGGCTTGCTTTATGTGGGTGTCTTCGATGAGCCTTCACTCCTTTACTAACACTTAATAGAATGAAACTTTGTTTATTTAGGCTTCTTTATGTAGCAATCTATACATGCTAATAATAAAAGAGACGAACAAACATAGATAAGACAATCATCTCATGTTATATCATGTTGCTATAGAACATAGAACTTCTAGTGATGCGATAGACTTGAGTAGCGTAGTAGACTATTTCATCATTTTTACATGGATTAGTTAACCTATTGCTATGGATTTTCATATTGTGCCTTATCTTATATTATGGAATTCGCTATTGTTGTAATTATCATATGAGATATTGTGGGAGAGATGCTTTATGCCGGATATGTATGATGTGGTGTTTCAGAGTTGGTATATGATACTGTTTGGGACCGTTGGGTTGCCAAGGTAGCCTCCCCAGAAGTGGGAGCTGCGTAGAGATAGGTCCCTAGAATGGGATGTTGATCCGAGCGATAGCTCGAAGAATGTAGTTTTGAGTAGATATGATCGAGTAGATTATACTCAAAATTTATGTCATGCATGTGTCGTAGCTTTGTCATTTGCGAGTATTGCATGGTCATGGACAACTTGTGCACAAAGTATTGATTATGGAACGATCGTCGATCGGGACACTAGGATAGATTCGGCCTAGGAGGAACGACATATTGCGGTACCTTCAGTGGGCGTGCGACTAACCATTGAAAGGACGTGTAGCAATACTAGTATTTTAGGAACTTCGATGGAGACAACATCTCGCACACGAAGCATTACCATCCTACCAAGAAATAGTCCAAGATGGTGTGTCGTCAATGACCTTGATATAGAATTAGATTGCATGCTAACGTTGTCTGCTTGTAGGCTATGTACTTGGGGCAGATTGGGAACTCTTTCACATTTTTATGGGACTAACAATTGTCTTCTACAGGGACACACAATATGATACTCTATGTTTGTATAATTTATGTTGTTATCATATAAATGTTGCCATATCACATGCTTTATATTAGTATATCTGAAACATAGAAGGAAGGAGGTAAGTATAGGTATGTTCAACTCAGTTTGTGTGACACATTTATAATCTTGGACACAAGTTTATTACATGTAACTGATCCGAGGCAAGATTAGAAAACCAACTTAATATTGCTTGCACTCACTATATTCAGCGTGTTAGTTTTGTGGCGTCGATGAGATGCCGCTCACCAGTATGCATCGTACTGGTACCCTCCCAAATTATTTTATGTGTGGAGTTATCAAAGTGGCACAATGGAGGTGTTGGAGCTCGGTTGTCATCTCGTAGCACTGCAGCGTGAAGTTTTGTTTTTCATGTAAATAGAAGGCATAATGTCTGGAACATCATGTATTGTTTGGCTTTTGAGTTGTAATTAAGCCTTGCGGCATGATCTGTTTGTATCGAGAGGTCTATGAGAGAGTGTCTTTGTAAACCCTTTGTGCTTGGCCATGAGCCTTTGTATTTCATTACAATATTAATAAAGAGAATCATTCTTTTGTATATCTTGTGTCAATTCAATTTGTCTGCTTTATATCGAGTTGCATTGACTCTGTATCTGAGTTGTTCAATCGGCCATTTCATTGCTAGTCTTATACAAGTACGATTTAGGTTTGTACATCATCACGTCCAGGGACGACTTTCGATCGTACGACATTGGGATGTGACATGTCGCATTTTGGAGTATTCTCCACATAGGTTGGGAACCCCACCCAACACCAACATCCCAACATCTCACGGAGCCCCCATTGGGGTCGGGATCACTTATCAACACTACTTGATCTCTATAGAGGGACATAAATCCTATCGTCACGCCACCCACCCCGGTATGGGGTTGAGATTGTGTGCTTCTATGTTGTCGCACCACTGCATGGTGTCAGATTGACCGTTGTTGTGCCGTCGCACCCTCGCATGGGGTCAGGTTGATCTTTGTTGCACCATCATATCCCGTTTAGGTCGAGGCAAACCATTGTCGTGCCGCCAATTGTCACCAAGACTCCATATGGGGTCAAGGGACTGCTCGGCACTAATGACCAGCCCTGTATGGGGTTCGATTGCGTTGTCGAGCGGCTACCATCGTCCTCCCAACCACACCGGGCCAGTCAGCTGGCTGCTAGGCGATGTTCCAATCGGCCACAACCTCGATGTGGGGACGGATACTGTTCGATCATTGCGGTTGATAGAAATTGTGTGACAAAAATTAGAGATCATTGTGATTATCATATTTGATGTCATAAATGAGTTCCAGGAGAAAAAAATTGTACATGGTCTCTGTAATCACAAAAGAAACAACAACAAAATTTAGGGTATTAAATGGTCATCACATCAATCACAAAAAAGAAAAAGGTTCCATGGGCAACCCTATGGATCATCACAGAAACATTGCAAGATCTCTTCACAAAAAGATTTTGTATGGGCATACAAGCATGAATCGATTATTAAGAAATAATAGTAATCTTAAATAATCCTAAAAAAATATTATGCGACGTCAAGTTCAAAAATATGGAACCCTACATTGTTAGGGTTTCATAAAAGAGAGAAGAAGTCAAAATGGCTCTGATACCACATCTAACCCATATATATGTCATGGCACCAAATGGGGTTTTAAGCACAAAAAGTATGAATTATACCTTATGTGCATTCGAACTGTTATTGCCATTTACAGAAAATCATACAAAGGTTGTAAAAAAAACTTGAAGATTACAACAACAATTACTTAAGAAAATTACATACTAACAACCTTGAAAAACTTTGAAAAAACACAACCAAGCTGCTACAACAAGAAATTGAAGAAGAAAAAAAACCCTTACTTGGGTGATGATGATCACTTTTGCTCAAAACAAGATTCGACTCGATCTTCTCCCAGAAATCAGCGAATTCAAGAAGTTGAGTTTCTAGAACGCTTCTTTGTCACCCTCGAAAACTGGACAACACTTGGACAAAACTTTGTGGCTTCAACGTTGCAGCAAAATATCCTATCCTTGCATAATTCTCAAGTGTCAACGAAACCTAGAGAATATGTGGTGGAACCAAGCCCCCTAGCAGCTATGACTATCCATGATGGATAGTTAATCCGGAGAATAACTCTCTATTAAGTGAATAGTCACAACAGTACCTCCCAATAAGTATCAGGCCCCAATCCCGCATAGTCCTTTCATCCTCGCTTCGAACTTTGTGGAACCGTTGGTCCTCGCTTGGGCGTAATGTCGTACAAGCCTAAGTTGCGCTTGCACAAGGTCAAGACCTGTACAATGACAAAATAGACAAGACAAGATAGACAATTCGCATCGAAACATGATTGCAGAAATTGAAGCAGCAGATGGACATATTACAGAATATGAATTGAACATAATGATAGCAGAAACAAATTCTCTTTATTGATATTCTTTTGAGCAGATTACAAGGCTCTCAATGTCTCTCCGATACATGCCATACTTGGCTTACAATCTCTCAGAAACTTTAGAGATTACAATGACCCCGTTCCATATTACATTCCTTTATACACAAAACCAACTCTTTAGAATAGATAACCATCTCTTTGCATCTCTTCTGATTTCTGGCTCCTGAGGATGAGGCTCATGCTATCGCTTCGAACTATCCATCTCGATGCATCTTGCATTTGCGTGTAAACTGGTAGTGGGTCAGTACTTTAACATACTGGTGATGTGAACAAAGGCTACATCGTCTGAAGCGATTACTAATTCATTTAGTGAGAAAATATTTCTGTGATGTTGATCTTGCTACTTTTACCTATGTTCATTTCATGTAGAGTCAGATTACTTCTTTTGAAAACCATTTCGAAAACCAACATTCATGTCTTTCCAATTCGTAGCATCAACGATAGGGTCCATTTCCAAGCATGTTATCAGTTCATCTCATATGACAAGCGGAGCATATTATCGTGAGTCATATTCATTTCATTCAACGGAACATAATATTTCTTTGCAACAGATTATTCTCTTGAAGCAACTCATGTTCAGGAAATTTAGCAACAAATGTATCACTTTTCAGTGATTCTTACCATACCCAACGGTCCATCCCTGCACAAAACAAGGATTAGCATAAACATGATATATGTACACAAGTGCTCCTTATTCGTCTTTGCATTGTCAACTCTTAGCAAAATTATTATCGACACAGGCAGACTCGATTGGCAGCTATGACTCTCAGGTTCAGCTCTGCACGAATCAACACATATCTATATGATGGTCTATGGGTCATTCCCCATAGTTAATCGCTGTGACGCTTCGGTTCAGCTCATCGCTAGTAGACTCAACACCCTCGTGATCGCGAGGTCTTATTTACCTCAGGGTGTCCTATCTCTCCTAAGCCGAGTGGTTTCCAGCGCCCCAGGATACCACCCGAGAGACGATACTCGTGCACAAGTTGTCCGACCAATACATGATCTAACATTTCTATCAGATGAAACAGATTGATCAGATTTCTAGATATACGACACATTCATTTCGTACTTCAGCAGATATACGACACGTTTATTTCGTGCCTTCTCTTTTATTCATCTCAGAGCCGAAGCTCCTATATATTTTATTCCATTGCAACATGTACAAGTCCGTCTGTACATGTCTAACATTTCGAACATATTTAAGGGACATGCAATCATTCATCTCTTTGAAACATGATATCAGTTCTGTACAGATTTAGCATATCATTCTACCTTCGATAGTATACTATTTCGGACATGTGAGCATTCTCTACTTTAGCAGGCAACATTCTTATTCTTAGCATGCAGATTATCTCTTTTTCTTGTATTAGCAAAGCAACATGTGAATTCTCTTATAAGCATACTGGTTTGTCATATTAGCATTCACAAAGATTATCATCTTGTTATTAGCAATAATATTCATTCAAAAAAACTCAGATTCTTATTAGACGTGAAAGAATCAGAAAATGAGTCTTCGTCCACTCATCCAGATCAATCGTCTTCTATTGCAGAGCCACTAATCCAGTTTCTCTGTTCATTTAGTGCCTTCGCGGAGCAGGGCACTATACTAAGTGGGCAGTTACAAAGCTGAAACGCCTACGTTGAAAAAAACAGAAACAACCACTCTGGAGCCTAGGTCCATCTGGGCAGCAACCACGCTGGAGCCGAGGTCCAGCGTGAGCTGCATCCACGCTTGAACCTAGGTCCAGCTGGAGCAACAACCATGCTAGCACCTCCAGCATAAGCATCATCTATGTTGGAACCTAGGTCCAGCGAGAGCAACCCTCCATACTGAACCCCAGGTCCAGCGAGAGCATCTTCCATCCTGGAATCCAAATTCAGTAGGAGCATTGACCGCGCTGGAACAATGGCCCGCCGGACTACACAGAACCCTATTGGACCACACGCTGAACTTGTGCTAGACCACGCACTGAACGGTGCAATGACAAGCAAAAGTGACATATCGCATCCGATGCGAACCTAAAAGCGTCAGCCCTTGCCCGATGCGAAGTGCAAAGTGTTATTAAATCGCCACTTTGCGCCCTTCGCCAATGCCCATGTCCGTGTTCGAGTCCGAGTCGCTAGGTCCCGGACTGGGACCTAGCTCATAAGTTCCCAAGAAATAGGTGACACAAATTAATGTTTCTTAGAGAATTTCAACATTACCCAATAATAAAACATCCCACCATACCAATTACATTGGCTACAACTCTCCATGTGTACAAGTCAATAAAAGAATACTCTTATATTGAAATATACACTTGGGATTTGGCACATGGATGATGTGGGACCATTTTCTATCGAGTAATTTCACTAAACCCAACATGAACTGGGTCCTTCAACACCCTTTAGATCACATTTGTGAAACCTTCTACGAACGAGGAGGCTCCTTGTTCATGCTTCCTCGTTCACTCCGCAACAAATCTCCTACTTTGTGACGGAGAAGAAGAGAGGAAAATAACTTGGGAATCAAGTTATTCTGGAGGTGGAGGCAAACTTCTAGGTTTTTTCTTAAGAGCTCCATATGAGAGTAGTCTCATACATATAGGCAACTAGTAAAACGTAGTAGTGCATCCCACATGGATGCACTTACCATAATATACCTCTGACCCCTAGTGTCCGGCCACCCAGCTGAACCGGACCCAATCTGGACCGGACGAGACCGGTGCGATTCGGATGAGATGCCAACAATAAGTAAAGAGCATAATAGTTTATAGTACATTGTCTTGCATTTCATGACAATTGTGTTACAATAAAAGAATGTTATAAACGAAAGTATTACAAAAGATCAACTCGAGATTGATCTCACGTGAAGCCATTCTCAATTAAAGACAATCTCACGATCGGGTCTTCTTCAAAAATCCTTCCTTGTGTTTCGAAAAACTAGTATCATTGTATATATTATGAGATGGTTAACTTGTACATAAAGAAAGAAAGTCGTGATGGTTATAAATGATGTGCTGCAAAATAACTAGACTCAAAGAAGACAAATTCGTATTTGTCGACACAAAGAAGTGTTTTAATTGCCCCGGCAAGAACCGAACTTGGAAACCTTCATAAGGATATGCATCAGAAAGCTAACTCCATGATGTTCAACTTATGTTCTCAAAACATTATGAGATACAAACATTTGGGTCATCAGAACTGCTGGACAAATAAAGTGTTCTATGTTGGAATAACATATCCAAACCTATAGACACAACGGCATTGATTCACCGCACATCCATGATCCTATCAATATAAAGGATAACAAAATATTTAATCCTCAAACCTCACCACAAAAGTTGGTTAGGCTCGTAGCACCAAGACAGTTTTAAGGTTCATATGTGCTTTCCTATATGATCTTATATTGCCGTCTAGCTTGGCTTGTTGTAGCTCGATGCTTGTTTAGATGAATATCTTGTTCTTAGAAGTATTTTGCTTTTGCTTGATATGAATGTGCAGACAAACTTTACCTTTAAGTTCCTAAATACTTTTGGTCACTCTTGTGATTCAATTTTTTTCCACCCATCATTTAAGCAACATTGCCCTCTTTCTTCTTAATAAAGAAGCGGAGCCTTATAGAGATCATGTAGAAAATAATAGTTGGGATGAATTTTATTGATGGACTACTTCACTACTTATAGGGAGTCTAGCTCCTCTACATACTACAAATTTCGATGTGGGACTAAAAGTCCCTTATTGATTCTCAACACTCCCCCTCAAGATGGGCGATAGATATTAATCATCCCCATCTTGTTACATAGCTTTGACAGACTCAATGAACTAAGACCCTTAGTCAGATAGTCTGCCACTTGTTCTTCTGAGCGAACATAGTCAATCTTCAGTATCCCTTGTTCCAGCTTTTCCTTGATGAAGAATCGATCGATCTCGATGTGCTTCGTTCTGTCGTGCTGAACCGGATTGTTCGCTGTACTTATCGCAGCTTGACTATCGCTCCGAAGGTGCAATGGTGTCCCCTTGTCTAGCTTCAACTCTGTCAGCAGCGCCTTTACCCATAGCAATTCTGATACTCCTAGAGCCATTGCTTTGTATTCTGCTTCAGCTGTCGACCGTGCTACCACTGACTGTTTTTTGCTTCTCCATGGGTTTCCTCCTACAAAAACACAGTACCCTGTGGTAGACCTTCTGTCGTCTATGCAGCTTGCCCAGTCTGCATCGCAGTATCCCTCAACATCTGTGCATCCATTCTTCTTGAACCACAGTCCTTTTTTCGGCATCCCTTTCAGATATCTTAGGATCTGAAATACTGCATCCATATGACCCGTTCTTGGATCATGCATATAGCGGCTTACAACACTTACTGCAAATGAGATATCAGGACGAGTATGCCCTAGATAAATAAGTCTGCCTACTAGCCTTTGATACCTTTCGCGATCAACAGGCTCTCCTGCTTCTGCTCCCATCTTGCACTTCTGGTCAATTGGAGTGACTGCTGCTCGGCATCCCAGCATTCCTGTCTCCTTCAGCAGATCTAGTGTATATTTCCTTTGTGAGAGAACAATTCCTTGTTCACCATTACACACCTCGATACCCAAAAAGTATCTCATCTCCCCCAGGTCCTTCACCTCAAACTCTTTGGCGAGTTTCGTCTTCAGCTTAGTGATCTCATCAGCATCATCACCTGTGATTACTATATCATCCACATATACAGCAAGTATAGTTATGTGGCCTCTTGCATGCTGGAGGAAGACCGTGTGATCTGCATTTGTCTGATGGTACCCCATGCCAGTGACAGCCTTTCTGAATCTGTCAAACCAGGCTCGAGGAGATTGCTTCAGTCCGTACAACGACTTCTTCAGTTTGCACATTTTTCCATGTGACGTTCCTTCACCTGAATCTGACACAGAGTAGCACCCCGGAGGAGTCTCCATGTAAACTTCTTCTTGTAGGTCTCCATGAAGAAATGCGTTCTTTACGTCTAACTGGTGTAGCTTCCACTCATAGTTTGCTGCAATGGAGACCAGTGTTCTTACGGTACTCATCTTCGCTACTGGGGCAAAAGTCTCATCATAATCGATACCATATGTCTGGGTATAGCCTTTTGCAACCAGTCTCGCCTTGTATCGTTCAACTTTTCCTTCTGGTGTCTCCTTCACTGTGTAAACCCATTTGCATCCCACAGCTTTCTTCCCTTCAGGTAATGGCACCAGCTCCCATGTCTTATTTTTCTCTAGTGCCCCAAGTTCTTCCATCATTGCGGCTTTCCATCTTGGGTCCTTCTTTGCTTCCTGCCAATTCTTAGGTAAAGAAGTGGAGTCTAACGAAGTGAGGAATATTTGATAAGTCGGAGAAATATTAGAATAAGATAGGTAGTTGGCGATATCATGTTCATAATCTTTATGACGAATAGGAGCCTTTCCCGCATTAATGCGAGAAGACCTCCTTAAGGGAGCAATGGGTGGTGGAGAAAGCATACCATCCGAATCGGAGAGATCCGCTTCCGAATCCGAGCGATCCAGTGCGGGAGTAACATCTTCAGGAGTCGGGGCAGGAGTAGACGAGGGACTTGGCACTATAGGCACAGGGTACGGCACAGTACTGGACCTCTGCTGTCTTCTTCTGTAAACTTGGAGCTCCTTTTTCCTTGTCTGCTTCTCCCCTGCGTAATGTACGTATTGTCTTCTTCTTCCTCCGTATCAGTATCAGTGATGTTGTCTCCCCCTTTCTGCCAGTCTGTCACGACAGGACAAGATACCGATCCGACAACGACGTTTGGGCGTACTACCTCCCCCTCACGTCTAACACCCGCTGTGTGAGGCGTGTTCCCAAACGCAGAACCTTCGTCCGAACCATAATAAGGTTCCAGCTCTCTGAATGTAACGTCCATGCTTACAAACAGCTTCCGTTCAACCGAGCTCCAGCATACGTAACCCTTCTGTGTCCCGGTGTACCCAACAAAGATACACTTAAGTGCTCGAGGATCCAGCTTACCAACACCAGGCCTGTTATCGTGGACGAAGCATACACAACCAAATACTTTCGGAGGAAAGGTGTACGCAGTTGTCCCCGTGAGCATTTCCAAAGGTGTCTTCCAGTCCAGTAATTGAGAGGGCATCTTGTTGATGAGATAAGAGGCTGTCAAGACAGCCTGCCCCCACAAAAATTTAGGGACATTCATAGCCAGCATCATTGTCCGAGCCACCTCCAGCAGGTGCCTATTCTTTCGCTCGACAACACCATTTTGAGCCGGTGTATAAGCACAAGAGGTTTGATGCAGTATACCATGAGAGGATAAATACGCAGCAAACATCTTATGGGTATATTTCGTCCCATTATCCGACCGGAAACACTTAACACGAGCATTATACTGTGTCCGTACCCGTTGATGGAAGCTTTGAAATATCTCGAAAACATCACTTTTATTCTTCAGCAGGTAGACCCACGTTACGCGGGTAGAGCAGTCAATAAAAGTAACAAACCATCTATAACCGTTAACACCGTTTGTAGGACAAGGGCCCCACACATCGGAATGAATCATATCAAAAGCAGCAGAACATCGATGCCCAGAATGCACATAGGAGCTTCTGGTATGTTTCCCCAACTCACAAAAATCACAAACTAACAACTCTTTATTTGCTTTTTGATATAATGACGGATACAGTCGACCAATAACGGGAAAAGAAGAATGTCCTACACGCTGATGTTGGAGGAGCAGCTCGGCTTCGACACTTCGACTTCGGACTTCCGGTTGGGCATCTGCAACCAAAGATGCCAGTGCTCTATCCAGACCGTTCCTGTCCAAGTACCATAGACCCTTATGCCATGTGCCAGTGCCTAGTCGTCTCCCCGTTCCCTTCTCCTAAAAAGTTACCTTAGGAATATCAAAGAAAACAATACAGTTTAGATCAAGGATAATGGCGCTAATGGAAATAAGATTGACAGGAAAGGAAGGAGCATGTAAGACATTAGATAGAGTGATGGAAGGAGTGCAATCAACAGTGCCTTTACCCGTAACCGGCCTGTAGGTACCATCAGCAGTCTGAATGCTTTCTGGCGGCGTTAGAGGAGAGTATTCCCGGAACTCTCCTCGGGACCCCGTGACATGGCAAGATGCCCCAGAGTCTATAATCCAAGCTGGCTGAGAGACAGATGCAAGAGCACGCAGAGGTATACCGGCACTGGTTTGGGAGAAGTAAGTGCAGTAATCTCCTGTAGCGGACGGCGCCCCAGGAATGACTTGTCTTTCACCAGAACCAAGCTTTGAGCCGCGCATCTTCTCGAGAACGTTCCTCTCAAATGGAGTGATGTCCGCCAGCTGATCGTCCCCACCTTCATCCGCCAGATGCGCCTTATTGCCTCCAGAGTAAGTGTCCCTTCCACCACCGTAGCTGCCTCGACCACCTCGTCGTCCACCGCGACCACGACCCCGACCCCGACCATTCGAGGGAGTCCGTGTCGGTTTTGGGCAAAAGCGGATGTAATGCCCTGTGTCACCACAGTTGTGGCAAACGCCTCCCGTAGAAGGAGGCTGTGTGAAAGTGGCAAGAGCAGATGTGTCAACTCCGGCCTGCACCCCCTGGGAGATACCCTTGGTAGGCATCAGCTTCAACCGTGCTTCTTCTTGTGCCATGGCAGCTATGGCGTCCTCTAATGTCGGCAGCGTCGGTTGTGCGAGAAGGACATTCCGCCGTTGCTCAAACGTTGGGTTGAGCCCCTTCAAAAATTTCATCATCCGTTGCCGCGAAATATAATCCAGAAATTTTTGGAAATATTTGGCAAAAGTCGGTTCAACCTGAGCATCCTCCATGCCAAGAGGATCATAATGGTCAAGATCAGACCAGTACTTCTTCAACAAGGCAGCGTACTCAGAGATGGTACGATCGTCTTGGATTACCCTATCGAGCTCATCCTGCAGTTGGAAGACTCGCATGGGGTTACCCGAACCGGAGTACATGTCCTTCAACGTTCTCCAGATATCAGCAGCTCCCTCCATTGCTTCAACGTTACCCGATACTTGGTCGGTCAAAGAGGCTGTCAACCAACCAGCCACGACATTGTTGACAATGTCCCATACAACAAACTCCTTCGAGGAGTGATCGACAGGGGCCGTAGTGTGGCCATCAACATAACCAACCAAGCCACGTCTCTTCAGCGTCCGCATCGCCTGTCGCGACCATTTCAAGTAGTTGGTCGTGCCTTCCAACTTCGTCTCCAGCTTGTCCAACTTCCCCATTTTGTACGGTGACGGATCCACATCAGTATGGGTCACGCGTGGGGTCGCCTCCGGTAATCTCTTGGTCAGGAGATCCTCGACCAGGGCCTTCATTTCTTCTGCTGTCAACTTCTCATAGATGGAATCCATGACTTCTGCAACTGCAATCAGTGAGGTGTTGTTGTTTCCGGAGTCGTCTTCTTTGGAGTCGTCTTCGTCTTAGTCAGCTACCGGGGGGAAACAACAAAACGAGATCCCTCACTGATATGTCGTAGTTTATACGACCAACTAGAACCGCGTCATGATAACGCGTTCGGACGGCTCAAGGATAACCAACGTAGTTGTGCCTCCTTGCATGAGACAAACCAGAGGTATACCAGCCGTGCAGAAACGATTGTAAAGACAACGTTTCTGAGATACGAAGATCTAAAGAGATTTCGTATTCGTAGCAGAGCTTCTAAAAAGAAGGTACTAATTCTCGAAGGCAACTACAGAGATCTTCTAAAGAGAAGGAACTCTGATTCTCGAGGCAACTACAGAGATCTTCTAAAGAGAAGAAATCTGTTTTTTTTTTTTTTTTTTTTTTGGAAACAGCAAAAAGAAAATCCTAAAAAGGGTGCTGTAGCAGCAGTAAAGGGGCGGGGGGGGGGGGGGGGGGGGGGGCGGGGGGGGGGCGGCGCTGGAGGGGGGGAAGGGGGCCGGCGGGTCAGCGGGGGGGGGGGGCGGCGGGTCAGCGGGGGGGGGGGGGGGGGGGCGCGGGTCAGCGGGTGGGGGGGAAAGGGGGGCTGCTCCGGGAGGGGGGGGGGGGGGTAAAGGGGGTCGGGGGGGGGGGGGGCTGCTCCGAGAGGGGGCTAAATTTTTTTTTTTTTTTTTTTTTTTTTTGTGTGGAGAGAGAGAGAGAGTTATGGCTCTGATACCATGTAGAAAATAATAGTTGGGATGAATTTTATTGATGGACTACTTCACTACTTATAGGGAGTCTAGCTCCTCTACATACTACAAATTCCGATGTGGGACTAAAAGTCCCTTATTGATTCTCAACAGATCAAACTAATCTATATATCATAATTTCACTCCTCACAGTGAAATCACAAGGTAGACTCCATATTTCGATAATTATGTGATTTGAAATGGTTACCAATTTATCCATATTGAAACAGATACATTAGGTGGCGAATATAAATAATATAATGGTAAACTAATCATAAAACTGACTTAATCGAGTAATATGCCCACTTAAGTACATATGGGGTCATAATCTTTCATCTTTTGCACACTATATATATGTAACCTTGTTCGGATCCAATATTGCTAGACTTTTGCCTGTCTACTTCAGGCTAGTGTTAGTTTTCTGGATTTCCTCTCTTAATTGAGAGACATTGCATCAAATGTGTGCAGGCATGTAGCTAGAACTACGGGAGTACGGGTATGTAACTTTTATGTGTATTTAACATGTTTAGTAGATTACTTTCAATATCTTATAAAAAGGTGAGCTGAGTCCAAAGTTGGCTTCACCGTGAAAATTTTCTTTCCAAAAATACCCTTCAATGCATATAGTAGATGAGCCAAAAGAGAAAAATTAAAAAATTGAGCCTCATAAATGAATGATAGTTAATAATCACAGGAATCCAAGAGACAATGTAGGCAGCTGAAGTTATTATTTGATTTTTTTCAAACAGCATAAAATACGTGCAACGCACGTGCATATATACTAGTATATATATATACGAAGATGTATGTCAAACCTTTTTCATAGTGCTTTATGTTATATGATTGATTCTTCTGAAGTCCCTTCTCGTGTAACACAAATCATAGAGCTATCTATTTATTTATTGTGCCATTTTTAACAATTTTCCTCTGCTCACTTTAGATGCCATAGGACACATCAGTGAGACATTAACGGAAATCAGTTTTTTTTAAATGTAACTACATCTGTAAAATCAGGATAACTATTTGAACTATCAATTGATCAAATGGGGAATGTAAACAAGCAAGGTATAATTTCCAGTTATTTTATATATGTCATGAATACAAAGAAAACAAAGATCCCAAGAGGTCCTTGACTAGAATTTCAGCATAATGAAACTATAACTGCAGCTAAAATGATAGATAGCAAGCTGATTGATGCTGGAACTCTGCCCTTGTCTCTCCTTACAAAGATCGCTTCAAGCACTGGATAGCTCATGAGCAAGATAACAACTGAATGGATGAGCTGACCAAACATGTCATGTAAACTGCTGTCGACTATTACTCGTCCCCCACCTATGACTAGTGTCACGACATTCAGGATGGCAAGGGTTGTCAACGGAATGAGCACCATTGACGATCCTTCGAAGTCAAATATGCCTCTTTCGTATCTTTGGATCTGTTCTTCCTCTGTCACTTTGTTTGTGAGATCAAAGTTGATTTCACCTAGGCCAACCAGCTTCATGATCATATTTAGGCACGCAAAGAGATGGGATGTAACTGAAAGTATCATCCAGAACCTGACTTCATTGATAAACAATCGAATGGATCCTCTGGCAAAGTAAATTTCGACCGCAAGCTGACATAAGGAACACGCGTAGATTGCAGCAAAAAGGGCAAACCAAGGGCTTGAAACCTACTCGACAGCATCACTGAGTTAGTTACATGAGTAAAATTAGCACACAAGAGACAGGTCAAGAAAATGTAAAGCTTTATAACTTACAGGAGGGAATAAGGAGACGCCGTTCATGAAACAAAGCTGAGGTATAGTACCGTAACACAGTAAAGCGAACGAGCAGATAGGCTGCAAGGCAAACCAGGCATAACACATGCTGTGGAGCGCAGAATTACTTTTTGTCAGACCATACGTAAGAGGAGAGAACCTCGAGAATCCTACTTCAAGCAAACCTGAAGCCCATCGCTTGTTCTGAATCAAATTATCGCTGAAGTTGACTGGCACACTGCCCAGAAATGCTGGCCTATTGGGGAAGCAGTAGGCTGAAGTCCATCCTCGACAGTGCAAGTGAAACCCTGTGAAGTAATCCTCGACGACTGAGCCATACAAGAATCCGATCTGGTGATGGGAAGATACGAAGAGTTATTCTCAAGTCATAGATCGCTTAAGTATGTCATTGTGTAGGACTTGCCTGTTCACCCCATTGAGTATCAACCTCGTAGGCACAGGAAGCCAGAATCGTGACCTCTGATGTTAGCGTTGATTTTGTGGGAAGTTTCTCAATACTACTTCTGAGGTTGGACCGTAACGATGCAATGAGTTCGTTGGAGGTGCCAAAATGTTGCTTAAGCTCAGAGATATCGGGAGAAGCTAACTCTGTCAAGATATTAACGAACACTCGCGTCAATTATTACATCAACAAATTACTAGTAAACTCTGTTCCCGTTGATGTAATTATACCTTCTCTTGTAGTGTTGCCTGGTTTTGTACCATATAGTGCATCCCTCTTGATGTAAAATCCTGAACCGGATAGCATCGGTCCTCTGAGACCATCACAGCCCTTCCAAAGTCTCTGGAAAGAAATTTTTGGCTATCAATTCGTGACGATGCGTTATGATTATCAGGATATGTATAGCTTATTAAAATTGCCTACCTTGAAAATAAATCCCAGTTCAGCGCAGTAAATGTCATTCTTACTGATATTGTGGAAGCATTGCGGGAATTGAACGAAGGCCAATGAAGGCGAGAGGTGTGGATCAAGGTGGAAGCACATGGCTTCACGAGCAGATATCGGGTTGTTGCAGTTCATGTCACAGTCCAGTACTAGTATGTAAGGGGAATTGCTCATGACACTCGAGACACGAAGCTGCAAAAAATGATTAATTTATTGCACTTTTAATTAATTCCTGGTAGTAAATAATGAAGTACCAGAGTAACAAACAGGAGGTTTTATAGGTATCTTACAAGGACATTGAGTGCTCCAGCTTTGTAGTGGTGATGATAGCTGTTTTTCTTCTCGCGGGAGACGTAAATGAGGAGAGGCATCTTTTCTTCTTCCTTGAAGAAACCATCTGTTTCTTGTACATCTTGAATTACCTAAAGCCAAAACATTCCATCTTAACTAGACATGCTTCTACTGAAAAATATAGTTAATATCATAGTTTACTGTATCGGCCGATACCGATCCGATACGGATACGGCCGATATCGATACGGTTTGGCATGTCCCTATCCGATATCGACCGATATCCGATACTGACCGATACCGACATTATGGATCTCTTTTTCGGTCAATTCGATAAAGATAATCGAACGAAAAAGTCCAATTAGCGTAAAACTATAATAAGATGAAAACTTATCTATCGCATGTAAACCAATTGCCAAGAGTGACTACTATTTCATTCAATTTTAAAACTGTTAAGAAACAACACTAGAAATACTTAAATTATGTCTAGATGTATAAAAATACTTTATAAAATGTTAATAATTATTTGAATTCCGATACCAAAAAATCCGATATTCCGAGCCGATACTACCGATATCCTCGATCCTGATACTCATAGGAAATGTCCGATACCGATTCAGATACCGATAAATTTCAAACCATGGTTAATATATGTTAGTCTATTTGCAAACAATCGATGGAAAAACTCAGTTGCAATCCCTAAGAAGAGATGCAAAGAATGCAGTTGCAATCCCTAAAAAAGAGATGCAAATAATGCAGTTGCAATCCCTAAAAAAGAGATGCAAATAATGCTGATTGCGTAGCCTAAACGATTAAAAAAATTGAATCGCGTTTGCAATAGCGGTTTCTCGAAGGCAACAAGAGATGATCAACAACAGTTGAGTCTCAGATTCTCGAAGGCAACAGAAAGAGGAAGGAAGAAGAAGAGCGGATCTCGCTGGGGTGTTGAACACCGGCGCTCAAAGCTATACCCGCAGTACGGATAAGCTCCCAGGAACCAGCAAGTTCAGGAGAACTTCTGGAACGCTCGTAAGTCAATATTTGAGACTTGAACGGGCTTCCTGGACTTAACAGACTCCCTCAACTCTCTTCTTGGTGCATCTTTCAAAGGAGGCCAAGGGGCTCTATTTATAGAGTGGAGTTGAGACTTCACCTCTTCTCCTATCCGATGTGGGACTAAAATACCAATACTCAAAAATAGAGTTTGATATTTTAGATCATCCCACAATCAGCATAGAAGTGTGCCAGTCCACGCCTACCCCCCGAACCCTCCCGTGCATGCACGAGACATCTTGGAGTCCGCGTCCGAGTCCGAGTCCGCACAACAAAAATTAACTTGCATCCTTGTTGGATTTAATCCTTTTTCCTTCTAGGAAAATACTTCCACATGGCACAAACTTGTGCCCCATTACACCTCATGTGCACACCTCAACACAAGCAATGCATTATATTGAGATACTCACCATTTGGTGTAGCCGATGTGGGACTATCTTTTCTAGTCCAAAGGCAAAAACACCAACAATCCCCCACATATCTCAATATATGGGTTGAGCGTTCCCCACAGTGATTGTCCATCATGCATTAGGAGAGATGTCACTACGACTTGAATCTTCCCGCATAGGTTAAATAACAGCATGATACAAGAATGGACTAAGCCTTGAATTCTGCACCATAACTGCAATTCTTCCTACTCACATAGTGACATCAACTGTGCTTCTGGCTGCACATTGAAGGCCTTGTGCCAGCCTGGTTTCAGTATATAATTTTTGGGTGTCTACAAGTTTACCCTCAAGAGACGGCCTGATATCTCTGTCCATACACTATAGGTGAGTTCTATATAAAGAGTCATTGGCATGAAGCATTGCGCTTCTTTGCGGTGCTACGCCGCTATGACATGGCTGACAAAGCCAAAGCATTACCCCTACCTGGGAACCTCATCGTAGTGTCATACTACTGTAGCATGAGGTCTCAAGCCTCTTTGTAGTGCCAAACTACCCAGCATGAAGCCTTGCGCTCCCTTGTGGTGTTACGCCACTATGACATGGCTTGCAAAGCCGAGGCTTTACCCCTACCTGGGTACCTCATCGTGGTGTCATGCCACTGTAACATGAGGACACCGGCCTCTTTGTAGTGCTGCCTACATCTCTTTATTACGATTATGCAACATTAGGCTACCTGCCTATATGCGGTGCTACGCCGCTTGTAACTTGGCTAACAAAGCCGAGGCATTACCCCTATCTGGGAACCTCATGGTGGAGTCACCCCACTGTAGCATGGAGTTGTAACACTCCTTTGTGGTTGTTGCGCCACCATGCTTCCTGTAAAGCATAACAGACCTTCACTCAGTCTGAGAACTCATTAAGGCATTATGCCATCCTTCTCACAGGATCAATTTTCCGTAGAAAATTCATAGTAGACAACAGTGGTTCTGGGTCCGAAACCCTTACATGTTCCGCAGAACAAGTGTCCACTGTTAACTAATATTTTTCCAGTCAATAGTCCTCCCTTGAATCAAAAAATTAGATATCTGGTAGATTTCTCTTTGAACCAATAACATAAAATTTATTGATAGGATTATAATGACACAATATTAGAATGCCTTCAAGCCCATCTTCCTTGCTGTGTCCTCGACCAGCTGACGCTTGAGACCCTTCGTGAACGGATCCGCCAGGTTTTCCTGACTCCGAACATCGATCACTGCAATGACGCCCCTTTTTATGAGATCGTTCACTGCTCTGTGCTTCAACCGCACAGTCCTCTTCTTCCCGTTGAAGAGTTCATTTGATGCCACTGCTGCTGCCGCCTGGTTGTCACAGTATATCGGAATCGCCGGTATCTGAGCCCCAACCATTGGAAGGTCATACATGAGCTCCCGAAGCCACTCTGCTTCATCTGCTGCAGCGTCCAATGCAAAGAATTCAGATTCCATGGAGGAGCGAGATAACATAGTCTGCTTCTTCGACTTCCACGATATAGCAGCTCCACCCATGGCGAACACATATCCACCTGTGGAATATTCGCTCTCCACCTCTGAACACCAGCTAGCATCACTGAAGCCTTCCACTACTGACGGATCTCCGCTGTAGTATAGTGCATATGTCTGAGTCTTCTTGAGATATCTCATAACACGCTTCACAGCTTTCCAATGCTTTACGCCTGGATTGCTCGTAAATCGACTCAACATTCCCACTGCAAAGGCTATGTCAGGCCTTGTGGCAGTAGTAGCGTACATCAAACTTCCGATGACGCTAGCGTACTCCAACTGCCTGACGCTCTCCTTCGAATTTGGCTCCAGTTTCAGATCACTCCTGTACGGTGTATCAATAATAGGAAGATCTTGATACCCGTAGCGAGAGAGCATCTTCTCAATGTAATGAGACTGTGACAGCGCTATTCCAGTGCCTGTCCGGATGATCTTGAGCCCCAAGATTACGTCGGTATCCCCCAAGTCCTTCATACTGAACTTGGTCGAGAGGAATTTCTTTGTCTCTGTGACGCAGCTTAAATCCGTACCTAGGATTAGCATGTCGTCCACGTATAGACAAACGATTACTCCTCTTCCGTCAGCAAACTTCGTATAGACACACTTGTCTGTTTCACTGACCCTGTAGCCATTTGACCTTATCACCTTGTCAAACTTCTCATGCCACATTTTGGGAGCTTGCTTCAAACCATACAGAGACTTCATCAACTTGCAGACTTTGTCTTCCAGACCTCTGACGACAAAACCTTCTGGTTGTTGCATGTAGATCTCTTCGGTCAGCTCGCCATAAAGGAATGCCGTTTTCACATCCATCTGATGTATCACCAGCTTGTGTATTGCTGCTAAAGCAATTAACAATCTGATAGTTGTCATCCGAGCTACTGGAGCATAAGTGTCAAAGTAGTCGATCCCCTGCTTCTGAGCAAACCCCTTGGCCACTAGCCTGGCCTTGAACTTGTCAATGGTTCCATCTGCTTTCATCTTCTTCTTGAAGATCCATTTGCATCCGATGGGTCTTGCTCCTTCTGGTAGGTCGACCAATACCCATGTGTTATTGGAGGTGATTGAGTCAATCTCGTTGTCAATCGCCTCCTTCCAGAATATAGCATCTCTGGTCTTCATCGCCTCATCATAGGTAAGCGGATCTGCTTCCACATGATAGGTGACGAAGTCATCTCCGAAGTCTTTCGGCCTCCTCGCTCGCTTAGTTGACGGCTCAGCGAGTTCTGGTTCAGCTGGTGTCTCCTCGACAACAACTCCATCTTGGACTACTGGTTCGATAAAGATCTCTGTCTGCTCCGCACC
Source organism: Iris pallida (assembly GCA_029216955.1). NCBI lineage: Eukaryota > Viridiplantae > Streptophyta > Magnoliopsida > Asparagales > Iridaceae > Iris > Iris pallida. The sequence goes on from JANAVB010007399.1 coordinate 16,150,868, forward strand.
CTCATTATTCTCCGGAATGTCCGCGAGAACAATGTTCTTGTGCCTTGCAAACTTTTCTTCAAAATATTCAGCATCGCGAGATTCGATGATATGATTTGACTCGATATCAAGGAATCTCCGAGCATCACTCTTCTCGGCATACCCCAGGAAGATCGCCTTAGTAGTCCTTGTCCCCAGCTTCTGAATCTTTAGATCCGGGAGCTTCACATAAGCCAGGCACCCCCACACTCGAATGACATTCAGGTTGGGTCTGACTTTGAACCAGAGTTCATGAGGAGTTATGTCGGAAGTTGCATACGGCACTCTGTTCAGAATGAAAGTGGACGTTAATGCAGCTTCTCCCCAATAGCACTTTGGGAGACCCGCAGTCAACAGCATAGAATTCATCATCTCTGTCAACGTTCTGTTCTTCCTTTCTGCTACTCCGTTGGATTGTGGAGAATACGGAGCCGTCGTCTCGTTGATGATTCCATGTTCTTTGCAGAATGATGAGAATTCATGAGACCTATATTCCCCACCTCGATCACTCCTCAGCCTCTTGAGTTGTTGTCCAGTTTGCCGTTCAGCCTCGGCCCTGAACTCCTTGAACTTCTCGAATGCTTCGTCTTTAGATTTGAGTAAATAGACGAAGGCATACTTGGAGAAGTCATCGATGAAAGTAATGAAATACTTCATCCCGGCCTTTGTAGAGAATTGTTTGAAGTCACAGATATCTGAGTGAACCAACTCCAGAAGATCTGTGCTTCGATGGACCCTGTGGAAGGGTTTCCTAGTGATCTTCGTCTGAGCACATATCTCACATTTCTCTACCTTACCCCCACACTTGGAGATAAGTCCTAGACTAGACATTTTGTTTATTCGCTTACAATGAACATGTCCTAGTCTATTATGCCACAACTCAAGAGAGTAATTCAAACTAGTGATAGCATTGACATTATTATGCTGGGTTACAACAAGCTGAATTTTGTACATTCCTTCAGTCTGAAAAGCTTTCCCGAAGAAAGTACCCTTCTTGGACATCACCATTTGGCCAGCATTGATGTCCATCCTCAAGCCTGCGTTGCAGAGCAGGCTCCCAGAGATCAGGTTCTTTGCGATTGCAGGAACATGCTTCACACCTTGAAGCGTCAGAATGTTCCCCGATGTAAGCTTCAGCTCCACCGTCCCGATCCCCAGTACTTCAGCTTGTGCCTGGTTCGCCATCATGACTTTCTCGGAAGTAGGCTCATAGGAGACGAACCAGTCCTTGTCTGAACAGACATGACATGTCGCGCCAGTGTCTATCCACCAGTCCAAGTCTGCCCCCACAGTTGCAACCTGTGCTATCATGGCAACCTGATTAGTAACCAAAGAAACCTTGTTAGGCTCACCTTGCTCTTTGGGCTTGGACTTGCATTCACTTTTATAGTGACCCTTCTTGCCACAGTTGAAGCAAGTCACATGGGACTTGGACTTCTGTTGCTTGAATCCTGGACCCTTCACTTTCAGATTCGAGAAGTCCTTCTTCTTGTGGTGAGAAGCCGCCTGCTTCCCTTTGTTCTCTCTGGTGGCTTGAACCAGATTCGCCGTTGCTAGTTGCTTGGACAGGGTGTCCAACTTCTGTTGAGAGCGCATCTCGTCCTCAACATGAATCTCGCTGAGGAGATTATCCAGGCTAATCTCCGTCTTCTTCCTATGCATCCTTGCATAGATGTTGCTCCATCCTGGAGGAAGTTTTGCCACGATCCCTCCAACGACGAACTTGTCGACGAGGGGCATGCTATCGTCCTCCAGTTTCTGGCGCAGCTTCAGGAACTCTTTCACTTGGGACAGCATGGTCTTCTCGTCTTCAAAGACCCATTTGTGGTATTTTTTTCAACCATGAACATCTTCGACCGGGCCTCGTCGTCGTCATACAGCTTCCCCATGGACTCCCAGATCTCTTTGGCAGAAGTCCTCTTTGTGTAGGACTCGGCCAGAGAGTCTTCCATGGAATTCAGGATCAGCAGCCTGCATATGCTGTTATCCTTTTTCCACTTCGTCTGCTTGCTCGTAGCAGCGGCCAGAACAGCAGCAGATCCTGTTGCTGGAACGATTGGTTCTTCCTCATCCAACACGTGATCAACATCCACGAGTTGAAGGTTCAGAGTCACCTTTCGCTTCCAGATCTGGAAGTGTTCGCCGTCGAATTTCTCCAACTTGTTTAAAGCCGGTATCGACAAGCGAAGCACGAGTGTTTTCCATCGAATCGTATAGCTTTGAGATTGTTAGTCTATTTGCAAACAATCGATGGAAAAACTCAGTTGCAATCCCTAAGAAGAGATGCAAAGAATGCAGTTGCAATCCCTAAAAAAGAGATGCAAATAATGCAGTTGCAATCCCTAAAAAAGAGATGCAAATAATGCTGATTGCGTAGCCTAAACGATTAAAAAAATCGAATCGCGTTTGCAATAGCGGTTTCTCGAAGGCAACAAGAGATGATCAACAACAGTTGAGTCTCAGATTCTCGAAGGCAACAGAAAGAGGAAGGAAGAAGAAGAGCGGATCTCGCTGGGGTGTTGAACACCGGCGCTCAAAGCTATACCCGCAGTACGGATAAGCTCCCAGGAACCAGCAAGTTCAGGAGAACTTCTGGAACGCTCGTAAGTCAATATTTGAGACTTGAACGGGCTTCCTGGACTTAACAGATTCCCTCAACTCTCTTCTTGGTGCATCTTTCAAAGGAGGCCAAGGGGCTCTATTTATAGAGTGGAGTTGAGACTTCACCTCTTCTCCTATCCGATGTGGGACTAAAATACCAATACTCAAAAATAGAGTTTGATATTTTAGATCATCCCACAATCAGCATAGAAGTGTGCCAGTCCACGCCTACCCCCCGAACCCTCCCGTGCATGCACGAGACATCTTGGAGTCCGCGTCCGAGTCCGAGTCCGCACAACAAAAATTAACTTGCATCCTTGTTGGATTTAATCCTTTTTCCTTCTAGGAAAATACTTCCACATGGCACAAACTTGTGCCCCACTACACCTCATGTGCACACCTCAACACAAGCAATGCATTATATTGAGATACTCACCATTTGGTGTAGCCGATGTGGGACTATCTTTTCTAGTCCAAAGGCAAAAACACCAACAATATATAAGCTGGAATTGAAGTAATTGAACCTCTAGACAACCAAGAATGGAAAAAATGTTGTCTTCGACTCATTACAACTTAAATGTTGGATTATACTTACAGCAAGTTCATGACTAGATGAGAGCATCTTCTGTTTGGTTGTACTAGAATGTATGTCTTGTGCATTATATTTTGATTTTCTAAGAGGTATTCATATAGCTGGGCTCTTATTTAACATTTTTTTAATCATCTATAACGAAACACGGGTGCATTATCAGCATTAGTCTATGTGTGTAAATACCATTGCCGCGTGCAAGTGAAGAACAAAGGTGTGAAATACATTAGTATGTACCTCTATATGAGGAGGACGGTCTTGACCCTTCTTCGTTGAGCCATGAGTAGTCTTTGACATGACCTTAGCATTGTCGACACTCTCTTTCAGTGACTCATACATAAGCTGCACAATGGGAACTCATTAATAAAAAAAATGATGAATATTTTTTTCCCCAAAAAATGCAAGATTATGCAAGAATACATCTTTATTTCACTAGAGCAAAAAGAACTGCAATGCTGCAAATAAACTTTAGGAATTATGACATTTGTTGGCATCTCATCCCAGAGGCAGATCCAGAAACTGTAGGTGGGGTGGGCTAGAAGTGGACTAACCCATATAAAAAAGAAATTAAAAAAAACTTTATATGGAAAAAAAAAACTTTATATGGAAAAAACTTTATATGGAAAAAAAAAACTCTATTGATAATGGTGCTCAACTTGAAATCTCTCACACTGGTTCCTGTACAATCACTACTCCTTCAAACTTTACTTTATCTAGTATCTTACATGTTCCATTCGTTAAACACCTCCTCCTCTTAGTTCACCGTTTTGTTTTAGATAACCAGTGTAGTCTAACATTTGATCCTCATTGTCTTGTTATCAAGGATCTACATTCGGGAACAACTCTATTCCGGAGTCCGATTAGGCATGGTATCTACACACTTCCAGTTGGTTCAAGTTTTTCATCCAGTTCACCTTCAGCATTTGCATCCTCAGTTTGTCCTGCAATTTGGCACCATAGAATCAAACATGCTTCAACTCCAGTTCTCCGTACCATTCAACATCAAAATAAAAAAAATATTTTCTCTAAATTTTCCTATTATGTCTTCTTCTTGCACTGCATGTCATTTAGGCAAAGTCATAAATTGCCTTTTTCTCTTTCAGCTTCTCGTAGTCAGTTTTCTTTTGAATTAATTCACACAGATGTTTGGAAACCCTCTCTTAGTCTCTAACTCAGGTTTTCGTTATTATGTCAACTTTGTGGATGCTGCACTAAATTTTGATGGATTTGTCCCCTATATTTAAAATCAGACGTGCTATCAGTATTTTTAGATTTCAAAACCAAGATTGAAACACAGTTTGGACACCAAATCCGTTGCATTAGAACAAATGGTAGAGGAGAGTACATCAATGCAAAATTTGAATCCATTCTTATTACTACGGTATAGACCATCCATACACTTGTCCCCTATTTTTAAAATCAGACGTGCTATCAGTATTTTTAGATTTCAAAACCAAGATTGAAACACAGTTTGGACATCAAATCCGCTGCATTAGAACAAATGGTGGAGGAGAGTACATAAATGCAAAATTTGAATCCATTCTTAATTACTATGGTATAGACCATCAATACACTTGTCCTCACACGCGGGAGCAAAATGGCGTGTCCGAGCGCAAGCATAGGCATATTGTCGACATGGGTCGCACACTTTTTGCTAAATCAAAAGTTCCTTACTCCTTTTGGGTTGATACTTTCATCATAGCAGTCTACATTATTAATCGACTGCCATCGCCTTCTCTCGGAAACATCTCACCTTATGAATGTCTTTACCATCGCCCTCCAGATTACTCTATGCTGCGAGTGTTCGGTTGTGCATGCTTCCCTTGGGAAAGGCCCTATTCAGCTCATAGACTGGCTCCACGAAGCTCTCGTTGTGTCTTTATTGGCTATAGCAATGCTCATAAAGGTTACAAGTGCTTTATCATATCTATCCACTGGCAAAGTTCTTATATCCAGACATGTTCTCTTCGATGAACAATCCTTTCCATTTGCTGAAAGTCAACAAACAATCTTACCAAATAATTCACCAAAAATCTCATCCACTCTAGTTCCATCCTTACCTACTTTCAATCCACAACCACAAACTCCGTCCTTTCCACAACCAACTACTACAACAAACCTCCCGCATACTTTGGTTGCACCACATACCTCCTCTCATCCTCTTACACCTACAACAATAGAGCAACAGTTGCCCATTACTCCTGCATCACAAATCTCACAACCCTCCCCACCTACAGTCCCACTTCCTTCCCCTCCAACTGAAACCCCACTACTCATTACAACAAACACCAATACACACCATATGCAGACCCTATCAAAGCAAGGAATTTTTAAACCAAAAGCCTACCAAGCATTAAAACACCCTATTCCTCCTTCACAAGCCCTCCACATTAAGGCCTCGTTTGGTTCACGGATTTAAGGAACCAAGAAAGGAAAGTTGTTCATTTCCTTTGTTTGGTAGCCACAAACTTGGAAATCAATTTCCTGACAAGAGAAAAAATTGATGGGAATATGGTTCCACTCAAGACCCATGAAATTGATTTTTCCTCCTCCTTTTCCAACATTTATTACAAAAGTTATGACAAAAGTAACCATGTGTCATTACTTATTTTACCATTAATGTTATTTTTTATAATATTATTTTTATTTTAAAAGGTAAGGATATTATTGGAACATTGTTATATTTTGCTTTCCTTTCTTAGATAGTTTCCTTGTTTTACCAAACAACGGAAAGAAAATGTGACAGGAATCCTACTTTCTCATTCCCATGGAAAATACAATAGAATTCATTTCATTTTCGTGGACCAAACGAGGCCTAAGATAAATTGCTCACGCCCTTGGCTGGGTCACCCCAGCGATCAGTACAACTGGTTCGCGTCCCGAACAGGATCACCTCAAATCTCGTTGGTAACGGCTGAAAGGAGCAACACCGCGTTTATGGCGTGTGCACCATAACCGCCCATTCAAACCAGAGATTCTCTCCAAATCACGGACAACGCCACTGCAGTGCCCCATCCCTACATCGTGTCCCGTTCTCCGTCCACGGGGTACGCGAGATTGGAACACTGTCGCTATCGATTCGGTCGGGACCGATAGGTCGGGATCGATCAAATCGGTCGAACAGGAACGATTGAATTAAGATCATTTTCTCGTTATGGAAAGGCTTCTTCAGAATCAAGTCCCATATTCAGCGAGTTGCGCCTCAAGGATAGACTCTGCAGCTAAGTCGGAGAGACCTCCCGTTGCTCTATTTTTTACGCCGCACTTGCGTTGGTTTTGGCTTTGATTTTCTGAATGCATTTTCGTGAATGATTTCATGGCTTGCATTTCGAACTCGCATTTACATATCGAACTCCTTGAATAATACAGTATTCTAATCAGTTGCTTGTGCGATTTCAGCTAATCGCGTAGGCGACGTCTAGCGCGACCAACCGGTTCCTCGCCTCAAGTAAGACTAAGGTGAGTGGCTGACCTCATTCACCTCGACCCTATATCTCAAAGTCTAGCACGACCAACCGTGCTACGTTAACGAGTGATTTGAGGCATGTTTTTATGGTATCCTACTTTTCCATTCCCATAGAAAATACAAGAGAATTCATTTCCTTTCCGTGGACCAAATGAGGCCTAAGATAAATGGCTCACGCCCTTGGCTGGGTCACCCCAGCTATCAGTACAACTGGTTCGCATCTCGAACCGGATCACCTCAAATCCCGTTGGTAACGACTGAAAGGAGCAATACCGCGTTTATGGCGTGTGCACCATAACCGCCCATTCAAACCAAAGATTATCTCCAAATCACGAACAATGCCACTGTAGTGCCCCGTACCTACATCGTGCCCCGTTCTCTGTCCACGAGGTACGCGAGATTGGAACACTGTCGCTATCGATTCGGTCGGGACCGATAGGTCGGGATCGATCGAATCGGTCGAACGATCGAGAACGATTGAATTAAGATCCTTTTCTCGTTATGAAAATGCTTCTTCGGAATCAAGTCCCATATTCAGCAGGTTACGCCTCAAGGATAGACTCTGCGGCTGAGTCGGAAGAGACCTCCCGTTGCTCTGTTTTTTACGCCGCACTTGCGTTGGTTTTGGCTTTGGTTTTCTGAATGCCTTTTCGTGAATATTTTTGTGAATGATTTCATGGCTTGCATTTCAAACTCGCATTTATATATCGAACTCTTTGAATAATATAGTGTTCTAATCAGTTGCTTGTGCGATTTCAGGTAATCGCGTAGGCGACGTCTAGCACGACCAACCGGTTTCTCGCCTCAAGCAAGACTAAGGTGAGTGGCTGACCTCCTTCACCTCGATCCTATATCTCAAAGTCAAGAAATGAATCAATTATAAAGTTGTCACAATGATACTTTAAAAAACGTGCCTTAAATCACTCGTTAACGTAGCACGGTCATGGACAACTTGTATACAAGGGCGATTGTTTCTTAGGAAGGTATTCCGGGGCCACGAGACCAATCCGGCCTAGAAAGAAACACGATAGCTATGCTGGATTGTACCGGGGTATTCGGTGCTCCTTCAACGGGGCTCGCTACCCGCGTTGAATGCACACCGTCTAAACCAAGCTATGTCCAGGGTTTTCATGCCAATGACCTCCGAAATTATGTACTAGTTAAACTTATGTTATACAATATGACAGAGAAGAACATGGTAAGCTTTATGTTGCATGGAACGCTATGTCGTGGGTAAGTACTAGCGTAAATTTTCCTTATTTATGTTCCATCAAACTGCTTGCATGAAACTGACTAGGATGGCTAGAAAGATCACTAAAACAAGTTATATGTTTTATCTAAATTCTTGAACCAAATGAGAGCATGAAAAATAATTGGCCACTCGCCAGTACACGTTGATTGTACTGATCCTCGCTCTCTACAGGTGCTATAAATCAGGAGGAGCGTGCCGCGTGACTGAAGGCAGCACTCGTGTGTTTTGAAGCTTCGTCCGTGCGTGTGAAGCCTTGACTCATTCTCTTTTGAAGACTCCACAACTGTCCAAGCTGAGATGTCTCGACTCTCCCTATCCCAGGTGTCTACATACTTTGGTTGTAAAGGGGTGCGATGTATGAAATGGCTATCTCATCGATGTTTATCTTGTAATAGGATCAGTTTGTAGCCCGCGCGGCACCTTGTATCGACTCTGTAATATGATGTTCATTATCAATAAAGCTTAAGTTTTCTTCTATATAATGTGTTCAATTTACTCGGCGCATTCTCTTGTTGTTGTATTTCGGATAACCTTATGACTATGCTTTGTGCGATCGCAACTTAGGTTCGCACGGCATCATGTCCGGGAGACGACTATCGATTCTACGAAATCAGATCATGACATAATGGTATCAGAGCACGGCTTTACGTCCTTTGGCCATCTGTTTGAGTCTCGAACCTTTGACCTCGTGTCGATGAGATGAGTTGTTCCATATAGTGAGTCTGTAATATTTTTTAAGACTAATATGAGTTGCCTCTTATCCCAGAAGTCCGAGAAGCTATGGGTGGAAACGAAGTAAGTGCTTCGAACGGCTCGAGCAGCACGGAAGAGGGACCCTCAAACGCCCCTATGGAACCCATGGAACGGATGATGCGCATGCTGGAAGGGCAACAACATCAAGCTAAGGCCAATCAACGTCTGAACGAACAGAATCGACAATACGTTGAAGACCAGCGGAGACAAGCTGAGGCACGGCAGACTCAGTTTGAGGCCCAATTCGATACGTAATTTAAGTTGCAGCAGAAGCAGCTTGATACTCTTCAGCAAATCGTCCAGTCAGTTGTGGCCAACGGCAACTCTACAATGACTCATGCCGTAACCGAGCCTGCGGTCCGAGCGATCGAAATCGAGCCGGAGGTACCCGAGCGACGACCTGCTACACCAAGGAGTTCCAACTTTGAGGTGTCAAAATTCATAAAAAATTGTCGTACGTCCTTTTGCGGTACTGAAGACCCTTCTTTGGCGATCGATTAGTTGGAGGAGTTGGAAGACCGGTTCGAGCTTCTAGGCGTGGATGAGTCCAAGAAAGTTGCATGTGCTCAGCTTCTACTCCGATTGAACGTGCACGACTGGTGGGTCGTACAAAAGCGAGCGATCCGGCGGGACGACGAGACAACGACAATCTCTTGGACCACCTTCCGACGGGACCTACCTGCAGCCGTTCGACAAGAAAAGGAGAATGAATTTATGCAGTTAAAGCAAGAGAATATAACTGTGCGGCAGTACGCAGCAGAGTTCAATAAACTGGCTAAATTTGTTGGATCGTTCTTGTCTACAATGGAGAGCCGCGCTCGACGGTTTGAAGTGGGTCTGCGGCCCTCTATCTCTGCACATGTGTCAGTTCCGGAATACAAGACAATTGGCGAGTCCCTGAATCACGTTCTCCGCCTTGAGCGCCAATATCCTTCAGCTGCTGTCGGCACTATGCATACATACAATCATAAGCGTCCTAACTCTGCAAGAGGAAACAACGTGACCAAGCGTCCAAACAATGGGCACCAAGGCCGATACCAAGGGCGAAATACGGGACCTCGCTGTAACAGATGTCGCCGATTCAGACACCTAGCCGTCGATTGCGAAGTTCCTGAAGGAGGATGCTGGAATTATGGTAAAAGGGGACACTTCAGTTCAAATTGCCTGGCCAAGAGACCGAACCAAACGATGCCTCAGCAGTAGCATCATCATCTAGGGAACCAGGGACCAGCGTCTCGAGCCCAACAACCCGCGCCGCAAAATGGCCAAGATCGTCGCCCCAATGCCCAAGGGCGCGTCTACGCTATGACTCGAGATGAGGCGTTTGCCTCTGATACAGTCGTAAAAGGTACATTGCTTTTCAATAATAAGCCTGCTCGTGTACTGTTCGATTCAGGTGCCACACACAATTTTATATCGACGGACTTCATCGTCGAACACAAATTTTCGTTGACACCGCTAGGTCTCAATATTAGTGTTAACGTACCGTCGGACGTGTCACTACTTGCAAATTTAGCCTACGGAGACAGAATTATCTGTATCGGTGGTCAAAAGGTCGGTCTTGATACGATAGTTCTAGATATTAAGGATTATGATATCATTCTGGGAATGGATTGGCTCGGGCCGTGCAATGCAACCATCGACTGTGCCGGAAAGACGATCACCTTTCGTATATCTGGAGTGTCTGAATTTTGCTTTTCGTGCGGTGAGGCATCGCCGTCCTGCATGGTGGTCTCGGCAATTTCTACTCGGAGGATGCTGCATTCTGGGTGCGAAGGCTATTTGGCGTCCGTTCGGGACATGCGACAGGATGGTGCAAACGTGGGTCAGACCGACGTTGTGGCAGAATTCTCTGATGTGTTTTCGGATGAGCTATCTGGCATGCCCTCCGACCAAGAAATCGAGTTCAGCATCGATACATTCTCCGATACCCGACCAATTTTTAAGGCCCCATATAGAATGGTCCCCGCCGAGCTAAAGGAACTCAAAGTCCAGTTACAAGAGTTGCTCGACAAGGGATTTATTCGGCCTAGTGTTTCACCGTAGGGAGCACCTATGTTGTTCGTAAAGAAAAAGGATGGGTTAATGCGTATGTGCATCGATTACCCAGATCTGAATAAAGCTACCATCCGGAACAAGTATCCACTGCCTCGCATAGACGACTTATTCGATCAGCTGCAAGGCGTCTCGGTATTTTCGAAGATTGATCTCCGCTCGGGCTATCATCAACTCAAGATCAAGCCAGACGACGTATAGCCTTTCGCACTCGATACGGCCACTACGAGTTCCTGGTGATGCCATTCGGCTGACAAACGCCCCCGCTGCCTTTATGGATCTAATAAATCGGATATTTCGACCCTTTCTTGATAAATTTGTAGTAGTCTTTATTGACGATATTCTCGTCTACTCGAAGGACAGGATGCAACATGCATAACATCTGCAGACCGTGCTCCAGACGCTTCGAGAGAATCAGTTGTATGCGAAGCAGAGTAAGTACAAATTTTGGCTGAGCAGCGTATCGTTTTTTGGTCACATCATTTCGTCCGATGGTATTACAGTCGACCTGAAAAAAGTGGAAGCTGTTGCTGATTGGAAGCGGCCTACGTCTGCTAGTGAGATTCGAAGCTTTCTTGATTTGGCGGGATACTACCGATGCTTCGTGAAGGACTTCACGAAGATCGCATCGCCATTGACTTGCCTCACTCAAAAGGGAGTCGTGTATGAGTGGTCGGACGACTGTGAAGCTTCCTTCCAAGAGCTGAAGCAGCGACTCATTTTGGCCCCTATACTCGCACTTCCGGATGGGCTAGAGGGTTTTCAAATATTCAGCGATGCTTCAGACCAGGACTTGGGATGTGTGCTCATGCAGCGAGACAAGGTGATCTCCTTCGTCTCTAGACAGTTGAATCTGTACGAGAAGAACTATCCTACGTACGACTTGGAGTTAGCGGCGATTGTGTTCGTATTGAAATTATGACGTCACTATCTGTATGGCATGGCGTGCGCGATCTACACCGACCACAAGAGCCTCAAGTATCTCTTCACCCAGAAGGAACTGAACTTACGACAGAGGCGTTAGCTCGAACTGATCAAACACTATGACTTGACGATCGACTACACTCGGGGTAAGGGGAATGTTGTGGTAGATGCTCTGAGTCAAAAATATCTTGTCTCGCTATCCATCAACCGCAGACTACTATGAGATCTAGAGGAAATGGGTATCGACCTCCGAATTCGATTCAGGGAGGTACGGTTGGCGCAACTACAGTTAGAGCCGAGTTTGCTGAAAAAGATCAAGACCGCTCAGAAAGATGATCTGTACCTGAAAAAAATGCGTGAGCGAATTTCAACAGGTAGTGCGACCGACTTTGCGGAAGATGAGACCGGCGTGTTAAGATTGAATGGCCGACTATGTGTTCCGGATGATTCAGAACTACGAAAGGAGATATTGTAGGAGGCGCAATATGCAAAATATACCTTGCATCCAGGCAGTACCTAAATGTATAAGGACCTCCGCACGACCTTCTGGTGGCACGTAATGAAGAGAGATTTGACGCTCTTCGTGTCACAATGCATGGCCTGTCAGCAGGTGAAAGCTGAGCACCAACGACCGGACGGAGATGCAGAACCTTGCCATTCCAGAATAGAAATTGGATCACATCACTATGGACTTTGTTGTTGGCCTGCCGAAGACGCTGCGGAGAACGATGCCGTCTAGGTCATCGTCGATCGATCCAAGTCAGCGCACTTTATTGCCATTAAAGTTACTTGGAATGTCGATCGTTTTGCTCAGATCTATCTTGATAAAATAGTTCGGCTGTACGGAATTCCAGTATCAATTGTCTCAAATCAGGACAGGCGATTCGTGTTACGCTTCTGCTGCAGTCTTCAGTCAGCAATGGGGACCAAGTTGATCTTTAGCTCAGCATATCATCCTCAGACCGATGGCCAAACGGAGCGGGTGAATCAGATTCTCGAAGACATGTTACGCCTCTGTGCAATCGACTTGAAGTCAAACTGGGACGTTCATCTACGTTGGCCGAATTTGCATATAACAATAGCTATCAGTCTAGCATCTAAATGGCACCGTATGAAACCTTGTACGGCCGAAGGTGCAGATCGCCCATTTGCTGGGATGAAGTCGGAGAACGGCAAATACTTGGTCCGGAACTGGTGGAGCAGACCGTACAAAAAGTTAAATTGATACGAGAGAGATTGAAGATAGCACAAAGTCGGCAGAAAAGCTATGCCGACACACACCGACGGGCCCTTGAATTCCTGGAGGGCGATCACGTGTTTCTGAAAGTCACGCCTATGCGATGAGTCACGAGATTTGAAGCTAAAGGAAAGTTGAGCCCAAGATTTGTCAGTCCTTTCGAGATATTGAAGCGAGTCGTCCCAGTAGCTTACCAGATTGCATTGCTGTCAGCACTATCGGATGTACACAATGTCTTCCACGTCTCTCAGTTGCGGAAGTACGTGCACGATCCGAGCCATATGGTAGACTTTGGTCAGCTAAATCTGCAGGTAGACTTATCATATGTTGAAGAGCCTGTGCAAATCGTGGAGCTCAAGAATAAACTACTTCGAAATCGTGCCATCCCTCTCGTTCGCGTGCTCTGGAAGAACCATGCGGTCGAAGAGTCGACCTGGGAACTGGAGTCGGAGATGAGGGAAAAGTTTTCTTCTATAGTTTTCTTAGCGGTAGGTTCTTTTCTTAAGTTTTAAGGATAAAACTTTTTCTTAGTTGGTTATGGTGTAGTGCCCCGTCCCTACATCGTGCCCCATTCTCCGTCCACGGGGTACGCGAGAAAGGAACATTGTCGCTACCGATTCGATCGGGACCGATAGGTCGGGATCGATCGAATCGGTCGAACGGGAACAATTGAATTAAGATTATTTTCTCGTTATGGAAAGGCTTCTTCAAAATTAAGTCCCATATTCAGCGGGTTGCGCCTCAAGGATAGGCTCTGCGGCTGAGTCGGAAGAGACCTCCCTTTGCTTTGTTTTTCACGCTGCATTTGCGTTGGTTTTGGCTTTGATTTTTTGAATGCATTTTCGTGAATGTTTTTGTGAATGATTTCATGGCTTGCGTTTCGAACTCGCATTTATATATCGAACTCCTTGAATAATACAGTGTTCTAATCAGTTGCTTGTACGATTTCAGATAATCGCGTAGGCGACGTCTAGCGTGACCAACCGGTTCCTCGCCTCAAGTAAGACTAAGGTGAGTGGCTGACCTCATTCACCTCGACCCTATATCTCAAAGTCAAGAAATGAATCAATTATAAAGTTGTCATAATGATACCATAAAAACGTGCCTTAAATCACTCGTTAACGTAGCACGGTCATGGACAACTTGTATACAAGGACGATTATTTTTTCGGGCGGTATATAGTGTGATAATATGCTTATAATCGTGTGCTATACGAGATTTGAACCTGAGACACCCCAATACTATGTTAAATTCTCTGTCCGTGCACCAAAACTCTAGACCTATGTAGAAGGTTGAACCGCTTGAGGGTTAAATATACATATATTGCTCCAACATTGAACAATGAGTCCACTAAGACTAAAATAAAAACATATTAGAGACATCAGAGTAAACCAATTTTATCTTAAGTTTGTTACCCTTTTTGCACAAAGTAATTGTTAGAAATTTTTTTCTTTTCTTCTTTTAAAATCTGCAACAACAAATTTTTTTGACCAATCTACAAAATAATTTCCCAATTGAGAAACTTTTTATTGTATCAGAGCTCTTCTATATTCCACTTTTAACGTAGTACCTAATTAGATAGCCATACGCTGTTAATGTTTAGAGCCTAGGACTTACCTTTACCTTGCCAAATGTCTCAAATCATTGGGCTGCCGAGCCTTTGGCTTCTTGTATCAGGTTTATGTCATTATTCTCTTTACCAGTGTTCTACAGGCATCCTGGACGCTAGGCGTATGATGCCCGCCCTAGGCCCGCCTATCCTCCCATGCCCGACTATGCATGATTTTGGGTTTCAAAAAAAAAAACTTCCTCCAATTTTTCAGTAGGTTTTTTGGATTTTATTTTATTTTATTTTTTTAACCGTCTAGATCTTGGCATTCCTCCAACTAGCGTCTAGTGCTTTTCACAACTTAGTTCTTTACATATAAAATGTTTAGGGTATGTCGAAGAAATTAAGTATCATTTGAATAAAAAACGAACAACTTTATTTGCCTTGAGCTCAACTTGTTTGTACTATTATCTAAGTTACACTCTGTGCAAAAAAAGGTAACAAACTTAAGATAGAAATGGCCTCCTGTGTCACGTTATGTCATTATTCTCTTTACATGTAGAAAGTTCCAGGTATAAGTAACATTTGAAGATAAAAGGAATAACTTTATTTGCCTTGACTGCATACCTGTCTATACTATTAATGTTAGAAATTTTTTTCTTTTCTCCTTTTGAAATCTGCAACAAAAAACAAAAATTAAAGTAAAGGTTACAGGCCTCCGGGGAAGGTGCGCACGTAGCATTGTCCTAAGAGTTAATCCGAGTCTATGTGCAGACTTTGTCCGAATGCTCCTATTGGTAAAATTTTTGCTCTACCGGTATCTCCTCGCTGCACACAACGCAGAGAGAGCAACCCTTGACTTAGCTCTGCCCAGAACAAGAACCAAGAACAGAGGAGATTCGGAAAGACGAGATTTTGAGAGAGATTTCATGTAGGATTTTTAGTGTGTGGAGAGAAGAAAGAACGATTAATTTTATAGGCATTATCCAACGGACAAGAGAGTTAATGCCAATTAATCAATCAATAAAGCACAATTAAAAACGGACGTGACAAATGTTACAAAATAAAAACAAATGTAAAACACGTGATTCATTGAACATGGACAGAAATTATTGTATCCAAACGTTTCAAATTTAATAGATTACAAACGGTCAGAAAATAAAAGAGGAGCAAAAAGTTTTTTAGGATCTCAGTCCGAACCCGAATAGAAAATCGAATCGGCATTCGGTGCCCGCAGATGTGGGCACGTACCCGCACCCGTTACGCGCGTCGAACCGAACTGAGCCAGACCGGGCCATCGAACAGGCACCAACAGCTGTGCTTCAAGTCGACTATTAGGCAAATATGTGGTTCTTAACTATATAAAGTCAAAAAAGAACATTCCAGACCAATTGATGAAGGGTCTGTCTAGGACATTGATCCTAGAATCATCGAGGGGATGGAGTTAAGCCCATAAGTTAGACCCTAGAATTTTTTTTATTCTTCTCTTATTTTCATTTCCTTCTATTACTTTGGAACTTGACCTTTTATGTGTTGGGGGGGGGGGGGGGGGGGATGGGATTTTTGGCTTTGAATTGTTGTGTATGTATGTCCACACACACATTGAATTGAGCAAAAGCTCAAGTCCTCAAAGAATAATCCCACATCGGTTGGAGTGGGAGAATGGATTGTGTATATAATGCTTTGTTTCTTTTTGCTTCATTGAAGTATTGTGTGAGAGCCTTATGGGCACCACAAGGGCGGCCTGACGCGGCTCGGTTCGGTTCGGCGCACGTAACGGGTACGGGTATGTGCCCACATCTGCGGGCGCCGAATGCTGATTCGATTTCCTCTTCGGGTTCAGACTGAGATCCTAAAAATCTTTTTGCTCCTCATTTATTTTCTGACCGTTTGTAATATATTAAATTTGAAACGTTTGGATACAATAATTTCTGTCCAGGTTCAATGAATCACGTGTTTTACATTTGTTTTTACTTTGTAACATTTATAAAGTCTGTTTTTAATTGTGCTTTATTGACCGATTAATTGGTATTAACTCTCCTGTCCGTTGGAGAATGCCTATAAAATGAATCGTTCTTTCTTCTCTCCACACACTGAAAATCCTACGTGAAATCTCTCTCAAATTTTCGTCTTTCCGAACCTCTTCTGTTCTTCGTTCTTGCTCTGGGCAGAGCTAAGTCAATGGTCACTCTCTCTGCGTTGTGTGCGGCGAGGAGATACCGGTAGAACGAAATTTACACTAGAGCATTCGGACAAAGTCTGCATATAGATCCAGATTAACTCTTAGGGCAGTGCTACGTGCGCGACTTCTCCGAAGGTCGGTAACCTTTACTTTAATTTGTATTTTTTGTTGCAAATTTCAAAAGGAGAAAAGAAAAAAAATTTCTAACAGTAATAGTATAGACAGGTATGCAGTCAAGGCAAATAAATTTATTCGTTTTTTCTTCAAATGTTACTTAATTTTTTGACTTATACCTGAAACTTTCTACATGGAAAGAGAATAGTGACATAACGTGACACAGGAGGCCATTTCTATCTTAAAGTTTGTTACCCTTTTTGCACAGAGTGTAACTTAGATAATAGTACAGGCATGTATGCGCTCAAGGCAAATAAAGTTGTTCGTTTTTCATTCAAATGATACTTAATTTCTTCGACTTACCCTAAATATTTTATATGTAAAGTACTAAGTTGTGAAAAGTACTAGTCGCTAGTTGGACGGACACTTGCTGACTAGCATCTAGGCCGCTTAGGCGAATGTCTAAATCTAGGCGGTTAAAAAAAAAATCCAAAAATCCTACTGAAAATTGTAGGAAATTTTTTTCTGAAACCCAAAAACATGCATAGTCAGGCATGGGAGGATAGGCGGGCCTAGGGCGGGCACCATACGCCTAGCGTCCATGCCACCTTTTAAAACACTGGTAAAGAGAATAGTGACATAAACCTGATACAATAAGCCAAAGGCTCGGCAGCCCAATGATTTGAGACATTTGGCAAGGTAAAGGTAAGTCCTATGCTCAAAACATTAACAGCGTATGGCTGTCTAGCTAATTAGGTACTACGTTAAAAGTAGAATATAGAAGAGCTCTGATACAATAATACTTTTCTCAGTTGGAAAATTATTTTGTAGATTGGTCAAATTTTGGATAACATCATGCTTTTCTATCTTGTACATGTGTTTCTTTAATCTTGTTTGCGCTGCCAAATGGTTAACCTGCCTACAAAATTTCAAAGCAGCACTAGCCTATTGGAATATCTAGCACATAAATATGTCGATGTTGAAGTGATGAGAAAGACTACCAATTGTTATTATTTTTCCTTGTCTATTATTTGTTATTGTTGGAAATAAGGGACTGAAAATTTCCAGTCCCTTAGTAACTGGAATATCCGACAATTTTAGTAAGCACCCATTTCGTGTTCACTGTTCTATATCTTTGCTTTCTTGACTTGGTTATACTATTTCATATTGAGCCCGTAGTTGTCCTTGATAATTTGTAATATATTTTAGCAAATGTTCTCATTCAAAATATAAACTTCTATTATTTTAAAAAACTAAAATATACTCTCGTTTTGTACAAAATAATCAAAATTTTGGTTAAAATAGTAAGGACATATCTTAGTTTTTTTAGTTTTAACTGTTCGGTACAAAAAATGGGAATATTTTTTAGTTTTTAAAAATAGTAAAAGTATATGCTAGTTTCTGTTAGAACAATAATATGCAACTGTCGGTGTAACATTTTTTGATAATGTCTCCTCTGTGTCCGTACATAGAAACAACATGGTATCATAATCATGAAGAAGAAACAACTATCATGAGATCATACCTTCAATCTCTGATGTACCTCCAAGAACTCATCATCAGCAGATGCAGGCTGATCACTGCCCACATCGGAGAAGTACGCCTCCGGACACCTAGTCTGGACACCGAACCTCCGATAAAAGGTCCGCCACGGCGCCGCGAAGGCGTAAGCCATCTTGGTAGCGTGCAGGGTGAGCACCGACCCCCCGTCGTCCGAGAGGTACACGTTGAGCCTGTCGGCCGGGTAGTCGAGGCACATCGCGGAGATCAGCGTGTTCATCACCTTCATCGTCGGCTCCATCTCCGGGTCCGTGGTGCAGACGAAGACGTCGACCGGAGGGAGGCGGCGGTCTTCCGGCAGCCTCTCGGGGAACGCGGTCCGGACCACGGGCCGCCACTTGAAGGCCTGGCGGAGGGTCCAGAGGAACGCGAGGAGCAGCTCCGCCGCGAAGAGTAGGGACCACGACACGAGCGGCCAGCCGAGGGGTTGGTCGGGGAGGCTGGTGGCTCTGTAGTAGATGACAGCGGTGGTCAAGGAGGCGTGGGTGAGGATGAGGAGCCTATTGATGGTTGCCAGGGGCTGATCAACATGGCTTGTGTGAAGGGGCTCGCTTCTCACCATTGAGTTCATTCTCTCCTCTTGTGTATTTTCTTTAGTCCCATCATATAATATATTCCCCCTCTCTCTCTATATATATAGTACAATGTTGGTTAGTTCATTGCTTTTTCTTGTAAAATATATTTCTTGACACAAAAAAGAGAGCATGCTGTAACTACGAAAGATACACCGGTAATTAACAGGCGAGACATTGCTTTTAAATTGGTGTTTCTATGTTTTAAATTGTCGTATATTGTTTTTATTGGTACGTGATATTACATTTAATGTAGAGATGTACCACTGATATAGAACCTTTTTAGGGACGTGTATTAGAGTAAGTTCGAATAATTAACCACATCATAGAAACGATTCGAACAATATAAATGCAGTTAGAGCTGTGCAATGAATGATTAATAATTAAAATGGCAAAGAACAAGAAAAATAACTTAAATATATAGCTTGGAGATATTTAAGAGAATGAATTCTGATGTTTGTTATCTCACATGGAGGCTATATATGGATTATCCATTACTACTATTATATATGATTGTATTCATATATGTAAGTACTAAACACAATATATGCTTACTTCATATATATAAATATAATTTGTACTACCATATATGATTATATTTTTATATGGTAAGTATTAAATACAATATATTCTTACTGTATAAGTTGTACTACCATATAAGATTATATTCCTATATGGTAAATACTAAACACAATATATTCATACCATATACAAATATTACCATGACTCATTCTAAGAGCATCCTTAGTGGGTACACTCCAAATTACTCCAATTATTAAGTTTGGAGTGTCTCCTTGATATTGCTACACAATGGTGTACACTCCAAATTAACTTTTCCCTTTCCCTCCCTCTTTTCCCTCCCTATTTTCTCTCTTCTTTTTCATATGGGTCAATGTTCAAATAAATGAAAAGTTACTTTTGGTGGGCCCGCAAATGACTATAGAGGAGCTAAGAGCATCCACAGTGGGACTCTTTTCAAGTGCTATATTTGGCTTTTAGCCAAATTTTGTAGCACTTGATGGCTCCAATGGACTCTTGTCCACACTTGAAAAATGATAGAAAGCTAAGAGACTCTCCAAATTTGGAGAGTCCACTAGTTGAGCTATATTACTTGCGGGCCCACCATATTTACTTTTCTCCTTCATTCTTTTTTTGGAGTGTTGCCACTTGTCAATTATGAAAGAAAAATAAGGAGGAAAACAAATGGAGTGTTGCCACTTGTCAATTTGGAGTGTTTATTTAGACTATACCATTGTGTACCAACATGAAGGAAATACTCCAAAATTAATTATTGAAGTATGGTTTGAAGTGATTTGGAGTATGGTTTAGAGTGTTACCACTGTGAATGCTCTAATGGACTCTCCAAATTTGGAGTCTCTCTTGGCTTTCTACATTTTTTCAAGTATGGATAAGAGTCCATTGTAGCCTTCAAGTGCTACAAAATTTGGCTAAAGGCCAAATGTAGCACTTGAAAGTAGTCCCACTGTGGATGCTCTAATACTCTCTCTCAAGTTGGAGCATAAACATCGACAATGTCCAACTTGTCCAGTGAGACATAAAAAGATTTCTTAAAAACACATTTTGTAAGAACATCTAATATCTGCTCTTAGTATGAACAAAATGAAAGCTAATAAACTTCGCATCTAGCTTTTTTTTTTTTTTTTTATGAAATGACGATCAAGCTCCACCTGCTTAGTGAAACCATGTTGTAGTGGAATATGTAATATCTCAATAGCTGTTTGATTGTCACAATATAATATCATTGTATAAGTTTAAATTCCAAATCTCGTAAGAGATTTCTATACCACAAAAGCTCATAAACCCTATAGTTATGTCTCTGCATGTACTCAGCTTAATTCAAGATGGTTTTTGCTCATTATAATTACTTTCTACAAATGTACTACTAGTTCCATATCCTCCATCTTCCATGCCTGCCAATATGTAAAAAACTATATAAAAATAACAAGTATTTAACCATCAAAACCTCACAACAAATCTACATTCATGGTGTAGTGGCAGGACTGCAACAAAAGTTGGTTTTGGCTTGAAACAGTAGTGTTTTCAGATTCATATGTGCTTTCCTGTAGGATTGTATGTTGCAGACTTGCAGTTCACTAGTGTTTTCAGATTCATATGTGCTTTCCTGTAGGATTGTATGTTGCAGTTCACTTGTGTCATTGGCCCTCTAAAGTAGGTCTTTATACATCGCTTGTTGTTTAGATGAATATCTTGCTCTTAAATGTTTGGCTTTTGCTTGATATAAATGTGCAGACAAACTTTGTCTTTAAGTTCCTAAATATTTTTGATCAATCTTGTCAATCATATGATTGATCAATCTGTCAATATATATATATATATATATATATATATATATATATATATATATATATATATATATATATTTCATCCATGCATCTTTTAAACAGCATGAATATTTGGAGAGTTATACTGGATTAGGATATCACCAACACATTACCTTCTTTCTTCTCCATAAAGAAGCAGAGCTTTTTTAAGAGATCAAACTAAGACATATTAGTTAGGGGTGTCCACGGATGCTTATTGATACGGATAGGACAATATCCGTATCCATATCCAATTTTTTTTTGTAATATCTGAATCGGATCTGATATCCAAACGGATATCTCTGTTGACACTTCGAATTCATATCCATATAGTTCAGCGGATATCAGATAATATCCGATCCGATCAGCTAAAAAATTCGAATGTTATTATTTGAATATCCGAAAACCAAAATATTAAAAATTTAGTTGTTATCAAAATATTCAAAATCCAAGTTCAATTGCCCTATTTGACCCATTTCATCTTCTGTTGAAAATTCCAAGAATGCTCAGCTGACTTGCTCTACATACTCTATTTGAACCATTTCATCTTCGTTGAAAATTTCAAAAATGCTCAATTTGAAGTGGCCATATATATTGCTATACATATTTGAACCCTTACATCTTCTTTTGTAAATTGTAATTAATATATATTACTATTATATATACATTATATTATAACATACATAGAGGTAGAAAAGTAATAAATGAATTGAACTATGTAAAAGTCAGTTAAGAATAAAATCCTTTAATCTGCTCAAGTAATTAATATATATTATATATACATTATACTATAATATATATAAAATTTTGAATATCCGAATCTGATATCTAAATCTGATATCCGAAATTTGTAATTTAAAGTCGGATCGGATATTAACGGATTCGAATACCTTAATATCCGAATTCGTATCCGAAAAAAAGATAATGCAAATATTTGTATATCCGAATTCGATATACGAAATTTCAAATAAAATCTGAAAGTTCAGATACGGACGAATCAAATTCGAATTTTCGCCTATCCATTAACAGGTCTAATATTAGTGTATATAATTTCACTCCCTAACGTGAAATCGCGAGGTGGAAGTGGGTCTTTTCCCAAGCTTTATGTTGGGTTTTGGTCTTTTTCAAAGTGAATATTAGTCCCACATCGGCTAGACCAAAGGAGTTGTATCTCTATATATTAGCTTTGCTAGTTTAGAGATGCACATGTGGTGTGGAGGTGCACATGGGTGTGCCATGTGGGGTTAATTTTCTAATAGAAAAAAGGCTAAATCAACAATTGAAAGCATTCATACTTTTTGCTCTTGGTAAATTTATTTCCATGGGAGCTAAGCCCCGTTGGGGCTTAGCGACTCGGACTCGGGCTCATGGGCTCATGAGACGTAATGTGGCATTTTGTTGGCGCACTTTGCACTTAGCACGACAGCATCGTCGCTAGGCACATAGACGCTAAAAACTTCTAGGAAGGTCGCGTGGCGCACGTTGCGCGAGTGGCGCAAGGTGGCACAGGTTGCGCAGTGGCACAGGTTGGCGCTGGTGGCTCAATGCACAGTATGCAAGGCGCACAGGGTGCTAGAGTGGCGCAACTTGCCACAGATCGTGCTTGTGCATGATCTAAGCGGTTACTGCACGTTCGGGGTAGTTTCTACCACGTCCCGAATATTGTGCAAACCGGGCAGTTGCCACTCAGGCCTATATAAGGCCTCTTCTCTCCCACAGTAGATAGATATACAAGTACAGAACACATTCAGAGTGTTACGATTGTTTATAAGTGTTTCTTAACACAAGTAAACAGAGTCTGTGAGAGAGAAGAGAAGTTTTGCACCATCGTTGCTTTTGCACGGGAGTCCGTGGACGATCCGAGGAGTCAGAAGAGCAGAAGTATTCCAAAGTTCTCCGACGAACTTGCTGGTTCCTGGAAGCTATTCGTGTGGGGCGAATATAGCTTTGAGCAATGGTGATCATTCACCCCAGCAGGCCATCATCCATCTTTCGCCTGTCATCTTCTTCGTTGCTGTGACTACGAAATCTTCTTAGATTCTCGTATATCATATGCTACTGTGGATTACGAAATCTTTTAGATTATCGTAATATAATAATAAGATCTTCTTAGATCTTCGTTATACTTGCGCGACCTTCCTAGAAGTGTTGCGTTGGAATATTATTTTTACAATTGTTTCATATTCTCAGTTTTTTATCGAAAAATTGTGTCCCGACACTAACAACCTCAAAGTTATATTACTACGATGGAAAACTTTAATGCTTCACTCCTCAATACTGACATTTGTAAGTTAGAAAAGTTTGATGGAGAGTATTATCAAGTCTGGAAGAGGAAGGTTTATTTCACTCTTCAACTCAGAGACGTTGATCACGTGCTTCTTGAAGAGGAACCTACTGTTCCAGATATTGGGTCTGCTGCTGCAATCGTTGCGGCTACTAAACTTCAGGCCAAGTGGAGAAGGAAAAATAGTATTTACAGGCTGCTTATTCTGAATGCTATGGAGGATTCCCTAGCAGAATTCTATAGTAAGAAGATAATTGCCAGAGACATATGGGAGTCTCTGGAGAAACTGTACGAAGAAGACAAGAACAAGAGCAAGATATTTGTGGTTGAAAAATATCACAAATGGCTCTTTGAGGACGAGAAGTCCATGTTGCCGCAGGTAAAAGAATTTCTGAAGCTGCGACAGAAGTTGGAAGACGAGGCGATGCCTCTCCCTGACAAGTTTGTTGTTGGAGGGATTGTCTCAAAGCTTCCCGCTGGGTGGAGTAAGTTCTACGCAAACATGCATAGGAAGAAGCTTGAGATCAGCCTTGAAGATCTCTTGCAGGAAATCTATGTTGAGGACCAGATGCGGGCTCAACTCAAGGTGGACTCACTGTCCAAGCAATTGGCTAATGCCAATATGGTTCATACCAAGGAACCAAGGGGAAAGCAGACAGCTTCCCACAGCAAGAAGAAGGACCATGACAATCTGAAAGTCAATGGAACTTCTTTCAAGCAAAAGAAGCTAAAGTCTCAGATGCCTTGCTTCAAGTGTGGCAAGAAGGGCCACTTCAAAAGTGAATACAAAGCAAAGACCAAGCAATCAGAGCAAGGAGAGCCTAGTAAGGTATCTATGATCACTGACGTTGTTGCTATGATTGTGCAGGTTGATGCGGTAAGGACTGACTCTGACTGGTGGGTAGACACTGGAGCCTCTTGCCATGTCTACTCTAGTAAGGAGTGGTTTACCACCTACACACCTACTTCTGAAGTGGTTATGATGGCGAACCAGGCACAAGCTGAAGTGCTCGGGTTCGGGACGGTGGTGTTGAAGCTGACTTCGAGGAAGTCTCTGACGCTTCAAGGCGTGAAGCACGTACCTGCTATCGCCAAGAACCTGATCTCAGGAGGCCTACTATGCAACGCAGGCCTCAGGATGGATATCAATGCTGGCCAGATGGTGATGTCTATTAAGGAAACATATTTCGGAAAAGCTTTTTATACTGAAGGGATGTTCAAAATTCAGCTTGTGAATCAGTCAAATGTAATTAATATAATTAATGCAATCACTCCTTCTGCTTATACTATTGAGTTGTGGCATAATAGGCTAGGACATGTTCATTGTAAACGAATAAACATAATGTCTAGTCAAGGACTTATCTCCAAGTGTGGGGGTAAGGTAGAGAAATGTGAAGTTTGTGCTCAAACAAAGATCACAAGGAAATCCTTTCCTCGGGTTAATCGAAGTACAAATCTTCTGGAGTTGGTACACTCCGATATCTGTAACTTCAAACAGTTCTCTACAAAGGCTGGAATGAAGTATTTCATAACCTTCATCGATGAATTCTCAAAGTATGTGTTCGTCTACTTGCTGAAGGCTAAAGACGAAGCATTCGAGAAGTTCAAGGAGTTCAGAGCCGAAGCTGAGCGGCAGACTGGACAACAACTCAAAAGAATAAGAAGTGATCGAGGAGGAGAGTACAGGTCTCATGAATTCGCATCGTTCTGTAAAGAACATGGAATTGTCAATGAGACTACGGCTCCGTACTCTCCTCAATCAAACGGAGTAGCAGAGAGGAAGAACAGAACGTTAACAAAAATGATTAACTCAATGTTGTTGACTGCTGGCCTTCCTAAGTGCTACTGGGGAGAAGCTGCATTGACGGTCACTTTTATTCTAAATAGAGTGCCTCATACAACTTCAGACGTTACTCCTCATGAACTCTGGTTCAAGGTCAGACCTAACTTGAATGTCATTCGAGTGTGGGGGTGTCTGGCATATGTCAAGCTTTCAGATCTGAAGATTCAGAAGCTTGGGACAAGGACTACTAAGACGATCTTCTTGGGGTATGCCGAGGAGAGTGATGTTCGGAGATTTCTTGATATTGAGTCAAATCATATCATTGAATCTCGAGACGCAGAATATTTTGAAGACAAATTTGCAAGGCACAAGAATATTATCCTTGCGGATGTACCGGAGAACAATGAGGGTGCGCCAGAAACTGAAGTCGTCAATGAAGATGTGGTCCAAGAAGATGTTGTTGTAACAACGATTGAACCAGAACAAGCTGAGCCGTCAGCTAAGCGTATGAGGAGGCCGAAGGACTTCGGAAATGACTTTGTCACCTATCATGTGGAAGCTGATCCGCTTACCTATGATGAGGCGATGAAGACCAGAGATGCGGTTTTCTGGAAGGAGGTGATTGACAATAAAATTGATTCTATCACCTCAAATAATACTTGGGTGTTGGTTGATCTTCCTGAAGGAGCTAAACCCATCGGATACAAATGGATCTTCAAGAAGAAGATGAAAGCAGACGAAACTATTGACAAGTTCAAGGCTAGGTTGGTAGCCAAGGGGTTTTCTCAGAAGTAGGGGATTGACTACTTTGACACGTATGCTCCAGTAGCCCGGATGACCACCATCAGAGTGTTAATTGCTCTTACAGCAATACATAAGATGGTGATACATCAGATGGATGTGAAAATGACTTTCCTAAATGGCGAGCTGATCGAAGAGATATACATGCAACAGCCATAGGGATTTGTCGTCAAGGGTCTTGAAGACAAAGTCTGCAAGTTGGTAAAATCTTTGTACGGTCTTAAACATGCTCCCAAGATGTGGCATAAGAAATTTGATAAAGTTATAAGATCAAATGGCTACATGGTCGGTAAAACCCCTAATTTTTTAATTATTTTTATTATTTTATTAGACTTAAAAATGAATTTATACAATTTATAGTTTTATTTATTTTTTTATGACCCGATTTGGCCAATTCAGTCCGAATAGGGCCCGAACAAAATTTAAGCCCATGTGAGCATGTGGGGTGACTAAGATGACCATGTAGGAACATTTCATGTGTGTACAAATATTTTTAAATAATTTTGAGACTTGTTGAATATTTATTGACTTTTGGTACAAAATTTATGTTTTATTAATAAAATAATATTTTACAAGATGGTACAATGTTCCTGGACCCGGATAAGGGTGTGTGGTACAGTTCACCCATTCGAGCAAATTTTATTAATTTATTATTATTAAATTTATTTTGTGGAGGTTTAATAAATATGCTTTCCTATTTAAATATTATTATTACTTTGAGTGGATTTATTGAGAATTGAATTTATGTAGATATGTTTAAATTTATATTCAATATTTGGTTAGATAATATTTAAATTGTTATTTGGATTTTAAATAAATTTTTGGTGTATTTATAGATATATACATATATAGATATAGATAATTATATTTATAAAAAAAAAATATAGATAATTATATTTATATTTAAAAGTTTAGATTAGAAAAGGAAAAAAAAAAAAAAGCAATTCAATCACTTTGGTCGGCCCCAAGTGGGCGGCCATGAACTTGCTGACTATATACAAAAGGGGAGGGGACCCTATGGAATCATAGTAGTAGCAGCAGCTACTACAAATAAGGGGCCGACCCCTTCAGTGAACCCATCATGGCCGACCGGCGACCCCTTAAACCCATTTTATATATACACATATATATGGATTGGAAAAAGAAAAAAACCCTATTTCTTCTCCATCTTCTTCCTCCTCTCTCCTCCATCCTCCTCCCTCTCCTCGGCGTGCGTGTCAGCCTCGCCGGAGCGACAGAATCTCCGTCTCCCGGTCGTCACGACAACAACAACAACAGATTCCCACTTTAAGGTACCCAACTTTCCCGTTTGATTTCTCTGTCAATTCTACTCCGATTTTTGATCCGTAAATTCGTGTAGAAAGCCCACATGACCCTCTTCGAGATCCCCCAGGAAATTTTGACATGGCCATCCAACTTGCTCGAAAAATTGAGACAAAGTTGGAGAAAAACCCACTTTTCTGAATATTAAAAACTGTTCCAAAACATCAACTTGTCGGCCACTTTTCTCGCTGTCCATTAAACTTTTGTAGAAACTAATTAAAGGTAGTCAAAGACAACATAACCGAGATTGTAACGCACCTTTTGGATTCACTTTTTATCTAATATGTAGAAAGTTACACGTTGTTAAAGTTTTCCAAAAAATTATAAATTCTGTTTTCAAAAAGTGGAAAAAACACCCGATACGGCGTGCGTCCCGACAAACCGGGCGACGTGGTCGCGCACTATACACATCGAAAGGCGCGTATGGATGTTGTCGACGTGTGAAAACTGACGGAACCCGATTTCGTTGCATGTGCGCGACGAAATCAGTGCGTATCCGTCGAGATACCCCGTATCGACCCTTTGCAAATTAAGTCACAACTTTGTGCACACGCATCATATCGCGATGAAACTTGCGCCATTGGACTCGAAATATTTTTCTGGTCCTGTGAGCCAAGTTTGGTCCGATTCTGAAACCGTTGATCGAGACGCTATTTTGGCGGGCCCACAATCCCACTCAACGGACAATTTTGTGCACGACCCACCGGAATCCAAAATTGGACATACCGTTGAGTTCGTCTCGGAAAAATAAATCTGTAGACATATAGTTTGACGACTTTAGAGACCGTAGGTTCTGGCGCATATTTCAGTGCAAAGCGGGTCCAATGGCGGACATCGTTTTGACCCGAAATTTTGATTTTTCCCCTGTTCCAAAATTTGACTTTTGGATAGGCGTTTCCTAGGCATATCTTTTATTCCAAACTCGTTCGTGATGTTTGTTGCAGCATCCGGAGTCATCTGCGGGATTTGGTTTTCTTGCTTTGTTATTTGCTGGTTCGAGCTACTTGATTATTCTCTTTGCACATAAGAGCATCCACAGTGGGACTCTTTTCAAGTGCTATATTTAATCTTTGGCCAAATTTTGTAGCACTTGAGGACTACAATAGACTCTTGTCTACACTTGAAAAAGAGTAGAAAACCAAACAACTCTCCAAATTTGGAGTGTCCACTAGTGGAGCTATAGTTACTTGGGGCCCACCATATTTACTTTTCTTCTTCATTCTTTTTGTTGGAGTGTTGCCACTTGTCAATTATGAAGGAAAAATAAGGAGGAAAAAGATGGGATGTTGCCACTTGTCAATTTGGAGTGTTTATTTGGAGTATACCATTGTGTACCAACATGAAGGAAATACTTCAAAATTAATTTATGGAGTATGGTTTGAAGTAATCTGGAGTATGGTTTGGAGTGTTGCCACTGTGAATGCTCTAACCTCAGGCAAGACACCTTGCCATTCGCTGTTAATTTATTTTAGCTCATATTTCATGCATTATTTATTTTATTTATGCAAAATAAACTGTGATACATGGCATAACCTGTTAGAACTTACTGTTCATTTATATTTTCTGCTGTGTATTATTTTCTTACAAATTAAACCTAGATTTAAGGGACCACCATGTGTGTTGCATTCATTGGCCTTGACACATGGTAACACGAAGTTGTGTGTCGCATGTAGAACACGGAAGTGCGTGATTGGCTGGCCACCAGTACGTACAAGCCGTGCGATAGGAAAAATACTAATAGAAATTGCATGCTAGTTTGACTTAGCGGTTATAGAGGTTTACTGTTGTGGATACAACATGGTAGACATTGGGTGGGAAGAACAGCTCTTTAATGTGTGGGTCATATATGCACTATCCTGATTGCCGGTTATCTCCAGTGGGGGGTACGGTCCTGATAGCCGGTTATCTCCAGTGGAAGGTACGGTCCTGATTGCCGGTTATCTCCAGTGGGAGGTACGGTCCTGATCCCTGATATTCCTGATCCGGCCCATGCGTCAAAGGTTTGTTCTTTATTGCATTTTCACTATAGTATGGTTAGGTACCCTATTGTAGGCATTCCTTATTTATTTGAGCAATATTTATTCAGTTTATATGGCATGATATTATGTGTCTTGTTACGTCCCTCTGAGGACCTGGTTATCTCTCCAGGTGTGTGTTCTTGTCTTTCGCAGGTGCTCTAGCTCTAGCTGTGACCATTTCTATTTCTTCGAGGATGATTGCGCTTAGATCGTCTTCGCTCCGCTAGCCAAAATTATTCTTTGTATATCTTGTATTTCTTTTCATAGTTGGTAGTAGATTTGTCTCTGTCCAACTATATGTATCAATGACAATTCATTATCATTATATGACATCTTTTATTCTTATATTTCGTGGATGAGATTAGATTACTCTTGGTTTACTGCATTTTACGGCTTATGTATTCATACGAGGTTTCCATATATTGGAGTATACTTCGTATGTATACAGCTGGCATGTCTATGTACCTAGTCCTACGTATTTTGGGACTGGGGCATTACATGGTCAGCGAGACGGACAAGTATGTTTACACGAAGTTCGCTGATGGAAGAGGTTTGATCGTTTGTCTGTACGTGGACGATATGCTTATCCTAGGTACGGATATGAGCTGTGTCACGGAGACAAAGAAATTCATCTCGAGCAAGTTCAGTATGAAGGACTTAAGGGAAGCTGATGTGATCTTAGGGATCAAAATCATCCGGACAGACACTGGACTAGCGCTGTCACAGTCTCATTATATTGAGAAAATGATCACTCGTTATGGGTATCGGGATCTTCCTGGGATCGATACGCCGTACAGGTGTGATCTAAAGCTGAAGTCTAATTCAGGGGAAAGCGTCAGGCAGCTGGAGTATGCAAGCGTAATCGAAAGTTTGATGTATGCTACTACTGCCACAAGGCCTGACATAGCTTTCGTCGTGGGAATGCTGAGTCGTTTCACGAGCAACCCAGGTGCTGAACACTGGAAAGCTGTGAAACGGGTTATGAGATATCTCAAGAAGACTCAGACATATGCACTGTACTACAGCGGAGATCCGCCAGTAGTGGAAGGCTTCAGTGATGCCAGCTGGTGCTCAGAGGTGGAGAGCGAGAGGTCCACAGATGGATTCATTTTCATAATGGGTGGAGCTGCTATATCGTAAAAGTCGAAGAAGCAGACTACGCTCTCGCGGTCATCCATGGAATCTGAGTTCTTTGCACTTGATACCGCAGTCGAGGAAGCAGAATGGCTTCGGGAGCTCATGTATGATCTTCCAGTAGTTGAGGCACAAATACCGGCGATACCAATATACTGCAACAACCAGGCGACTGCGGTGGTGGCATCAAATGACCTCTTTAACGGGAAGAAGAGGACTGTGCGGTTGAAGTACAGGGCAGTACACAATCTCATCAAGAGGGGTGTTATTGCAGTGATTGATGTTCGGAGTCAGGAGAACCTGGCGGATCCGTTCACCAAGGGCCTCAAGCGCCAGCTGGTCGATGACACAGCTTGTAAAATGGGTTCGAAGGCATTCTGATATTGTATTATTGTATTCCTACCATAAAGTTTTATGCTAATAGTTCAAAGAGAAATCTACTAGGCATCTAGCTTTTGGTTCAAGGGAGGACCACTAATCGGAAGAATATCAGGAACGGTAGGTACATGTTCTATTGGGCATAGAGAGGTTACGGACCTACAATCACTGTTGTCTACTGTTATTTTATGCAAAAAATAGATCATGTGGGAATGTTGGCTTAAATGCCTTAATGAGTTCACATGCAGAGTGAATGTCTGGTGTGCTTTACAGGAAGCACGGTAGAACAGTACTACAAGGAGTGAAACTCTATGCTACTGTGGGGTGACTCCACCATGAGGTTCCCAGGCATGGGGTAATGCCTCGGCTTTGCTAGCCAAGTCACAGCGGCGTAGCACCGCAAATAGACAGTTAGTCTAATGTTGTATGTTAAAATAAAGAAGGGTGTAGTCAGCACTACAAAGAGGAGGAGTTCCTCATGTTATAGTGGCATGACACCACGATGAGGTACCCGGTTAGGGATAAAGCCTCGGCCTTGCAAGCCATGTCATTGCGGCGTAACACCGCAAGGGAGCCTAAGGCTTCATGCTGGGTAGTTTGGCACTACAAAGGGGCGGTTGCCTCATGATACAGTAGTATGACACTACGATGAGGTTTCCGGTACGGGGTAAGGCCTCGGCTTTAAGCCATGTCATAACGGCGTAGCACCGCAAGGGAAGCGCAAAGCGCTTAAAGCCATGTCACTTTATAATGAACTCACCTATAGTGTATGGACAAAGAGATATCAGGCCATCTCTTGAGGGTAAACTTGTAGACGCCCAAAATTATACACTGAAACCAGACTGGCACAGGGCCTTTAATGTGTAGCCAGAAGCACATGTAACTACATTATGTGAGTGGAAAGAATTTCCGCTATGGTGCAGAATTCAAGGCTTAGTTCATTCTTGTATTATAGTCTGTTGTTTGATCCATGCGAAAAGATTCAAGTCGTCAGCGACATCTCTCCTAATTCATGAAGTTACTGTGGGGAACACTTATACCTATATATAGAGATATGTGGGGGATTGTTGGGTTTTGGTCTTTTTTAAAGTGAATTTTAGTCCCACATCGGCTAGACCAAAGGAGTTGTATCTCTATATATTAGCTTTGCTAGTTTAGAGATGCACATGTGGTGTGGAGGTGCACATGGGTGTGCCTTGTGGGGTTAATTTTCTAATGGGAAAAAGGCTAAATCAATAATTGAAAGCATTCATGCTTTTTGCTCTTGGTAAATTTATTTCCATGGGAGCTAAGCCCCGTTGGGGCTTAGCGACTCGGACTCGGACTCGGGCTCATGGGCTCATGAGGCGTAATATGGCATTTTGTTGGCGCACTTTGCACTTAGCACGACAGCATCCTCGCTAGCCGTATAGTGCGCTTAAGTTGTGCTCGTTGCGCGAGCCACTTGCGCTGCCAGGCGCGCGGACAGGTTGCACGCCAGGGTGCGCGCAGGTTGCGCACAGGTTACGTCGGGTGCGCTGGTTGCACGCGTTGCACAAGTTGCGCGCGTGGCGCAAGTGGCGCGCATGGCGTACGTTGCGCGAGTGGCATAAGGTGATGCAGGTCGTGCAGGTTGTGCAGTGGCGTAAGGCGCGCAGTGCACGCAGTGGCGCAGGTTGGCGCTGGTGGCTCAGTGCACAGTATGCAAGGCGCACAGGGTGCTAGAGTGGCGCAACTTGCCACAGATCGTGCTTGTGCATGATCTAAGCGGTTACTGCACGTTTGGGGTGGTTTCTACCACATCCTGAATATTGTGCAAACCGGGCAGTTGCCACTCAGGCCTATATAAGGCCTCTTCTGTCCCACAATAGATAGATATACAAGTACAGAACACATTCAGAGTGTTATGAATGTTTACAAGTGTTTTTTAACACAAGTAAACAGAGTCTGTGAGAGAGAAGAGAAGTTTTGTACCAGCGTGACTTTTGCACGGGAGTCCGTGGACGATCCGAGGAGTCAGAAGAGCAAAAGTGTTCCAAAGTTCTCTGACGAACTTGTTAGTTCCTGGAAGCTATTCGTGTGGGGCGAATATAGCTTTGAGCAACGGTGATCATTCACCCCAGCAGGCCATCATCCATCTTTCGTCTGTCATCTTCTTCATTGCTGTGACTACGAAATCTTCTTAGATTCTCGTATATCATATGCTACTGTGGATTACGAAATCTTTTAGATTCTCGTAATATAATAATGAGATCTTCTTAGATCTTCGTTATACTTGCGCGACCTTCCTAGAAGTGTTGCGTTGGAACATTATTTTTACAATTGTTTCATATTCTCAGTTTTTTATCGAAAAATTGTGCCCCGGCACTAACACTTTATACTATATAAACTATGCCAAAGGCAATTTCACACTTCAATAATGACGTGATTTAAGTGGTTACCAACTTTTCTGTCTTGAAGCAAATATATTTGGCGGCTAATAGAACTAATAAAATGGTATACTCGTCATAAAACTTGATATCTGTAGAGGAGGTAATGTTTGCTAATGATATTATCTTGGTTGATGATTAGAGAAGGGTAAAAAGAAAAATATTTTGAAACCTAAGAAATTTATGATTAGTAACGGGTATATCAAATATAATTTTGACCCGAAGTTAAAGATAAATGGGAGAAAAGTTCATATAGATGGACAAGAGATACCTAAGAGTGATAACTTTCAACATTTAAAATCAATCATGTAGGAAGATTGAGAAGGATGTTATACATAGAATTAAAACATGATGGTTGAAATTCAAGAGTACTTTGTGATCATAGGGTACATATTAAGTTGAAATAAAAATTATACAAGACCGTCATAAGACCGGTCATGCTTTATGGATCAGAGTGTTGGACAATTAAAAAATAACATGTCCAAAAAATTAGTGTAGCTGAAATAAAAATACTAAAATTGATGAGTAACAATACACTAAAGGATATAGAATGAGTGTGTCCCTCAAAAGTTAGAGATAACACCAATTAACAACAATATGGAAGAATATCGACTTAGGTGGTTTAGACATGTGCAACATAGATCAATAGATCACTACAAGAAAATTGATTTTTCCCAACATTTTATAAACGTCGCAAAAAAGGTAAAAAAACGTTGGCATAGGAATTTCCAACGTTTTTTTAACGTTTACGAAAAACGTCGTCGTTGCCGCAGTTGGGAATTTTTAACGTTTTAGATAAACGTAAATATAGGTAAAGACGACGTTTGCAACAACGCTTAATAAACGTTGAAAATTGTGATGTAATGGCTACTAATTTTCCAATGTTTTAATAGAAATGTCGAAAACTAAACTTCTTTCCTAACCTTTTTTAAAAAAATGTTAGAATTTGCTTTTCCAAACATTTCCCATCATTTTAACATAAACGTCGGTATAGGTAAAGAAATTTAAAAAAAAATAATTTGGGTATATTAGCCATGCACTTGTATTCAACTAGCTTTCTAATGAGTAATTAAACCACACTCTAATTAACATTGTAACTTCAAACAGTACATAATTAAAAAACTTTTATTAAAAAAATACAATATTTTACAATACTATCGAGTTTAACAAAATAAAAACAAGTTAGAATTGATAGCAATGACGTCCACTATCTGAGTGCTCTTCCTTGAACAATAGGAACTTGGACATAGTCAGCTCTTCCACAGCCATTCACTCGAACGTACTTCCATTTGAGAGCTCTTCCCAAGATCAGAAGTTGTAAAGCGCCTAAAGAATCATGCCGGACAATCAATCAGATTCAGACGAGTGAAAATAAGACACCACTATACAAGACTATTTGGTTTTCCTTCAGTAAATGGTGAATTTGCAAATACTGCTGTAGCAATCTGTTTAAAGTAAAAATAAGACACCACTATGCAAGACTTAAAAAAAAATCATTCATACAGTAAGAAACATCTTCTCATGAAGTAAAACACTAAATAAGATGTCAGATAGAAACCGTTTGCATGTATAATTTTTTTTTCTTCAGGTTCTGCAGATGAACTTGATCTTCTCCAAGGAAACGAGATTTCAATGCAGTTCGGTTTCGACTTTTCAGTCGGGGCATATCCGCCAGCCACATAAAATTCTATGAAAGTATCCGTATCCCGCATCACTAGACAAAAAGCAGAACTCACCGAAAATCCACAAGCCCATCAGCATCTCTGAATCATGGAGAAGAAAAAACAAATATTAGCAAACAATCTACAGATACATATAACTTGACGCTAAACATGTCCTTGAGAATAGTATCTGTATGCTTATCATAAACGTCCGAAAATCCTCAAGAATAATACACTTCCCATAATGTGGAAGGGCAAAAATCTGGCTGAGTAGTGAAAGGTTTCTACGACTAGTTAGTCCTCTTTCTTACAGTTCAATAGTAATTACCTAGAGAGTTTCTTCTCAAGGCATATGGACTGTCCTCATTATCCTACTCAAGTCGTTCCATCTGCAAAAAGAAAAGATGCAAGACAAATAGATAACATGACCAGAAGGAATCAACAGATACTCCATATACACTCCTGACACAATTTTTACAGAGGAAAGATACCCCTGCAACCTGGTAGAGAGAGATTAGCATCCTAAGCATGCAAAATGCTAGCTGGTATCATGTTTGCACATTAAGTGAGCAACAATCCATTATACACATTTGATTGCCCTTAGTAGTAATTTTGAACCTTAACTTAAAGCCAGTCCAAATATATTGGACAACCTACATTTTTTCCCCTCCATTAAACCTGCAAACACTTCAATTGACACTCTCTTTACTTTCAAGAAACAATATGTGTTATACTAGCAAACATGTGAGGTGGTTCATCTGCATACAGAAAACAAGATATATTTTCTTCCAGCTTGAAATATATATATATTTGGTTATGCTCCCGTAAGGAGGAGCAATAATATTGCACTTAAGAGAGTCACTAGGACTAGAGGTAGGCCTAGACTAACATGGTTTGAAATTGATTGGTATCGGAATCGGTATCAGACAATTCCTATGAGTATCAGGATCGGCGGTATCGGTAGTATCAGCGGTTTCGGATCGAAGTATCGGGCTTTTTGGTATCGAAAATCAAACAATTATTAACAAATTATTAACATTTTAGAAATTATATTTTATACTTTTAGACATAATTTTAAGTATTTCTAGTGTTGTTTCTTACCAGTTTTGAAATTGAATGAAATATTAGTCACTCTTGGCAATTGGTTTACATGTGATAGATAAGTTTTCATCTTTTACATGGGTTTACAACCTTAGTATAATTTTATGTCCTTGCTAATTGGTCTTTTTCGTTCAATTATTTTTGTTGAATTGACCGAAAAAGAGACCCCCAATGTCGGTATCGGTCAGTATCGGATCGGGACATGTCAAACCGTGTCGGTATCGAACGTATTGGATCGATATCGACCGTACTGGATCAGTATCGGGCGATACTATAAACTATGGTTAAAGAAGATAATGATCTTCTATGGTTAAAGAAGATAAGGATCTTGTTGGTGTTACAAATGACATGATAGCAAATAGAAGAAGAGGATTCAAATAGCCGACCCTAGAAATTTGGAGTAAACGTTTTGTTGTTGTATACTCAGCATAAAACTCACCTTAAATGACTAATATGCTTAGTTACGTACATAGGGGCAAATAATCGATCTTTCATCTTCTGCAGACTTTTATATGTAGCCTTGTTCGGATCCTATAGGCTATCTATTTGATGCTAATGTAGTTTTATTGATCAGTTCGACTACATAAACTCAAATAGGAACTCACATTAAGAACTTGGAATATGGGTTATGACACTTGTACAAAATTTTCTATTTAGGTCCTCGGATTTTTTTATTTAGGCCCTTAAAAAAATTAAAAGATGAGATGCATGTAATCCAACAATTTATAATTGACGAGTTTGGAAAATTAGGAACTCTTGAGCAATATTTTAAAAACCGGACCGGACCGGCCGGTTCACCCGTGAACCGGTCAATTTTTCGGTCCGGTTAAGTATTGACCCGGTTTTGTTTAAAAGTTAGTATTTTTGTAAAAAAATTAATGGCCATAAGAGATTAATTTGGACCACTTAAGTTAACCCAGTGGTTGAACCACTGGTTGAACCAACTGGTTGAACCAATTTGACCCGACCCAGTGCTTTGGCCGGGTCAACCACCGGTCCGGTTTTTAAAACATTGCTCTCGAGTTCCTCTAGAATTATTGTTTATTGATGTATTTTCTTACAAAGCATTTAAAGCTGCAGTTGCCTAATTGAGAGCAATTACATGTAACTTATGCATGTGAGCTAGAAGTATATTTTGCAGTATCGGTCAGTACAGATGCGATAAAGCGATATCGATACGGTAAAAAAATTGAACGAAAAAGACCAATCAACGGGAGTAAAATTATAGTAAAGTTGTAAATAAAGAAGAAAACTTATATACAACAGGTAAACCAATCGGCAAGGCTTGCTACTATTTTATTACATTTTAAAATTACTAAGAAACAACACATAAAATACTTAAAATTATGTCAATAAATAAAATATTTTTTTCTAAAATGTTAATAATTTATTAATAATTCTTTTCTTTTCGATACCAAAAAAAATTTGATAATCCGATCCGAAACTGTCGATATTGTCGACCCCGATACTCATAGGAAAGGTCGAATGTCGATATCGATACTGTGAACCTTGGCTAGAAGTATGACGTATGTACCTTGTTGGTATATTTGGTATTAGAATAAGTGTGTTGGTATATTTGGTATTAGAATAAGTATATTGGAATAACCTGTTGGTATATTTGGTATGTCAGAATATGTCACAGGATATTCCACAGAGGAATTAATGTAATGAGGAGGATTGTAAGGCTATATATAGCCAAGAGACTATCAATAAAATCATAACAAATATTCAATATGGTATCAGAGCCACAAAAACCCTAGCTGCCGCCACATTTTCCAAACCCAAACCCTAGTCGTCACCGCCATCACTATCCACACCACCACAGCCACCGCCGCCACCAGCCGCTGCACGGCTGCACGCCGACCACCTCGCGCGCAAGCCGGCCGCTGCTCCGTGGGCACCTCCGTCGCACGCGTGCGGCTGTTGTTGTTGCTGCTGCTCGCGACGGCCGTTGCTCGGAGACATCCGCTCGATGACGCCTACTCGCCTGTCAATCGGTCCACCGGCCCTACCATCATGAAGTCGCTATTTTCGTAGTCTCTAACGGGGTCGTTTCAGACATTGAAGGCCTAGATTCGATAGGAGAGAAAAATGATCAGATTTAGGGGAAGTCGAAAAGCGTAAATCATGGAATGGGTGTGAGGTGGTCGAAGAAGAGGAGGATCGATTGAGGAAATCATCAAGAAGCTGGACCATGCGAAGGTTGCAACGTTGATGAAGCTGATAAAACTGTCGGCTGGTGAGAGCGTGACATGAACATCGACGATGTTGGAGCTTTCCTCCATTGATCTGAAGCTTGATGGACCAACTACCTACCTGAGTTGGTCACGGCGGGTGAGGAAAACCCTTAGACGAAAGAACCTGGAGGGTTTTCTGTCAGAAGATAAGACAGAGTCGGACGAGGGCTCGGCATGATGCGACAAGTGAAAGTCCACTCATATGGTAATCTATATTTGGCTTCTCAATTCTTTAGTCCAGTCGATCGCCGCCACAATGGAAGGCATTGAGATGGTGAAGGACGTATGGAAGAAATTGAGGAGGACCTACGATGGTGTAGGAAACAACTTACGAGTTTTCCAGATCAAGGGAGAGATTGATGACACCGTATAGGAAGAGAAAACGGTACAAGAGTATGCCACAGAGTTGCAGCGTTTGTGGTTGGATTACGATCACTCCTCAGATCGGGCGAGCTATGGGGATCCGAAGTGTAAGAAGAGACATGTATGTTTGTAGGAGAGGACGATGAAGTTCTGTAAAGGGTTGGCTGTAGTGTTTGCTCAGAGGACAGTACTACTTCTAGCCCAGCCGAAGATCGTACCCATGAGGAGGCTATCTCGACCATGATCTAGGAGAAGACTCGCATAAAGCTACAGGCAGGAACATATGGTCTTTTTGAAGTAAAGTCGGTACTGGAGGCTACCAGTTTGAGCGACACAGGGCCTAAGGGAGAGCCCTGGCAGCACAACCGACAGTGCTACAACTGCAAAAAGATGTGACATCATCGGTATGCTTGCACCAAACCATCTAAGGAGGGAGATCCATGTGGTAGACGTGGATAGTTCGGTGGATGCGGACATTTTAGAGGATGTAGCCGTAGTCGTGGGGTCGACGAGGTGGTCGAGAAGGTTATCGAACGAACCTGCTGGTAGGAGAAGGGGATGAGGGAGCTGGTGGTACCATTACTGAGGAGGATCAAGCACAGATGGACATGCTGGAGGCACTCAAGAGGAAGCAGAGAGCGTCAAATGATGGTGACAAGAGGAGTGGAACCGAGGAGGCCTCCACCTTATTCTTCGCTGGAGGGAACGCTGCCATGTATGCCCATCCATCAGAAGGTACCGACGACTCACCCACCCTTGCATCTATATTTTCTCTTAAATAGTCAGACTGGATTATCGACTCGGAGGCCTCTCGGTATGTGACAGAGAATGCTAGTGAGTTCTCCTCCTACACTCACCTAGCATCGGCAGACATCATTCAAACAGCTGATGGTACTTTTCAGCCAGTGGTCGGTAAAGGTACTGTAACTTGTACAGGTTCAGTAAAATTATCCAATATTTTGCATGCTCAATCTTTTTCAGTCGATCTTTTGTCCATCAGTTCTATAATCCTCTAACTAAAATGTACTATTTTTTTTATATTCCTAAGGTGATCTTCCAGGAGAAAGAGACGGAACGAAGACTTGGGACTGGCACTTGGCATGAGGGACTGTTGGTACCTGAATCGAGAAGGGCTGGATTCAGCATTGGTGTCTATGGCAGAGAAGGCAGGAATGGAAGGACTGAACATGAGTGCCGATGATACATTAATACTCCACCACAAGAGGTTGTGACACTCCTCTTTTGCTACTCTAAGTAAATTGTATCCAACTATTTATGAGAAAAAAATTAAAAAGAAACTAGTATGTGATGCATGTGATTTAGGCAAACTTACTAGGAGCTCATATGTTAGTACGGGTCATAGGAGCTCGTCTTCTTTTGATGTAATACATTCTGATGTTTGAGGGCCATGCGCCATTACTACTATGAATGGTTACAAGTATTTTGTTTCCTTCATTAATTGTTCTTCTCGTGTCACTTGGCTGTATTTGATGAAAAATTAGAGTGATGTATCTATATGTTTTTGGGACTTTCATAAATATCTCCAGACTCAGTACATGACAATAGTGAAGGTATTGAGGTCTGACAATGGGACAGAGTATACCAACAGAGCACTTGCGGAATACTTGTCAGCCTAAGGGATACAGCATCAGACCACTTGTGCATACACACCAGTACAAAATGAAATAGTAGAAAGAAAGAACAGACACCTTCTGGAGACGGCAAGAAGCATGATGATCGATATGAATATCCTACAGAATCTGTGGGGATATGCAGTGTTAACAGCAACTCAACTAATTAATAGGATGCCTTCGAAGGTATTGGAATGGAAGTCTCCATGTAAAATATTGCAAAAAATAATAATAGTGGAATACTCTCACTGAAGGCGTTTGGTAGTGTGTGTTTTGTTAAGGACAACAAATCGTCAGTTGGAAAACTTGATCCTAGAGCAGTCAAGTGCATCTTCATGGGCTACTCGACGACTCAGAAGGGGTATGCATGTTAGAGCCCAGTAGAGAAGAAGAAGTTTGTGAGCATAAATATTCACTTCAGGGAGCATGAGCCATACTACCATCAGGAGAAAATCTCAAACAACTCACCTGATACTGTGAGTATGAGGCGAGAGGGGGAGATTGGTGAAAGCCTGGTGACCGATTTAGGAGTATGGCATGGATGTGCGGTTGAGGAGGAACATGAAGGTGAAGTGGAACATGGGGAGGAGATGAGAGGTGTTAGGCCAATGACTCATGAGAGGATACTTGTAAGCCCCCTGAATTTTTGGGATTTATTTTTAAATTTTCCAAATGAATTATTTTCGATAATTCATTTTAATTTAATTAATTTTGATCATTAAATGCTCTTTACCGTGACTTGGATTTCTAGAGCATCAGGGATGCCAGTCTCTGGAAACTTTCTTCTTAAAGTTTGTAGTAGATGAGATTATCTTCATGTTGATATATCGTGTCCTACTCGAACTTGTTCCCTTGTGCTCCATTTGCTTTGTGCAACTTTTGGGTCAATTTAGACCAATTTATCGTCTGTCGTAATTTGTGATTTGACATCCAATTTAATTTCGGGGCCCGACATCGGTCCAATCCAGTCGACCCAATATATGGTCCTGACCTGTTTTGAGTCTACTATACACGTGCCACTTGCGTGCCACCAAATTGATCTCCCTTGTGCTCCCATTTCATCCATGATTTTAATTGGTTTAAATTGTTATTTTAATTAAATCTTGGCCCCAAGCTTGTCCAAACTTGACCCAACACCCAATCCAATTGGTGTAGGTCCTATCATGTCTACCTATACACCCTACTGATATTTTCTTATTTTTCCTCTACTAAAAAATATCTCTCTTTATATACAAATATCTATTTCTCTCTCCTTGTATATATATACACATATATATATATACACATAATATATATATACATATTTTTTTTTTTACATAATATATATATACATATATATATATATATTTAAATATCTCTCTCTCTCTCTCACTCACCACACAACTCCCCCATCACCATCAGCACTCTTCCCTCCATGTGGCCGAATACCCCTGTCTCTACTTTCTCTTTCTCTCTCTCATTAATATCTCTCATTCTTTCTCTCTCTCTCTCTTTCTATATATATTATATACACACACATATACTAATATCTCTCTCTCTCTCTCCTTTGTCACACACACAACTCTCCCTCATCCATCACTACTCACCACCGCCGCCGCCACAAGACCACCACCGTGTGCCGTGCCGCCTCCGCCCTGGCCGTGCGTACAGCAGCGCGCGATGCAACAGCAGCTCAGGCGCAGCAGCGACCGCGCAGCAGCGGCTGCGAACGGCAGCAGCAGCGGCCGCCGGCAACACCCTTCCGGCCTCGTACAGCTCCGGCGAGCCCCCCCGGGTGCGTACCACCTTCCCCGATGTGCCACGTAGGCTATTCGTGCGTTTTGCACGGAATCCCGCCGTGACGCGCGTCTTCGAAATTCAGAAAGTGTATTTCAGGACAGAAACTTCGTACGCGTTTTTTGAGGAATCCAACTGTTGGATCGTTGAACCGTTTCTTCCATCTCAATATTGGTATATACCCCTTCACTCCTATCAAGTTTCGTCCGTTAATTTCGTCATTTGATACATCAAAACCGGCCACCAAGTTGACGCTTTAAATTGTATAATTTTTGGACAGTTTTGCGGAGCCAACTTCGTCGGCTCGTATCTCCGCCATCGCAGCTCCGTTTGGCGTGCTACCAGTTCCTGTGCACATCTGGTATAACCCTCTTCCTGCCATTTTAATTTTGTTTCATTGTGAGCATGTTTGGTTGGTTGAATTCGATGCCAAAGTTGGCCATCCGAATTTATAATTTCCATGTTGTAAAATCCTAATTTTGAACCAGGGACTCTAGATTCAATTTCTGACACCACCAGTAGACTCGTGGCGTCATTCTGGCACATTTTCATATAAAGTTTGCTTAGTTGGGAGGACATGGGCCATGGCACACATTTCGGTGCAACGTGGGCCCCACAGTCCGAGTCAACGGGTCTTTTTGAGATCGGCTCATCGGAATCCAATTCTGGATACACCGTTGAGTTCGTATCGTTATTCTGGACTTGTTGACATATAATTTGCTGAGTTTTGTGGACATTGGCTCCGACATGCATTTTCGTGCAAATCGGATTCCAATATCCGGGTCAACGGACCATTTTGAGATTGACTCATCGGAATCCAATTCCGGATATACCGTTGAGTTCGTATCGTCATTCTGGATTCGTGGACATATATTTTTCTAGGTTTTGAGGACTTTAATTCTGACACATTTTTCGGTACAATCTGGGTCCGACATGGACACCATTTTGACCCGAAATTATCCTTTTGCCCCTGTGTCCAAATTGGACTTATGGATAGGCTATTCTAGCTAATTTGACCATTCTGGATACGTTGGTGATGGTTGTTTCACCATCCGACAACATCTGTAGGTTTTTATCCGATTATTATAATCTTTCTCATTTTGTTGTATTTTGAGATCCGTCGATTCCAGTGATTTCACCATCACTAAAATTGATATGTTGACCCTGTAGATGTTTATAGAGACTAGCTTTGACCCCGTTTGACCATGGTTGACTACTTTGACTGAACGTCGAAGTAGAGTCAATATTTGACCTAGGTTAGACTAGTTTTGACCTTGGTTGACCACAGTTGACTATTTTGACCAAAAGTCAATCGAAAGTCAACCGTAGCCTAAAATTGACTAGAACTTGACCAAAGTTAACTAGTTGATCCAAAGTCAACTGTTAGTCAACGTTAGTCAAGTTTGACCTAGAGTTGGCCTAGGGTTGACCGAAGTTGACCAGTTGACCAAAAGTCAACTGTAAGTCAACCATTGACTTAGATTGACCTAGTTTGACTTGCTTTGACGTGCCTTGACCTAGTTTGACTTAGTATGACTTAATTTTACTTTCAAACCCTTATATTGATATAATGTTCCATCTATAGGTCCTCGAGGTACTGTTCTTGGACTCAGTCGACTTATCCATCACATCACAGGCGAGTACATTCTCTGATAATATTTCTATTTTATGATATCGTCTATGTTTCGTGTATATAGTGTATATATTCTTATTCTCTTGACACATAGTTCACACGGATTGGTATTTGTCTGGATCCCGGCATGAGATGTTATTCCTTGCTTTCCTTGGTATATATTGTGCAAGTCTTGCCTTGTTCCTTGTGCATTATGTAGACACGATTCTCGGGGAGACTTGCTACCTTCTCGGAGAATCTTGTGTCATGACGTGTCATGATTGGATCCGCTATACTAGTCAGGGGCGGGGAGTATTAGTGTAGATATGTGGTCAAAGCCTATTGTGCACCCATTGTGCATCTATTGATTGTGAGTGTTGATCATACACCCCACGTATGGTTAGCCAGGCCTGTTACTATTGTGCAAGTTTCCAAGCCGGCCACATATTGTAGCTAGTACTCACATACCTAGATAGATGATTCTTTATTCTTGTACATGCCATAATCAGTTTTACTTGCCTTGTTCTAGCTTTAGATTTATAGCTTACCTTGCCATGATACTCACATGTACATTTCGTGATTTCTTATATATTCTCTCTATTTACTGCTATATTTTCAATATCGTCTAACTAGAACTGTTATTTGAGATTTTGTGCTGGTTCCATCCTGACTGGATATGTTGACAAAAGTTTAGGAGTTGTTGTGCCCTCAGTATTGGACTACAGGATGTTGCTAGCTAGGGTGGTTCTCGGTATTCTTCACCGTGAGTTGTCCCTCAGTAGTTCTAGGTCTAGTAGTTATTAGTTTTGTTATTGTTTTCCTCTGTTTTATTATTGTCTCATATGATCCTTGTAGATTCTAGCTGTTCTAGTGATATTGTTATTATTTCTTGTCTTATCTTCCTTAGTTTTTGTCATG
Organism: Iris pallida; assembly: GCA_029216955.1. Classification (NCBI taxonomy): domain Eukaryota; kingdom Viridiplantae; phylum Streptophyta; class Magnoliopsida; order Asparagales; family Iridaceae; genus Iris; species Iris pallida. The sequence goes on from JANAVB010007399.1 coordinate 16,195,510, forward strand.
TGATATGAGTACCTTTATAGTTATGGATCTTTAGATGTTGTAGTTAGTATCAGGTACTTGACAGCGCTCTACCGCCGATACTGCGGCGTAGGCTGGGCGTGGCCCATGTATTCGTACCCGTATATCCGGGTGCAGGTCGTGACACATTTTTGTGGTGGCCCATGCAGGTCAGTCTTTACAAATTAATGCGAAGTCGTTGTGGTACTTGAGCTTATCTGTACTACTACGAGCCTGCCCTAGGATTAAGGTTGAGTCATAAAATATTTTAGGATTTTGGTACTCAGTCACATATTAGAAACTCTTGGTAGATTCCAGAGATGACCCCTGGGAATCTTATTTCAAAAGCTTTTTAAATCTTTTTCCACTTGTTTCTATTCGTCTTAATTTTTGAAATATTTGTCCGTATCAAACTTTATTCTTTCTTGGGATGAGTTGTGGATCCCAGAGGGAAGGTATAAGTTGAACTTATATATCATCTAGGTTGAGGAGAGAATATGATTGACCAATCTCATATCAAGGTTGAGATTTGTTTTAGATTATATTCCAAAATTTTTAATCTTGACCTAGATAGTACCTTTGGGACGTCTCCTGAGAACTTTTCCTAAATCCTGTCTCGGAATCTGTTTTCGCTAGTTTTCATTTACTTATCCTTGATTCGTTGTTGAATTTTGAATCTTGATGTTCGTTCATTGTTGACTTTGACTTTGTATCTAAAGTCAGTTTTATGAATTGAGTTAAGATATCCTAATAAACATATTTGATGGGGACGATGAGAACGGTAAATGTCTACTTTATTATGGGGTTTAAAATTTATCGCAGTCATACAAGCTAGCATGACAAGGACATGGAGCCTGATTTTGATATACTATCCTAGTTATGAAATTTAGATTTTTTTGCAGCCATACCGGTTGGCGTGGTAAGGAATCTAGATGATATGATTATAGGGTGTATACCATAGTTATGGACCCCATCGTTTATTGCAGCTATGCTTACTGGCGTGGCAAAAATTCTGGCAACATGATTCTGGATAGACGTATATGGTTATCAGGTCATATCTTAAATTGATTCACTTCTTTTGACCTATTGATCAAAGACAATTCCTACCATTATTCTTGTTTTGTCATTCCTCTTCTCCTCGTATGATGATTTTCTTATCTTGTCATTACTTCATTCATCTTGATTAATTATGTCTTGATTTCACCAATCACCTATCTTTTATCCATTCCTGCCAACCATACTATGAAGTCATTTGAAATTTTTGTTCCTTTTCACCTTGGAAAGGTTAAGGAAGTATCGTAAATCATCTCGTTCGGAAGGCGGATTTGTTATCAAGTGGTATCTTGGTAGGAATATGAGATATTGGATCTAGTATAGAATTTTGAGATAGAAGTATGATTGAGGTTGGAACTGAAACCAAGGGATCAATATAATCAGGTTAGAAATGAGTTACTAGGGTATTTCGAGGATGAATTACTTGGAAAGCAAGTTCAAGGATTTCAAATGAGAAGGACAATAGGATGTACATTAATGGTATAAAAATTTATATTTCGTGGATATAGTTTAGAACCTGACAAGGATATCCGAGATTTAAACATTTTTGAATTTGGACAATTTTAGGTTATTGGTTCTTGAGGTATTTCACACTGAGGTTATGATAGAAGTTTGAAATTTAATAATGGGGAAGAATTCGAATTTAAGGATGATTAAGCGGATAGTGTGGAGTTCTAGTGAATAGTGTACTTCATGATTAGGGTTTTGGAAATTAGGATCTGGCCTATGGTATCATGACAAGGTCCAATCTTCATGATGGAAGGAAAATTCTGGTAGTAGTTGTACAAGATTGGTTTTCATATTTGGACTTGTGAGATTAAAGGTGTGATTGGCCAATGATGACCAGATAAACTTGATAACATCAGAGAGAGATGATTAACTTGGCTTCCCTATGAAACCTTGTCTTTTGATTTTCTACCAAGGAGGAATTGGACTTATTCCATATCTCTGAATCATCCCTTGAGTTTTCAATATCGTTAAATCATAATTTTCTTGATCGCAACCAATCGACTTTGGTTATTCTATGATCGTACCCATATCCTGGGTCGTACTCAATTGAATTGAATTCAGTTGTGACCCAAATTTCCATCCTTGGATGCTCGTGCTCAGACTTCGATGATCTTATACTCCATCTTGCCCAAATCCTGATTCACTCAAAATCGATCAACTTAGATCGTGTTGAGACAATTTCTTATCGTAATTAGATTTTAATGCTATTACCACTCGTGCTATAACTTTCAATTTTGATCATGTTAGATTTTGAACACTCGTGCTTAAACCCTTCTCGACCTTGAATTGATTTCCTGATTACATATAAATTTCTTGTGATTAGTCGTGCCTAGATGACCTGGCATGACTAAGACGACTTTAAATCCCTTGATATTATTTTAATGATCATGACTATACATATTACCATGCCTCTAAATCGTGCCAAGTGAACTTAGACTATTTCCAATTTTAATCATGTCCGAACTTGGATCGTATTTCATGATTCTATTAATCATATTCCTTAATCCTTGATTGGGTCTATAAGACCTTGACTTCGGTTTTGTTGTGTCTGAAATTTCATCACAACCATGCCAAACATTATTTTGGTCATGGTTAGTTTTTCATCTTGATCGGGCCTGTACGACTTTCGGGTTGATTTCCATCAACCTAAGTCCTACGGATTATCCCGTACTTGAACTTCATTTATATGTTTGATTCTCCTAATCGTCTCTAAAATCGTACCCCAATGACTTGACTTATTTTTGAAATCGTGCATATATGATTTTGTTCATACCATGATTCTATCGTGCCAAAATCCCTCATCGTGCCTGAACAATTTTGAATTGATTATCTTGATCGTGCAAAACTCGTCATTCTTGGATCGTGCCTAAAATATTGCTTAAATCTTCTACCATGTTTTAACCCCACTGCCAACCTTTAATTTCGAGGACAAATTTTTTATAAGGTGGGTAGGATGTAAGCCCCCTGAATTTTTGGGATTTATTTTTGAATTTTCTAAATGAATTATTTTCGATAATTCATTTTGTTTTAATTAATTTTGATCATTAAATGCTCTTTACCGTGACTTGGATTTCTAGAGCATCAGGGATGCCAGTCTCTGAAAACTTTTTTCTTGAAGTTTGTAGTAGACGAGATTATCTTCACGTTGATATATCATGTCCCACTCGAACTTGTTTTCTTGTGCTCCATTTGCTTCGCGCAACTTTCGGGTCAATTTAGACCAATTTATCGTCTGTCGTAATTTGTGATTTGACTTTCAATTTAATTTCGGGGCCCGACATCGGTCCAATCCAGTCGACCCAATATATATGGCCCTGGCCTGTTTTGAGTCTACTATGCACGTGCCACTTGCGTACCACCAAATTGATCTCCCTTGTGCTCCCATTTCATCCATGATTTTAATTGGTTTAAATTGTTATTTTAATTAAATCTTGGCCCCAAGCTTGTCCAAACTTGACCCAACACCCAATCCAATTGGTGTAGGCCCAATCATGTCTACCTATACACCCCACTGATATTTTCTCATTTTTTCTCTACTCAAAAATATCTCTCTTTATATACAAATATCTATTTCTCTCTCCTTGTATATATATACACATATATATACATATAATATATATATACATATATATATTTAAATCTCTCTCTCTCACCACACAACTCCCCCATCACCATCAGCACTCTCCCCCATGTGGCCGAACACCCCCGCTTTCTCTACTTTCTCTTTCTCCCTCTCTCATTAATATCTCTCATTATTTCTCTCACTCTCTCTCTCTTTCTATATGTTATATACACACACATATACTAATATCTCTCTCTCCTTAGTCACACACACAACTCCCCCTCACCCATCACTACTCACCACCGCCGCCGCCACGAGACCACCGCCGTGCGCCGCGCCGCCGCCGTCCTGTCCATGCGCACAGCAGCGCGCACTGCAACAACAACTCAGGCGCAGCAGCAGCTCAGGTGCAGCAGCGGCCGTGCAGCAGCGGCTGCGAACGGCAGCAGCAGCGGCCGCGTGTGGCACGCCACCGCACGGCCATCGGCCGTCGGCAACACCCTCCCGACGTCGTAAAGCTCCGACGAGCCCCCCGGGTGCGTACCACCTTCCCCGACGTGCCACGTAGGCTATTCGTGCGTTTTGCACGGAATCCCGCCGTGATGCACGTCTTCGAAATTCAGAAAGTGTGTTTCGGGACAGCAACTTCGTACGCGTTTTTCGAAGAATTCGACCGTTGGATCGTCGAACCATTTCTTCCGTCTCAATCTCGGTATATACCCCTTCACTCCTATCAAGTTTCGTCCGTTCATTTCGTCATTTGATACATCAAAATCGGCTATCAAGTTGACGCTTTAAATTGTATAATTTTTGGACAGTTTTGCGGAGCCAACTTCGTCGGCTCGTATCTCCGCCATCGCAGCTCCGTTTGGCGTGCTACCAGTTCCTGTGCACAGCTGGTATAACCCTCTTCCTGCTATTTCAATTTCGTTTCATTGTGAGAATGTTTGGTTGGTTGAATTTGACGCCAAAGTTGGCCATCCGAATTTATAATTTCCAAGTTGTAAAATCCTAATTTTGAACCCGAGACTCCGAATTCATTTTTTGACACCACCAGTAGACTCGTGGCGTCGTTCTGGCACATTTTCATATAAAGTTTGCTTAGTTTGGAGGACGTGGGCCCTGGTACGCATTTCGGTGCAACTTGGGCCCCACTGTCCGAGTCAACGGATCTTTTTGAGATCGGCTCATCGGAATCTAATTCTGGATGCACCGTTGAGTTCGTATCATTATTTTGGACTCGTTGACATATAATTTGCTGAGTTTTATGGACATTGGCTCCTACACGCATTTCCGTACAAATCGGATTCTAATATCCGGGTCAACGGACCATTTTGAGATTGGCTCATCGGAATCCAATTCCGGATATACCGTTGAGTTCGTATCGTCATTCTGGATTCGTGGACATATATTTTGCTAGGTTTTGAGGACTTTAATTCTGACACATTTTTCGGTATAAAGTGGGTCCGACACGGACACCATTTTGACCCAAAATTACCTTTTTGCCCCTGTGTCCAAATTGGACTTATGGATAGGTTATCCTAGCTAATTTAACCATTTTGGACACGTTGGTGATGGTTGTTTCACCATCCGACAACATCTGTAGGTTTTTATCCTATTATTATAATCTTTCTCTTTTTGTTGTATTTTGAGATCCGTCGATTCCAATGATTTCACCATCACTGAAATTGATATGCTGACCATGTAGATGTTTATAGAGACTAGCTTTGATCCCATTTGACCATGGTTGACTGCTTTGACTGAACGTCGAAGTAGAGTCAACATTTGACCTAGGTTAGACTAGTTTTGACTTTGGTTGACCACAGTTGACTATTTTGACCAAAAGTCAATCGAAAGTCAACCGTAGCCTAAAATTGACTAGAACTTGACCGAAGTTGACCAGTTGACCCAAAGTCAACTATTAGTCAACGTTAGTCAAGTTTGACCTAGAGTTGGCCTAGGGTTGACCGGAGTTGACCAGTTGACCAAAAGTCAACTGTAAGTCAACCATTGACTTATTGACCTAGTTTGACTTGCTTTGACGTGCCTTGACCTAATTTGACTTAGTATGACTTGATTTACTTCCAAACCCTTATATTGATACAGTATTCCATCTATAGGTCCTCGAGGCACTGTTCTTGGACTCAGTCGACTTATCCATCACATCACAGACGAGTACATTCTCTGATAATATTTCTGTTTTATGATATCGTCTATGTTTCTTGTATATAGTGTAGATATTCTTGTTCTCTTGACACATAGTTCACACTGATTGGTATTTGTCTGGATCCCGACATGAGATGTTATTCCTTGCTTTCCTTGGTATATATTGTGCAAGTCTTGCCTTGTTCCTTGTGCATTGTGTAGACACGATTCTCGGGGAGACTTGCTACCTTCTCGGAGAATCTTGTGTCATGACGTCTCATGATTGGATCCACTATACTAGTCAGAGGCGGGGAGTATTAGTGTAGATATGTGGTCAAAGCCTATTGTGCACCCATTGTGCATCTATTGATTGTGTGTTGATCATACACCCTACGAATGGTTAGCCAGGCCTGTTACTATTGTGCAAGTTCCCAAGCCGGCCACATATTATAGCTAGTACTCACACACCTAGATAGATGATTCTTGATTCTTATACATGCCATGATTAGTTTTATTTGCCTTGTTCTAGCTCTAGATTTATAGCTTACCTTGCCATAATACTCACATGTACATTTCGTGATTTCTTGTATATTCTCTCTATTTAGTGCTACATTTTTAATATCGTCTAACTAGAACTGTTATTTGATTTTTTGTGCTCGTTCCATCCTGACTGGATATATTGACAAAATTTTAGGAGTTGTTGTACCCTCAGTATTAGACTACAGGATGTTGCTAGCTGGGGTGGTTCTCGGTATTCTTCACCGTGAGTTGTCCCTCAGTAGTTCTAGATCTGGTAGTTATTAGTTTTGTTATTATTTTCCTCTGTTTTATTCTTGTCTTATATGATCCTTGTTGATTCTAGCTGTTCTAGTGATATTGTTATTATTTCTTGTCTTATCTTCCTTAGTTTTTGTCATGTGATATGAGTACCTTTATAGTTATGGATCTTTAGATGTTGTAGTTAGTATCGGATACTTGACAGCGCTCTACCGTCGATGCTATGACGTAGGCTGGGCGTGGCCCACGTATTCGTACCCGTATATCCGGGTGCGGGTCGTGACAATACTTACCTACAGTAGGAGAGGGAAACAAACTGCAGGACCAGTACCTACAGTGCCAGTGCCAAGTCCCTTGCCTGCGTCCGTCTCGACTCCTGAGACACCTACACTGCCACCAGATTCCCCTTCAGGTAATATCATTCTTCGTGCTCCTCCCACACCTACTCCTCCCATACCATTATCAGTACGGAGGACTACTCGTAGCAATGCAAGAAATCCTTCTGATAGATATGGTTGGGACCTTACTCAGTTTGTTTCATATGATCATATCTCATCTTCTCATGGAGCATTCATTGTGTCTTTGGATAGTATTAATGTACCTAACAATTGGCAGGTTGCCAAGAACGATCCAAAGTGGAAAGTGACGATGTACGAGGGGTTGGGGGCTCTTGAGAAGAACCACACTTTGGAGCTAGTAAAACTGCCAGAAGGGAAAAAAGCAATCGGATGCAAGTAGATCTTTACTGTAAAATAGAACCCAGATGGACAGGTTGAGTACTACAAAGCTCGACTGGTGGCAAAATAATACAGTCAAATGTACGACATTAACTATGACAAGACCTTTGCACCAGTGGCGAAGATGAGCACTGTCAGGACCCTGATTTCTCTGGCAGCGAGTGGTAGATGGATGCTACACCAACTGGATGTGAAGAATGCGTTTCTTTATGAAGATCTAGTGGAGGAGGTGTACATGGAGGTACCACCAGGATTCGGCACCAATCATACAGTGGATAAGGTCTACAGGTTGAAGAAGTCCCTCTATGGACTGAAGCAGTCTCCTCGAGCATGGTTTGACATATTCAGGAGGGCGATGATAGGAATGAGATATCGGCAGATCAATGATGATCATACTGTATTCTTCCATCGGAGTGGAGGCCATATCACCATGCTTGCGGTGTATGTGGACGATATAATTATCGTAGGAGATTATCCGACTCAAGGAGAAGCTTGGCAAGGAATTCGAGGTGAAGGACCTTGGTCTTCTTCGATACTTTCTTGGAATTGAGATTGCTCGAGAAGCAGAGAGGATTGTTCTTTCTCAGAGAAAGTATGCACTGGACCTTCTTACAGAGATAGGGACGTTGTGATGCAAATTCGCAACGACGCCGATAGATTAGAGGTTCAAGCTGGATGCTGAGGCTGGGGAACCAGTTGACCGAGATAGATACCAGAGACTGGTGGGCAAGTTGATCTATTTAAGCTACAACTGTCCTGATATCTGCTTTGCAGTAAGTGTGGTGAGCCTCTACATGCATGACCCACGAAAGGGTCATATGGACGCAGTGTACCAGATTCTGAGATATTTGAAGGGTGCCTCCGGGAAGGGACTGATATTCAGAAAGAATAATCACGTGGGTATCGAGGGCTACTGTAATTCTGACTGGACTAGCTGTGCTGATGACAAGAGGTCTACCTCGGGATACTACATATTTGTAGGAGGCAACTTGGTCTCTTGGAGGAGTAAGAAGCAGTCAGTGGTAGCCAGATCGACAGCTGAAGCGGAGTACAGAGCTATGACATTGGGAGTTGCAGAACTGCTAGGGTTGAAGAATATGCTGGTGGAGCTGAAGCTGAATCAAAGAGCTAAGATGAAGCTGTGGTGTGACAACCAGTCAGCTATTAATATCACCAATAATCCAGTACCGCATGACAGGACCAAACACATCGAGATCGATATGTTATTCATCAAGGAGAAGTTGGATGGAGCTAGGCCACATTCCAACCAAGAATCAGGTAGCAGACGACCAAGGGACTTAGCTCTGTGAACATAATTAGAGGATGTGACAAGATGGACTTAGTAAATATCTTTCGTCCATCTTGAGGGGGAGTGTTGGTATATTTGGTATTAGAATAAGTGTTTTGGTATATTTAGTAGTAGAATAAGTATATTGGAATATTCTATTGATATATTTGGTATGTCAGAATATGTCACATGATATTCCACAGAGGGTTTAATGTAATGTTGAGGATGATAAGACTATATATAGCTAAAAGACTATCAATAAAATTATCACAAATATTCAACACCTTACGTGCTTATTTCACATGTTTCGTAGATTTTTTTTTGTTTCTTTCCAAATGATAAACGGAGTGAATATATGAAGATTCATGGCAAACCTTTTCCTAGTGTATGATTCTTTTGAATTCTCTTCTCAACTAGCATAAATCACGAAGCTATTTACTTATTTTATTGTGATATGGTCTAAACATTTTTCATGTGCTCACTTTAGATGCCATAGGACTATTTATTGGGAAAGAAACGCGAAAACCTTTCCCCAAACCGGAGAGTACCTGCGAGAGGATCGAGCAATACAACGCACGAACCCAAAAACAAGCACACAAAAATAATCCACGCAGACACAGAGAATTTTTGACGTGGAAACCCTTGCGGGAAAAAAACCACGGGACGATCGGAGTCCAACCCTGAGAAGCCTCCACTAATGGAATAGAAGAATTACACCCTCTACAAACTCCTCCCGATCCAAATCGGATCCCCACAACACTCAGAGATAAGAACAATGATTACAAGGCTACGAAGAGCGAGAACGACGAGTAGAGATTACCCGAAACACGATCTCCTTCGAAAACGACCTTCAATCCTCCGTCTTCTTCTCCGAAGTTGCAATGGCACTCTTGCTTCATTCTCTCTCCAAAAGTTGTGTTACGTTGCGATAATGTTGCACACCTGAATTAGGGTTGAGAAAACTCAATATATCTCCCTAATCCCGCAACCAACCTGGACCGTTGGATTAGATCCAATGATGAAAACTCATCCAGAAATCCGCTTCAGCCCCCGACGACACAGAGTTCGGCCAGAACTCTGTGTGGGGGCAACCAGCACCTACTGGCCAAACCCTGGAACGGCCAGACCGAGTTCGGCCAGAACTCGGCCTGGGATCGAGTTCGGGCCGAACTCGGATCCCCTGTTTCCAGCAGCTCCAGCAGCAACAGCAGCAACTTCGTCGCCTACTTCCCGAGCTTCTTCGACACACGAACGGCGCTCGTCGCACTCCGGGGTCTTCTCCACATAGGTTGGGAACCCCACCCACTCCAACAAATCTCCCCCTTCACAACTATGGGGAGGATGTCGTCATCCCGACGACCTGCCTGCAGTACTCAAACTTCCCTCTTGGTAGAATCTTCGTGAACATATCAGCTCCGTTGTCGTCTGTATGCACCTTCTCAAGCTCCGCGTCCTTCTTCTCAACCACATCCCGTATCCAATGATACCGGGTCTCGATGTGCTTGGACCGGCTATGAAACGTCTGATTCTTCACGAGGTGGATTGCACTCTGACTGTCGTAAAGCAAAGTATACTGCTCTTGCTTCAGTCCCATTTCCTGCAGCAGCTTCTTCATCCACAACAGCTCCTTGCAAGCCTCCGTCGCCGCAATGTATTCCGCCTCCGTCGTCGACAAGGCAACACACTTCTGCAACCGCGACTGCCACGATACTGCTCCTCCCGCAAACATCATCACGTAGCCCGAAGTCGATCGCCTCGTGTCTACATCTCCAGCCATATCAGCGTCGGTATACCCAACCAGCTTCGGCTCGTCACCACCAAAGGAAAGTCTCCAACCAGCAGTGCCCTGAAGATAACGTAGAATCCACTTGACCGCACTCCAATGTACCCTTCCAGGATTTGAAAGATACCTGCTAACCGTACCAACTGCATGAGCAATATCTGGCCTCGTACACACCATAGCATACATCAGACTTCCCACAGCTGAGGCATATGGAACCCGCTCCATATCTTCCTTTTCGTCCTCGGTAGATGGACACTGTTCCTCAGTGAGCTTAAAGTGAGCCGCGAGGGGGGAACTCACTTTCTTCGACCCGTCCATCCCGAAACGCTGAAGTACCCGATGAATGTACTTCTTTTGGAACAAGTGTAGCAGCTTGGACTCTCTCTCTCGGCTGATCTCCATCCCAAGAATAGTCTTCGCTGTCACGACCCGCACCCGTTTTTTTTTAAACGGATACAAGACGTGTCCAAGCCAGCCTACGCCGCAGTGTCGACGGTAGAACGCTGTCACGGCCATGAAGATCAAAATCTCAAACAATGCTCATTCACATAATTAATTTAATTTACAAAGATCACAAATTTTATATTTGTAGAAAAATATAAACTTGTACAAATAAATGAATGACTACAACTCAACTATCTATCTAGTCTCTAGGCTTTTTGTCTGGAATATTCCCGTCACTCCCAAGCTAAGTGAATCCACGGCTAACCTGAAAATGTTGGTTTCCAGTCAGGAATGGAACGAGCACAATTCACCGAATGCAATTTCAAATAAAGAAAATGACTATAAGACAAAGGTTAGACATCAATCATGAGTTTTGAAAATAACAGTAAACCCGTAAGAAAATCAATAGTAATAAATAGACCAATATACTTTTCCACCGTTAGAAGTACCTTTGACATGTGATCGATCTGGGGTGCTACACCGCCCGGTCTACGATATCTACTTGCAGAAAAGTAACGATGTCTACAATGTCTACAATATCTACAATGTCTATAATATCTACAATGTCTACAATATTTACAATGTCTACAATATCTACAATGTCTACAATATCTACAATATCTACAATATTTACAATGTCTACAATATTTACAATGTCTACAATATTTACAATGTCTACGATATCTACAATGTCTACAATATCTACAATGTCTACAATATCTACAATATCTACGATATCTACAATGTCTACAATATCTACAATGTCTACAATATCTACAATGTCTACAATATCTACAATGTCTACGATATCTACAATGTCTACGGTCTGATCACACATCCTTGGTACTTCTCATTTTCGACTCAACAATTTATAATAGAGTATAAAAATCACATAACCAATGACTAATCAATAAAATATAGTAAAGATCAATATCGAAATGCAGACAATAAACTGTACTCGCCTGTGATCCTGTGCTGGTGAAACCGACGATCCAAATCACTTAATATACCACAATAGTCAAAACCCATACAACAGTCCCCGGAAGCTGAAATAGATAATACCAATGATCTCAAAATAGTCAAATTAGCTAGGATTGCCTGTCCTTAAGTCCAATTCTGGACACAGGGGCAAAACGATAATTTCGGGCAAAAACGATGTCCGCCGTTGGACCCGCTTTGCACCAAAAAGCGTGCCAGAGTCAACGGTCTCTAAAGTCGTCAAACTACCTGTCTACGGATTCAGTTTTTCGATACGAACCCAATCGTATGTCCATAGTTGGATTCCGGCGGGCCGTGCACAAAATCGCCCGTTGAGTCGGACCGTGGGGCCCACAAAACGACGTCGGATTCAATTGTCTCAGAATTGGACCAAACTTGGCATACAGGACCAGAAAAACGATACGGTCCTGTTGGCTCAAGTTTCGTCTCGATCTGACAAGCGTGCACAAAGTAATTGAGAAATTTACAACGTGCACGATACGGGGAATTTCGACGGATACGCATCAAATTCGTTGCGCACACGCGACCAATTTGAATTTCGTCAAAGCCCACACGACCACGAAGCTGTTACGCAGCTTTCGATACCTTCGGTGCACGACCACGTCGTCCCGATTGGCGTGACGCACGTCGTGTGGAGCGATTTTGTGATTTTGAAAACAGATTTTTCTTCAACTTCGCCCTAATTTTAAACAACAAATAATCAACCAGAATTTATTCTAAAAATAGCGTTTCCATCTTGGTTAGGTTGTCTAGAAGTCTGTTCAAGCGGTTTTTCAAAACTTGCGATGTTCTGGTCGCAAATCGACCGCAAAACTTGGGTTTCGGGACAGTTTTTATACTCAGGAAATCGAGATTTTTCTCGGTTTTTGGTCTCGGTTTCCGTCGCGTACGAAGCAAAATACTTCAATCTATTTGAACGAGATAAAAGGTGGTTGGGTTAGGTACGCACCATTGAAAACGATTCTGAAAACGATTGAATGATCGCGGAGAACCAGTGAAGCGAAGTCGGCCTTCTCCTCTCAGTTGGCTGTTCTGTTTTCAGCGCCCGTCACGCGCGTGGTGCGCGCGAGCGGCCCTGTGAGGTCAGCCACAGGCCTGGTGCGGTGCACGGCCGTGGGGTAGTTCGCCCGGGGATGAGGGAGGGTGGCGTGGTGTTAGGGTTTGGAAAAAACTCTTCTCGATCTCTTTCGAAGTGTTTGGCTATTAATAGTAATGTAAACTGCTCGATTTGGCTCTTCTGTGTTCTGTGTTTGGTTACTATGGGCTCGGGAAAGGGACTCTGGGCTGTTTGCTTTAGCTGGGAAGCCCGCTCGGGTCCCTTAGCTGTGAGTTTGGGATTAACTCTCATTTCTCTCATACGTATATATAGATTAAGCTCTTATACGAGTTCTGTTATGGAGGGGGAGAAAACTAAGGCTGGTTAGCTCGGCTGACACAAGTACAAATATTATGTTATAGTAATCTTACAAGAGCTACTTATATTTATAACTTAAAAATAGTAAATTGTTGGATTTTGGTGCATATAAGGGGCTAGTCCTTAATGGGCTAGGAGAGAAGGCTCAGGCCTGGGATGCTAGCTTCTGAGTAATATATTTCTAAGTACAAGCTTACCTACCCAAAGCAACAATCAGAAAAACAATATATACCTAAAAATCCTAAAGGCTCGGGATTTGCTCAGACCAGCCTGGGCTGAGGTTGGGATTAGGCCGGGCCACTGCTTGGGCTGGGACTGCCTCATCTCCTTATATTCAACTAAATATATTGATATATATATCCTTGTATATATAATTATTATATACCTACATATATGCATACATACATATATACCCATATAATATATATATTTATACATATATACTCGTATTCACCATATTTTATACATTTATGTAATTACACATACACGCATGTATAATATCGTATATTTATATACACGTACACCTACATATATATATATATATATATATATATATATATATATATATATATATATATATATATATATATATATATATATAAACATGGTAATATATTCCGTATATATATACACCTACTCACATCATTTATATACACCTGTATCTTTTGATAACGAATAAAAATGATGATAAATAATAATAAATAAATTAATATTTAATAATCACAATAATAATATTAATAATATATATCCTCATAATATTAATAATATATATCCTCAATAAAATAATAACAAAATTCAATAAACCAATAATTAATTATTTATACAATCTAAAAATCATCATTTAAATAAAATAAGTAATAATAAAATATTTTAAAAAAAAATTTCGGGAAGGGGAGCTACAAATCTACCCACCTTGAAAATAATTTCGTCCTCGAAATTTAAGGTAAGAGTCCATCAGCTATGATAGAAGACGGTTTCCATTTGCTATCAATCTATTCTCATGGTCATTTGAAACTGTAATTTCTTGAGGACTTCTACCCACCTTTGGTCACACTACTCCCTCAAAACACATGTTGCTAAAACATTAATCGTCCAACTAATTGCTAAAGTTCTACCAATAGATACTAGGCATATGGTAGCTATAATCCTCTCATATTTAACAAGCAACAAATTTACACAAGTAGCTATGGAATATGAGTAAATTCTAATAAGCATGACCATTCATCACTCTGAAATGGGGAGGACAGGAAGATAAGGAAAAATAATCAGAAGCAAACATGAAGTTTTCAAGAGCGGTAGAGAGTTTCCGACGGTACAGCTAAAAATGTTTACGGACCACTGACATGTTTGCTAGATTGGGCTATTCTAGTCCAGTCACTTGCTAAATCAAAGAACACTTATTTCTTAGAGGTGTTTGCAATCCATGCAATACAGAAATCCTGTTCCTCGCTTTCTAAGGGGTGGTGTATACATAATAGTTATGGGGACCTATTACAAATAGTTTGGTTCTATAGTCCAATTATGGTGGTATGTATGGGTGGGTGTTACTGGGTCTTAATGGGCTTCCTGCTTGGACATCCCTCGTTGGTTGGATGAACCTTGGATCTCAATCTATATGGACTGAACAAGATCCCAAGATAAAACTATGTCTACTAGGTTAGGGTAACCTAGAATAGGGTTCCTTCCAAGTGATTGAGCTAGTTGCCAGTCAGGTTGGTTAGCTAAGTTTCTAAGGTCCAAAATGCGCCTTCGGTGATTTCTGTGTTTAAGTGGCACGAGAAGACACCATTGAGTGGCACACTAGTGACATGTGTACAGTGGGCTCGAGTCGATCACAACCATATATTGGGTTGAAGGTTTCGAGTCGAAGTTGAGTCCCTAATCATAATCGAGAAGTTTACCGGTACCATGGTAAGGGTTATAGTTAGTCCTTTCTACCTGAAAGTCGTACCATAAAAGTAGAGTACAAGGGGACGTGTTTGAGTGGGACATGATATACCTAGATGAAGGTAGACTCGTCTAGATCTTGCACATGAAATTTGTCGGAAGGTAACAGCTGGTCTCGTGCTCCTAATATTAATGGCACCGTCGGGCACAAAATGATCTAAATGAAAAGTGGGAGTCCATGGGGACACTAATCATCATCCTAATGGAAGTTATTCTACTCAATCTATAATCCTTGTGTATCCTAAAACTTTTAGAAGGCTTAGGGTCTACCCACCTTAGAAGCTAGGACATAGTCTTAGGAATAATGAGGTCAGAAGAATTCCAAAATCCATGTATTGTACCTCGACTCTCATTAATAAAGAATCAAGCATGACGGAACGGGGTACGATAGTTATAAGTCAAGTCAATGATCGTTCCTCAGTAAATGGAACATGAGTGTGTACAATTACACACGGTCGGTAAAATAGAATGACCCACTCGTCCACCGTATACAAGAGTTATCGATGGGGTAACCAACTCTAGGGCACATCATATGAAAAAGATTCCTAACAACCCAGTCATGTATTTCTATTTGTGTCGAATCTGCCGGACTATTGTCACACGGTTTCTAGTTGAAGCAAGCTTCAAAGGATGGTTAGAGGTTCACAACATTTGGTCAAGGAAAAAGATCCTAATCATCCTCGGACTCCAATGACCGGAAGATCCTGATAGTAGGTTTAGTGTCGAAGGGAGGACGAGTAACTCAAGGCAAGGTTCCAGTCACTGACTAGCCGACGACAGCTACACTTGTGTATACAACTATCCTAGCCATGGGGTTACTCTGTATCTCTCTACCAATTATGAGCTTCCGTCTTTCCAATTCAGTGAAAGACAAAACAATAAAGAATTCAAGGGAGTTATTACTGAATACAATTTCGTGATTCAAGGGCGAACATATAATTCAAGAGGAATTGCCAAGCAGTTGCGGATGAGATCATAGATACCTATATATCTCCATCCACGTAATGTAATTAAACAAAAAGCGAACCAAATGCATCATGGTTGATCAGACCATAATACACTGATTCTGATTAGACAATAAGTTAGCAGGCGTCCCCACTAAACATATGTCTTGAATCAAGCTCGATAAAAAAATGAGCTTGCAAAACTAGGCTGTGATAGCAACATTGGTCAAGATAGTCAAATTACAAGTATACAAGATTTTTGAAAGAAGCCACAAGTACTTCGAGTTTAGAGAGAATCAAAACTTACAAGGTGTTCTTGCTTATACAGTCATCCTACTATATTCTTATCCATAAAGTCTTGGTCAACCAATGGGTTATGGACTTCTAAATTCCATATTCTAGGTAAACCTATTAGTGTCAATCGATATCCTCGTCAATAGGTCACAAGGACCACGGAATGCTAGATCGGGAGATGTGCTATCCAACTTACAAACTTCCACCAATATTGGCTTCGGATCTTATGGAACACACAGGGCACTGTCCTATCCTCTATAGCATCCTTAACTTGTAATCACGTCTGAAATTATTCCACCGAGAGTTATGCCTTGCCCGTATACTCTGGCTGTGGTAATCCCTTGGTTTCGTGATTCCGATGTGATATGCTATCCGATACTCTACCTTATATTGACACAAGGGCGACTACGGTCAAAAGAGGACCACTAGTCATATTTCTAGCAATATTCTATAACCCATATTTCTTAAACTAATTTCAACTCTAGGGGTCGTGTCTCGCCAGTGCGCTGCTGGCTGCAGTGAATCTATGGTTTCTATAATTCAAATAACTGGCGACAGTGCGCTGCTGTCTTGCCATCATGAGTCAACTAATATTCTTTTAACTACATCCGTAAAACCCATGAGCTCCTAGAGATTCAACAATTTGCCTATGAAATAAAACGTACGCATTTGTTCTATCAGTCACAACCCTTAAGATAAAAGATTGCACAGGGGAAAATAACTGAGGACAAAAGAAATACAAATATTCTAACTCTTCCATGTGTATTCAAGCCTCTGAGGGACAAACTTGAATCAAAACTAACTCGAAGTCCGTATATGGATAACAAAATCAGAACTTATACAAAATATTAATTCCTAGGGCAAATAGAAACTAAATAGGCAGTTCGACTAAGATATGAGGATGATATCTAAGAGGCAGGAGAATGAATTGAATAATTTATCAAGGCTAGATCATTAATTCTATGAAGCTCTGCCTTACCAAGGGAATAATCTATCCAAATTAGATTACATCGTCATATCAAGAGATGATAATGTACATATGGGGATCTGATAAACTATCAAAAATTAATAATTTCCATCCTAAGTTGCATGGCCTAAACTACCCATCGGTAAATTGGTATAAGGGACTCCTAGTCCTAGTCATTCTCTTAAATTAAATTAATCCTGGTTCGTGAATGAGCATGTTCTAGTAGCAGGCTCGCAATAGTACAACTAACTTACGTACTATCACGAGTTCGTATTATTTGCAAAGACTAACCTGCATGGGCCACCACAAAAACTTGTCACGACCCGCACCCGTTTTTTTTTTAAACGGATACAAGACGTGTCCAAGCCAGTCTACGCCGCAGTGTCGGCGGTAGAACGCTGTCACGGCCATGAAGATCAAAATCTCAAACAATGCTCATTCACATAATTAATTTAATTTACAAAGATCACAAATTTTACATTTGTAGAAAAATATAAACTTGTACAAATAAATGAATGACTACAACTCAACTATCTATCTAGTCTCTAGGCTTTTTGTCTGCAATATTCCCGTCACTCCCAAGCTAAGTGAATCCACGGCTAACCTGAAAATGTTGGTTTCCAGTCAGGAATGGAACGAGCACAATTCACCGAATGCAATTTCAAATAAAGAAAATGACTATAAGACAAAGGTTAGACATCAATCATGAGTTTTGAAAATAACAGTAAACCCGTAAGAAAATCAATAGTAATAAATAGACCAATATACTTTTCCACCGTTAGAAGTACCTTTGACATGTGATCGGTCTGGGGTGCTACACCGTCCGATCTACGATATCTACTTGCAGAAAAGTAACGATGTCTACAATGTCTACAATATCTACAATGTCTATAATATCTACAATGTCTACAATATTTACAATGTCTACAATATCTACAATGTCTACAATATCTACAATGTCTACAATATTTACAATGTCTACAATATTTACAATGTCTACAATATTTACAATGTCTACGATATCTACAATGTCTACAATATCTACAATGTCTACAATATCTACAATGTCTACGATATCTACAATGTCTACAATATCTACAATGTCTACAATATCTACAATGTCTACAATATCTACAATATCTACGATATCTACAATGTCTATGGTCTGATCACACATCCTTGGTACTTCTCATTCCCGACTCAACAATTTATAATAGAGTATAAAAATCACATAACCAATGACTAATCAATGAAATATAGTAAAGATCAATATCGAAATACAGACAATAAACTGTACTCGCCTGTGATCCTGTGCTGGTGAAACCGATGATCCAAATCACTTAATATACCACAATAGTCAAAACCCGTACAACAGTCCCCGGAAGCTGAAATAGACAATACCAATGATCTCAGAATAGTCAAATTAGCTAGGATTGCTTGTCCTTAAATCCAATTCTGGACACAGGGGCAAAACGGTAATTTCGGACAAAAACGATGTCCGCCGTTGGACCCGCTTTGTACCGAAAAGCGTGCCAGAGTCAACGGTCTCTAAAGTCATCAAACTACCTGTCTACGGATTCAGTTTTCTGATACGAACCCAACCGTATGTCCATAGTTGGATTCCGGCGGGCCGTGCACAAAATCGCCCGTTGAGTCGGACCGTGGGGCCCACAAAACGACGTCGGATTCAATTGTCTCAGAATTGGACCAAACTTGGCATACAGGACCAAAAAAATGATACGGTCCTGTTGGCTCAAGTTTCGTCTCGATCTGACGAGCGTGCACAAAGTAATTGAGAAATTTACAACGTGCACGATACGGGGAATTTTGACGGATACGCATCAAATTCGTCGCGCACACGCGACCAATTTGAATTTCGTCAAAGCCCACACGACCACGAAGCTGTTACGCAGCTTTCGATACCTTCGGTGCACGACTACGTCGTCCCGATTGGCGTGACGCACGTCGTGTGGAGCGATTTTGTGATTTTGAAAACAGATTTTTCTTCAACTTCGCCCTAATTTTAAACAGCAAATAATCAACCAGAATTTATTCTAAAAATAGCGTTTCCATCTTGGTTAGGTTGTCTAGAAGTCTGTTCAAGCGGTTTTTTCAAAACTTGCGATGTTCTGGTCGCAAATCGACCGCAAAACTTGGGTTTCGGGACAGTTTTTATACTCAGGAAATCGAGATTTTTCTCGGTTTTTGGTCTCGGTTTCCGTCGCGTACGAAGCAAAATACTTCAATCTATTTGAACGAGATAAAAGGTGGTTGGGTTAGGTACGCACCATTGAAAACGATTCTGAAAACGATTGAATGATCGCGGAGAACCAGTGAAGCGAAGTCGGCCTTCTCCTCTCAGTTGGCTGTTCTGTTTTCAGCGCCCGTCACGCGCGTGGTGCGCGCGAGCGGCCCTGTGAGGTCAGCCACAGGCCTGGTGCGGCGCACGGCCGTGGGGTAGTTCGCCCGGGGATGAGGGAGGGTGGCGTGGTGTTAGGGTTTGGGAAAAACTCTTCTCGATCTCTTTCGAAGTGTTTGGCTATTAATAGTAATGTAAACTGCTCGGTTTGGCTCTTCTGTGTTCTGTGTTTGGTTACTATGGGCTCGGGAAAGGGACTCTGGGCTGTTTGCTTTAGCTGGGAAGCCCGCTCGGGTCCCTTAGCTGTGAGTTTGGGATTAACTCTCATTTCTCTCATACGTATATATAGATTAAGCTCTTATACGAGTTCTGTTATGGAGGGGGAGAAAACTAAGGCTGGTTAGCTCGGCTGACACAAGTACAAATATTATGTTATAGTAATCTTACAAGAGCTACTTATATTTATAACTTAAAAATAGTAAATTGTTGGATTTTGGTGCATATAAGGGGCTAGTCCTTAATGGGCTAGGAAAGAAGGCTCAGGCCTAGGATGCTAGCTTCTGAGTAATATATTTCTAAGTACAAGCTTACCTACCCAAAGCAACAATCAGAAAAACAATATATACCTAAAAATCCTAAAGGCTCGGGATTTGCTCAGACCAGCCTGGGCTGAGGTTGGGATTAGGCCGGGCCACTGCTTGGGCTGGGACTGCCTCATCTCCTTATATTCAACTAAATATATTGATATATATATCCTTGTATATATAATTATTATATACCTACATATATGCATACATACATATATACCCATATAATATATATATTTATACATATATACTCGTATTCACCATATTTTATACATTTATGTAATTACACATACACGCATGTATAATATCGTATATTTATATACACGTACACCTACATATATATATATATATATATATATATATATATATATATATATATATATATATATATATATATATATATATAAACATGGTAATATATTCCGTATATATATACACCTACTCACATCATTTATATACACCTGTATCTTTTGATAACGAATAAAAATGATGATAAATAATAATAAATAAATTAATATTTAATAATCACAATAATAATATTAATAATATATATCCTCATAATATTAATAATATATATCCTCAATAAAATAATAACGAAATTCAATAAACCAATAATTAATTATTTATACAATCTAAAAATCATCATTTAAATAAAATAAGTAATAATAAAATATTTTTAAAAAAAATTTTGGGAACATTCGCTGCGCCCAAATCCTTCATAGAGAAGGCCGCGCCCAGCTGGCGCTTCAACTCCGCTATCCTAGTGGCATTCCGACCCACTAATAGCATATCATCAACATAGAGCAATAAGATGAGAAAATCATCATCGGCAAAATACCTCACAAATGCACAATGATCCGACTTCGTCCGTGCATAACCATGCTCCCCCATAAACGACTCGAACTTCCTGTACCACTGCCTCGGAGCCTGCTTCAGACCATACAAGCTCTTCCTCAACCGGCAGACCAAATGTGACTTGCCCTTCTCACAGAATCCCTCTGGCTGCTCCATGTACAACTCCTCCTCAAGATCACCGTGGAGGAATGCCGTCTTCACGTCCATCTGCTCGACCTCCAAGTCGAAACTGGCTGCTAATGCTAGCACCACCCTGATAGACGAATGCTTGACGACAGGCGAAAAGATCTCATCATAATCCACGCCTTTCCGCTGACCGTAGCCTTTGACTACCAGCCTCGCTTTGTATCGAGGGCGAGTAGCATCTTCCGTCTGCTTCACTCTGAACACCCATCGATTCTTCAAAGCCTTCTTGCCCTTTGGCAACCGCACCAGATCATAAGTGGAATTGTTGTGCAAGGAACTCATCTCCTCCTGCATAGCCACCATCCACTCCTGCCTGTGTTCGTCTTCCATAGCCTCTGCGAAACTTTCGGGCTCCCCTCCGTCAGTCAATAGCACATACTCATCCGGTGAGTATCTCGTAGATGGTCGACGATCCCTGTCACTCCTTCTCAGTGGAGCCACTGGTGCTGGCTGTATACCGACAGCCTCCGCCCCTTCAGGAACTACCTCTCCGGCATGCTCATCCTCCTGAGGGACACCCTGACCACCATCAGCAGGCTGATGATCAAGGTTGGGAGCAACTCCATGTACCGGCTCCCCCATAACTGGATCCTCTGCGATGTCCTCTGGAAACTGCTCGAAGCGAAATGACTCTAACTCAGGCAATTCCTCAGCCTCAGAAGGCGTCTCGGAATCCTGAGTGTTGGTCATGGTCTGATCCTCGACGAACACCACGTCCCTGCTTCTGTAGAGCTTTCCTTCCACTGGATCGTAGAGTCTATAACCAAACTCATCCCGACCATAGCCGACAAAGACGCATCGCCTCGTCTTCGGCTCAAGTTTGGTCCTCTCGTCCTTCGGTACATGCACGAAGGCTTTACAACCAAACGCTCGCAGGTGATTGTATGACGGCTCTTTGCCGTACCATACTTTGTCAGGCACATCACCCTGTAAAGGAGCACTAGGAGACAAATTAATAATATAAGCAGCTGTGAGAAGAGCCTCACCCCAATAACTGCCCGGCAAGTTTGCTTCTGACAGCAAACACCGCACCCTCTCCATCAGTGTCCTGTTCATGCGCTCCGCTACACCATTGAGCTGAGGTGTCTTTGGCGGAGTCTTCTGGTGTCGTATCCCTTGCTCTCTGCAATACGCATCAAAGGGACCGATGTATTCGCCGCCATTGTCGGACCGAACACACAACAACTTCTTGCCCGTCTTCCTTTCAACAAAGGCCTGAAACTCCTTGAAAGTAGGCAGCACCTGATCCTTGGTCTTTAAGGCATAGACCCAAACCTTCCTGGAACAATCATCAATAAAAGTCACAAAGTAAGAAGCATCACCAAGAGATTTTACCTTCATAGGACCGCAGACATCCGAGTGAATCAACTCGAGCAACGCCGGCTTCCTCGAACTTGGGTGACTTTGGAAAGACACCCTATTTTGCTTCCCAGCTAAACAATGCATGCATTTCTCCAACTTTGTTGACTTGAGCCCCGGAATCACTTTCCTGTTCACCAAGTAGCTCATCCCCTTCTCGCTGATATGGCCGAGCCGCCTGTGCCACAACTCGGTAGACGCATCACTGACTGCGTTCACCTCCTGTGCCCCCTCTGCGCTCCCCTCCATATAGTAGAGACCGAACTTCTTGCTTCCTCTGGCAATCACCATCGAACCTCTGGAAAGCTTCCACTGACTGTTCCCGAAGAGACTGAAGAATCCCTCGTCATCCAACCTTCCAACCGACACCAGGTTGAAACGGATATCAGGGACATGACAAACATCCTTGAGAACAAGAACCGCACCCGTCTTCGTTCTCAAATACACATCTCCAACGGTAACTGCCTTCGACACATCTCCGTTGCCCATCTTCAACACGCCACAGTCGCCTGTCGTGTAAGTGGCAAACAGCGCCCTATTGTGAGATACATGTGCTGAAGCCCCTGAGTCCACCAGCCAAGAATTGTCATCGCAGGCGAGGTTAGTAATGACCTCATCACCTACGACGATCACATCGCCTCCATGCACCGAGGCCGCCGCTGTAGTGTTCTCTTCTTGCTTCCCCTTGTCGCCCTTCTTCTCTCTCTTCCAAGCGAAACAATTCCGCTTGATATGGCCCTTCTTACCGCAATGGTAATACTCCGAGTCCTCGTAATGACCCTTGGACTTCCCCCTGCTCTTGTCTCTGCCACCACCTGGACCCCTGCTTTTGCCCCTTCCGCGGCTCTCTGAAACAAGTGCCTCTGAGTGGTGGGATGTGGATGAAGTGCCCTGAGAACGTCTCCGCATCTCTTCATTCAACACCCCGCTCTTGGCAAACTCCAGACTGACCACGCCCTCTGGAGCAGAAGCGATCATAGATACTCGTACGGTCTCCCACGAGTCTGGCAATGTACACAGCAGCCACAGTCCCTGAACTTCGTCGTCGAACTTGACTCCCATAGAAGATAGCTGGTCAACCACGCCCTGGAACTCACTCAAGTGATCCGAAATAGACGCCCCATTCTTGTACCGCAGACCCATCATCGTTCGGATCAGGAACAACTTGTTTACCCCGGTCTTCTTCGCATATAAGGATTCCAGCTTATCCCACAACGTCTTCGCGTGCTCAATATTGGCAACGTGGTTGTACACGTTCTCATCAACAAACTGCCGTATGTACCCACATACCTGTATGTGCTCGAACTTCCAGTCCTCCTCGGATTTATCACTGGGCCTCTCGGTTGCAAACACAGGTAGATGCAGCTTCTTGACAAATAGCAAATCCTTCATCTTGCTCCGCCAATAATGATAGTTTGTGCCATTAAGGTTCACCATGCGCACCGGCTTCGCGTCCATCTCTCCTCTCTGGTTCCTCTGTCAACTCCTGACACCCTTTGAACCCAAAGCTTTGATACCACTCTGTTGGGAAAGAAACGTGGAAACCTTTCCCCAAACCGGAGAGTACCTGCGAGAGGACCGAGCAATACAACGCACGAACCCAAAAACAAGCACACAAAAACAATCCACGCAGACACAGAGAATTTTTGACGTGAAAACCCTTGCGGGAAAAAAACCACGGGACGATCGGAGTCCAACCCTGAGAAGCCTCCACTAATGGAATAGAAGAATTACACCCTCTACAAACTCCTCCCGATCCAAATCGGATCCCCACAACACTTAGAGATAAGAACAATGATTACAAGGCTACGAAGAGCGAGAACGACGAGTAGAGATTACCCGAAACACGATCTCCTTCGAAAACGACCTTCAATCCTCCGTCTTCTTCTCCGAAGTTGCAATGGCACTCTTGCCTCCTTCTCTCTCCAAAAGTTGTGTTACGTTGCGATAATGTTGCACACCTGAATTAGGGTTGAGAAAACTCAATATATCTCCTTAATCCCGCAACCAACCTGGACCGTTGGATTAGATCCAATGATGAAAACTCATCCAGAAATCCGCTTCAGCCCCCGACGACACAGAGTTCGGCCAGAACTCTGTGTGGGGCAACCAGCACCTACTGGCCAAACCCTGGAACGGCCAGACCGAGTTCGGGCCGAACTCGGATCCCCTGCTTCCAGCAGCTCCAGCAGCAACTTCGTCGCCTACTTCCCGAGCTTCTTCGACACACGAACGGCGCTCGTCGCACTCCGGGGTCTTCTCCACATAGGTTGGGAACCCCACCCACTCCAACACTATTTTCAAACTATGATAATTGAAATTGTGTTCCACCACCCACAAATAATCAGTGGGAATCAGTCTAACTATTTGTATTGTCAATTGATTGAGAGGTGTACCAGTACAGTATTAATTTCCAGTTCATATTTAGTAATTATTGTGTCATGAATACAAAGAAACAATAGATCCCAGGCCAAGGAGGGTCTGCCTGTGGAACATATTTGCGGTATCGGACGATTCCGATCCGATACAGAGTCGATACCGATACGATTTGGCATGTTCTGATCTGATATCGTTCAATACCGACATCTGGGATCTTTTTTCTGTCAATTCAGTAAAAAAATGAAAAAATAACTCGATCATCATGTAAAAGTATATAAATGTTGTAAAAGTATTTAAAAGATGAAAAAAAAAAGTTATCAGATAAATCAATCGGCAAGATAACTATATTTTATTCAATTTCAAAACTACTTAGAAACAACACATAAAATACTTAAAAACAATATCTAAATGTATAATAGAATAGATAACATTTAGTTATTATTTTCTTTCCGATACCGGAACCGGTTGATACTACCTGTACCGCTAATTTCGATACTCATAGGAAATATCGGATACCGATTCCGATACTAATACTGCGAACGTTGATCGGGAGTAGAATTTCAGCACAGTAAAACTATAACTGCAGCCAATATGATAGATACCAAGCTAATTGATGCTGGAACTCTGCCAGTGTCTCTCCTTACGAAGATCGCTTCGAGCACTCGATAGCTCATGGCCAAGATAAGAAGTGAAAGGAGGAGCTGACCAAACATGTCATGTAAACTGCTGTCAACTATCATCCGTATGCAACCTATAACCAGTGTCACGACATTTAGGATGGCAAGGGTCGTCGCCGGGACGAGCACCATGGACGATCCTTCGAAGTCGAATGTGCCTCTTTCGTATCTTCGAATTTGTTCTTCCCCCGTCGCTTTGTTTGTGAGATCAAATTTGATCTCCCCCATGCCAACCAGCTTCATGACCAGACTCAGGCATGCGAAGAGGTGCGATGTCACCGAAAGTATCATCCCCCACCTGACTTCATTGATAAGTGATCGAATAGATCCTCCGGTGAGGCAAATTTCGACCAGAAGCTGACAGAGAGAGCACGCGTAGAATGTAACAAAGACAGCGAACCAAAGGCTTGAAACCTAGTCAATAGTCTTGTTAGCAATTCGGCAAACGAAAAAAATTCGGACGGCAAACGTACGAGTACAAATTGGCACACTACAAGTAAAATACGTTAAAAAACTCGGTCAAATGTTTGTCAAATAGAAAGGTTAGAAACTTCATATGCTTAAAATGATTGTCAAATAAGTAAACATATTTTCACAACGTTTCTTGTGCCAATTTTTTCAGTAATTCATACACAACACGTTTAAAACTTCATATGCTTAAAATTTGTATACTAGTTCGAATCTTTCAAAAGTATGCGAGTGTTATACGTTTCTGAAAGATACGGAAAAATTCATGTATAGTACGAGTTTTATTCGGGTGAATGCTAACAAGGGTCAAAAGCATTACCGAAATTATAATCAGCATGCGCTAAGGAAAGGACGAGACATTGTAGTTTTTGTATACTTACAGGAGGGAACAAGTAGACGCCGTTCATGAAACAAAGCTGAGGTATAGTACCGTAACATACTAACGGGATCGAATAGATAGGCCAGAAGGCAAGCCAGGCATAACACATGCTCTGGAGGACAGAATTTCTCTTCATCGGGCCGTATGTGAGAGGAGAGAACCTCGAGAATCCTACTTGAAGCAAGCCCGCCGCCCATCGCTTGTTCTGAATCAGAGTGTCGCTGAAGCTAACCGGCACGCTGCCAAGAAACGCAGGCCTTGTGGGGAAGCAGTAGGCCGAAGTCCATCCTCGGCAGTGCAGGTGATACCCTGTGAAGTAGTCTTCGACGACTGAACCGTACAAGAATCCGATCTGGTGAACGGGAAGATCGAGAGGGAGAGTTATTGAAGTCATTAGATCACTCAAATAGTATGTGTATGTCATTCCGTGGGAGTACTTGCCTGTTCACCCCATTGCGTATCGAGCTCATAGGCACAGGACGCCAGAATTGTGGCTTCTGATGTTACTGTATGCTTCTCAATATTACTTCTGAGGTTGGGGCGCAAGCGCAACGATGCAATGAGCTCGTTGGAGGAGCCGAAGAGTTGCTTAATCTTGGAAATATCATCAGAAGAAGCTAACTCTGTCAAGATGTTAACCAACACTTCTGTTAATTGCATCAAGAGTGATCAATTCTTGTAAATGTCTGTTCTCGGCTATGTAATTGTACCTTCTATAGTAGTGTTGCCCGGTTTTGCACCATACACTGCATCCCTCTTGATGTAAAATCCTGTACCAGAGAGTATCGGTCCTCTTAGACCATCACATCCCTTCCAAAGCCTCTGGAAACAAAAGTTTTGGGTGTCGGATTCGTGACGGAGCCTTAGGATCATCAGGACACGTACGTATAGCTTCTTAAAAGTTTCCTACCTTGAAAAGAAATCCCAGTTCAGCACAGTAAATGTCATCCTTACTGATGTTGTGGAAGCGTTGCGGGAACTGAACGAAGGCCAACGAAGGTGCGAGACGCGGTTCGAGGTGGAAACACATGGCTTGGCGAGCCGAGGTTGGATTGTTGCAGTACATGTCACAGTCCAGTACCAGTACGTAAGGGGAATTGCTCATGACACTCGAAACACGAAGCTGCAGAGTTTGATTTGTTGCACTTTCATATACTGGTAGTAAAAAATCCAGGAGGTTACAGCTGAGCTTACAAGGACATTGAGTGCTCCGGCTTTGTAGTGGTGAGGAATTCTGTTTTGCTTCTCGCGGGAGACGTAGACGAGGAGAGGCATCTCTTCTTGTTCCTGTGCATCTTGAATTACCTGGGCCAAAACATTGGCATCAGAACTAAAACTTGCTCATATCATTAGTAATTTGTGTAAATTTCGTCTTCACATGCTAATTAAGAACAGCAAAGAGAAAATTTATTAGTAAATACCTCTATATGAGAAGGACGGTCTTGACCCTTTGCTGTCGAGCCATGAGTAGTCTTTGACATGATCTTAGCATTATCCACGCTCTCTTTCAGAGACTCATACATAAGCTGCACAAATAGGAACTCTGTTAGACAAGAGAATGCTGAATTGAAACATTGATAACATGGAGGATTTGAAAATATTCATGTTGACAAAGTTAACTCGTGCCTAACTAGCATACATGGCCCCAGATTGAGGTGTTCATGCGGATAGAATGTACATTTTATGGGTTGAGAGCTAGATTAGTCAGCGGTATGTATTTTTAAATAATGAGCAGTTCTACACAGATCGCGGGGTGAACCGCGTCTGAAATCGAGGGCAACTTTTCTGGTCCTGTTTAGTCGGATTTTATTTGCCTACGTTAGTAGGGGCTGGCGTCATTGGTTTTGCTCCGACCAATAGGAGGATGACACGTGGCAGCTCGGTTTCAATCACGGTCTCTCCCCCGTTTCATTTGGACTTTTCCTTAAATAATATGCTTAAAATTGTGTGCAAGAGTAAATTGAATCCGATAGCTCTGATACCATCCGTGTTAAAGTCTCTGCATTGTAGCGCTCTATGCTTATGGTGAGGGATGAGGGTTGGATACTTAGGCCATCTCCAATGGGGTTTCTATCTCTCCTATGGTAGAATTTTTTTTAATGAAAAACTTCTCTCAATAGTAGTTTATATCCCAAGTTTTAAGTGGCGCTGATATAGAATTTCTATGAGGATTTATACATGTAGAAACTCTATACTACTTGACATGTAAGATGAAATTTTTTTATAAGGGTTTCTGCATGTAAAAACTCTCATAGAAATTCTACATCTTAATATTGGCTCCATTTTCAAACTAAAGCATAAAATTCTCCGTTTAATATTCTTCATCTTAATTAGGCAACCCACCTAGGATATTAATTTAGAACCATTGGAGGGTGTTTTTAGTACAATTTCTATGTAGAAACTTTGTCAGCTATGATAGAATTTTTTTTATAGTAAACAATGCCAAGTTTGATAGCAATTCAATTTTAGAAATCTCCATTGGAGATAGCCTTATAGACAATTAGGACTAACGTGAAAACAACTTATAGAGATATCAGACAACCATTTACTGCATTCTGTATTTCACAGTTCTATCTTCAATATGTTACTCAATTTACACCAAATATAACTTAGATAATAGTATAGACAGGTAAGCAGGCAACGCAGAGAAATTCTTCTCTCTTTTCTTCAAATGTTACATTAATTTCTCGAATTTCTATTTGTAAGAGAACATCGACAAATGGACATAAAAGTAGAAATTCATCTTATTTACTTCAAATGTTACTTTGATTTCTCGATTTACCTGTAAATTTGTATTTGTAACAAAACAGTGACATAAATGTGACAGTTCTTCTTTCTTCAATTGTTACCTTACATTCTCCCAGGAAATTTCAATTTGTAAAAAGAAAGTGACATAAATGGGACAGAGGAGTAGAACTTCATCGTCTTTTCTTCATATGTTACATTCAATTCTTGGCTTACATGGGAATTTCTAGTGTAAGAAAACAGTGACATAAGTGGGACATAGGAGTATAAATTCTTCTTTTCTTCAAATGTTACTTTAATTTCGACTAACTTTGAAATTTCTATTTGTAAGAGAACAGTGACATAAATGGGATACTGGAGTAGAATTTGTTGTTGAAACTTGGAAAATTTGAGTACAAGTCAAAGAAGGCTAAACTTCTGAATGCAAGTCAAGCTCGTTAGAGGAAACAATATACGATTACTATTGCTACTAAAGTGCAAGAAACTGCTAGCAGAATAATCCGTTTAAAAACCTAGCAGTCGTAATTGCTTGAAAGCTAGCAACAAAGTTGGTAAAGATAAAGCAGAGCTCTAGAAAGATGGAACATCACGTTGGGGTGGTCAAAGCAAGATTATACCGTCTCCGTCGATCCCATAGTTTACGGTATAAGCTAATACCGATACAATTTGGCATGTCATGATCCGATACCAACCGATACTGATCGATACTGACATTGGAAATCTTTTACAGTCAATTCGGCAAAAAATTGGGAAAAAAAAACCAATCAACAAAGGTCTAAAAGCATAGCAAGGTTGTTAAAACATGTAAAAGGAAAAAAACTTTTCTATAGCATGTAAACCAATCGTCAAGGATAACTTCTATTTTCATTAAATTTCAATACTACTAAGAAATAACAAAAGAAATACTTAGAATTATGCATACATGTATAAAATATTAAAAAAAATATATTATTTTCGTAACAAAAAAAAAAAACTGATAATCCGATCCAAAATTGTCGATACTGGAGATACCGCCGACCTCCATACTCATAGGAAGGGTGCTATTGATACTGCGGACCTTGGTCGACCCATACCCAGGAATCAGCATGTTAGAAAAAACTTCTAGAATGCTCTTTACAATTCACCACCCTTCTCGCAGACAGAGCACTAATGTGCTATAACAAAGGCTCTCAGAGAAAAAAAAAAAAAAAAAGAAGGCAATCGACTGCTATATGGAATTCTCCTCTCTCCTCTCATGTAAGCACCAAGTGCTAGAACATACAATATATAGGGAAACAATTCTCTGAGCAACGGTAACTGTCTACTAACAACATAGGTGGAAGACCATAGAATAACTCCATATTTAATAGGACAGTTACAAAACTAAACAACCGTGAAAAATGGCTACTGCGAAGTAAACAATGTCATGATCCGCTCCCACTTTATGGGATATCAATAAGTGGTCAAATCTAACCTACGTCGTGGTATCAACGGTAGTACGTGTTAGGTTATGTCTCGTTTTTGGTTGAACGCTCAAATGGGGGGTGACAATGGAGTTGGTAATTTAGTCCCACATCGGTTATATAATTAGGAGGTGGGATCATGTGGTGTAGATAATTAGGATTGGCTCAGGCCTTACATGAGAATTCTCTTTTAAAGCATATGGGCCCAATTCAATATCGCACTTCATGAGCCAACTCCAGTTCGGATCACACCGCATTCCTAACAGTACGCTGTCTATTGCCTCAAGTACAATCAAATCCATAATATACCATCCACATTAACTAAGCTACGAAAAATAATACAACAATGGGCCTAAAGAATCAATATGCAACAGTAACTACTAACTAAGAATAGGGTGAAGATATACAAACGAAAATATACTACTTCAGCCTATGAATCTCCAGAGGAAAAGAGTAGGATAGCCACATCGATCGTAGAACACAGAAAGTCACCTAAAATTATCAATATTATTCAGTCAAGATTGGAGCAAGTACAACTAAGACATAATACAACGTACGATATATAGCATATAAAGCACTAAACATGTAGCTGTGGAAGTAGTAAAAGCAGTGAAACATGATAACAAGGTAATAAGGTATATCGGCATGAACCAAGTTAAGAGGATACAAGTATGTCTAACATTTAGGTGCACAAGAGTATATGAAAACACAATTTTCAACACGTAAGGTATGGGTAAGCTAACATGTACTTATGAATCCTTGAGAATGTCACACGAAGCTATAACACATTTTTACGTCACACGTATATAGATTAAAACATTCTCAAGTTTATAAGAACATCACACGAGGTAAGTACGTGTCCAGTGGCTGTACTTTTCGCAAGCCCCACATCTCATGACAAGAATGTTGGAAAATGTGAATGTATATTTGTTATAATAATAATATCAATTTTTTCTATCAATGAATCTATGAAAAGGTATATGAATATTTTCATTGGAAAAGGTGTACGAATCTATTTATTGGAAAGGTGTGCCCTTTCCATCGTGTCTCTTTATTTCTATAAATACACATGTGTTTGGAGCATTAAAACATTCATTCAATTCATCCATATTGCATTAGTTAGTCCAAGAGAGAGAGAGACAACCAACGTTGCTTCGACGAGTTCCTACGGTGTGAAGTGCTGCTACCGAAGGAAAGAACCGTTGTATCCAGGGAGACTAATCGCCATTAAACCGTAAGCACCAGTGCGGGACGAATATTGTCTTAAGGACATTGAACCAAGTTCAAGCCTCGGTATCATTTTATTTATTTTACTTATATTTTAATTTCAGAGTCTAAATACAGAGTTTGAGAATTTATACTAACAAAGAACACGAATAACAAGAACATGATCAAGATAATATGCAAATCACGAGACAAGATACAAGAACTCTCTTTCATATGTGTGTGTACAACATGATAAGAAAACACTAACAAGCATACATAATCTACAACAAACAATATAACAATGTGTGTAAAAATATACTGTTCATAGTGATACTTGCATGTTCAGCTAATGAAGATTGTGTCGGTGCTCTTGCTCCTTGACATGAAGAGAGCTTGCTCTTAACATGCCTAGTAAAGTTTAGTCCCAAACGGAAAGTGCACCATGAGTTATCTCAACATATACTTGTACGTGTTGTTGGGATATGCACATGGGGTGGTGACCATAAGGAGGGAACCATGTGGGTGATTTTACTAGGAGGTAAGGATAAGGCTCCAAGTAACGCATTCATGCTTTTTGCTCTTGAAAAATTAATTTTCATTGGATCTAAGCCCTGTAGGGGCTTAGCGACTCGGACTCGGACTCATGGGCTTATGAGGCGTAATGTGGTATTTGTTGGCGCACTTAGCACGTCAGCATCGTCGCTAGGTGCATAGTGTGCTTAAGTTGCGCTCGTTGCGCAAGCTACTTGCGCAGCCGACTATGCGGCCACGTTGTGCGGCCCAGTTGCGCTGCCCAGGTTATGCTGGGCGCGCGGGTTGAGCGGGGAGCGCGGGTGGGGCATGCTGGATGCACAGGTTGCGTGCAGGTTGTGCGGGAAGCACGGGTTGCGCAGGTTGCGCTGGGTGCGCTGGTGGCGCACAGCGCAACTCGCTCAGTAGCGCTGTTTCGCACAGATCATGGCTGTCTACGTTCTGACCATTTCGTAACGTGCGATAACTGATCCGGGGATTTCAGACCTGACATCATAACGTCGTGCACGATACGGATCTTGGCGGTCACAACATGACACTACACCACCAAAATATGTTAAACTAGCGACGAAATCAGTGACGCCAGTTAAAAACGTCGCTATATTTTGTGTATTTAGCAACGTAAGAAAATAACATCGCTGAACGTCACTATCAGCGACGTTTAGCGACTATTACGACTTGAATTATAGTTTGGAAAGAACAAGTCGCTATTTAATCGCAAAACATCGCTGATTTATTTTATTCAGCAAAGTTTTGCGACATTTAATTATGTCCGTCGCTATCCTATTACTGAACAGCGACGTCACTCTTAGACATCGCTAAAAACTTTCATATAGGATTCTGAAAACTGGATCGATTTTATTTTATTTCACCCAAATTTCAATCTCCCGCCTCCCCCTCTCGTCTCTCTCCCCCTCCCCCTCTCGTCTCTCTCCCCCTCCCCCTCTCGTCTCCGACGATCGCTTCCCCCGACGAGCTCCTCCCCTCCGGCGAGGCCTCCCCCCGACGACCTCTCCCTCCGGCCCCTTCCCTCTCGTCCCCTGCCCCAGCGACCCCCCTCGCATCCTGGTGATCTCGTCGTCGCTCCTCTACCGCCGACCCCCCTCATCCCCTGCTCCGCTCCGGCGACCCCGACCCGACCCCGTCCAGGTATACCTGACCCTAACCCTATCTCCCACTGATATGACACTGACACATTGACACACTCACTGAAACGACACTGACACAATGACACACGACACACAGACACTATGTATACTCATTGAAG
Organism: Iris pallida; assembly: GCA_029216955.1. Lineage (NCBI taxonomy): Eukaryota > Viridiplantae > Streptophyta > Magnoliopsida > Asparagales > Iridaceae > Iris > Iris pallida. The sequence goes on from JANAVB010007399.1 coordinate 16,229,311, forward strand.
AAAACTCTTATCCATATGTATACATGTATACATGAAACTCTTATACATATGTATATAATATATACATATGTATACTCATTGACGGTTCCTTTATATACATATATACATATGTATACATATGTATACAATCTCAAAAAAAACTCTTATATAACTATAACTATAGCTATATCTATCAATCTACATATATACATATGTATACAATCTCAGGAAAAACTGAACTAAACACACATAGGTAAACTTATTGAAGAAAACTGAGATTTTACAATGGAACCTGGGTTTTGATACATGAAACGAGATGATGGTTCCTTTAGTTAGCTTGCTTATGTTACAATTATATTCTCTGTGAATATCGATCTTACCAGATGGCACCCATGACCCGAGCAGCGGCATGTCGTTTGAGGGAAACACAGATTGCTGAGGTGGCTCCTCCTAATGTTAAGGAGGAAGTGGCACTGGTAGCTAGTGAGACCGGGAGTTCCATTCATCCAGCACCTGCAGTGGAATGGCGCTTTCCCGTCGTCGATCCCACTTTTTTGAAGATGTTGCGTGATGGTATCATTGAGCGTATGCGTGAGCTGCGTGGTCGTCATTAGTGTAGTTTTATGGATATATTTTGTGTTGGACTATTAGTACTTATTACCAGCTGTACTTGTTTTATGGGGATGAGTTTATGGACTTAATTAGGGACTTATTACCAGTTGTACTTGTTTTATGGAGATTAATTATGGAGATTAATTATGAACTTATTATCACTTGTTTTATGGAGATTAATTAGGCTAAATCTTCTGTGTGGTCAATTTTGATACACTATGGTTATATGGTTATGTCATGTGATACATTATTACCACTTGTTGTATCATGATTACTTGGAATTCTATTTCAATGTTTAGGATATGTCATGATTAATGCGCCTATTACTTTTACAAGTGTTTCAATGAGTGTATGTATCTATATTACAGAATTATCCTCAAATGGATATGGATCTGAATTACTATCTGTAGAATCGTTCTTGGATGTACAACCGTCATCCTGATGACACGTGTGGTGTGCGTGATGAATTCATAGAGGGTGTACAGCAGTTCCTGCAGTTTGCCAAGGCGTTCCCTCAGTACATGGACGGTACCAAAATTAAGTGTCCGTGTGTGAGATGTCGCAACTTGAAATATTATCCAGAAGTGGAAGTCACGTATCATTTATACTCGAAGGGTTTCACGCCGAATTACTATCAGTGGAGCGCGCACGAAGAACTTGTGTCTTTAGTATCGGAGTATGAGCCTTATGTGGATGTCCAGAATCACGCTGCTTACGACGATGGGTTAGTGAACATGGTTTTTGACGCGGCGGGACCTAGTTTCGATCCAGACAATCATGATGCACCTGAGGAGGCACCGAAAGTCGATGCTGCAAAGTTCATGGAGTTGCTGGAGAATGCAAGGACTCCATTATATTCTGGTTGTGAGGATCATTCATCGTTGGAGGTAGGTGATTACAAGATTGTTGAGCATCAAGTCCGATTTTAATATGTCGCAAGATTGCTAAAATCGAGTTATGGAGTTGATTATAGAAATATTGCCTGAGGGTGCTAAGTTGCCTAAAGACTTTTACCAGTCTAAAAGGATGGTGAGATCGCTCTGGATGGGATATGAAAAAATCGATGCATGTCGCAACGGGTACATGTTGTACTACAAAGACGACAATTATGAAGATGCCTGCATATTTTGTGGTGCTGATCGCTACAATGGCAGTGGTAGAAGAAAGTCTGTCGGTGAAAGGAAGCCTACCGATTCGATGTACTACTTGTCGTTGACGTCGCGGTTGCAGCAGTTGTTTATGGTGAAGGAAACTGCAGAAAATATGAGTTGGCATAAGCGAGAACAGACCGAAGGAGTGTTGGATCACCCATCTGATGGAGAAGTATGAAAGCACTTTGGTCGAGAGTGTCCAGATTTTGCTTCTGATCCGCGTAATGTCAGATTGGGTCTCTGCTCTGACAGTTTCACCCCATTCGGACTTTCGGGATCCCAGTATTCGTGTTGGCCTGTGATCGTCACTCCATACAATCGACCGCCTTGGATGTGCATGAAGACTCCATATATGTTCCTCACCGTTATTATCCCAGGTCCGAACAATCCAAAAAGGAACATCAATGTGTATTTACAGCCATTGATTGATGAGTTGAATCAGCTGTGGGAAGTAGGTTCCAACACGTACGGTGTATCTAGAAAACAAAATTTCCAGATGCGGGCAGCACTTATGTGGACCATCAACGACTTTTCGGCCAGGTATGTTACCTGGATGGAGCACGCATGGTCGTCTTTCGTGTCCGTATTGCATGGACCGCACTAAGGCTATTCGTTTGAAACACGGAGGCAAACCGTGCTTATTCGATTGTCATCGACAATTCCTGCCGAAGGATCATCCAAACCGGAGGAACATGAATGATTTTCATGCTGGCATTGTGGAGAAGGCTAATCCCCGCCAAGGTGGCCCGGATACACGATATGGGAAGAGGTAAAAGATTTACCAAGGGCTATTGAATAGCCTGCTACGGGATACAAGTGTGACGGATTTGGTCGCACTCATAACTGGACGAAGAGGAGTATATTCTGGGATCTGCCATATTGGAGCACCAATCTGATTAGACATAACCTTGATGTCATGCATATCGAGAAGAATGTGTTTGACAACATAATTAATACTGTAATGGACGTAAAAGGGAAGACGAAAGACAATCCAAAGGCTAGATTGGACTTGGAAGAAATATGTAGACGTCCTGCATTGTATTTAATAGAGGAGGGAAATGGGAAGTTGAAGCTGCCTAAGGCAATTTTTTCACTGGAGAAGGAGGATAAAGTCAGACTTTGTAGGTGGATTCAAGGTCTGAAATTTCTAGACGGATATATTTCGAACTTGAGAAGATGCGTCGACCTCAAGGAGAACAAACTGACAGGTATGAAGAGCCATGATTGTCACGTATTCATAGAGAGATTAATTCTGATTGCATTTCAAAAATTCTTACCCCAGGTTGTTTGGGATCCATTGACCGAGCTTAACATATTCTTTAGAGATCTTTGTTCTACTAAGTTGCTCGTCGATCGTCTAGAAAAATAGAAGAACGATATTGCGGTAACACTGTGCAAGCTCGAGAAGGTATTTCCTCCTAGATTCTTCGACTCCATGGAGCATTTGCCAATTCATCTTTTCTACGAGACATGTGTTGGTGGGCCCGTCGGTTATCGATGTATGTACCCGTTTGAGCGACATTTGAACCACCTAAAGAGAAAGGTGAAAAACAAGGCTCGGATCGAGGGTTCTATTTGTGAAGCCTATATTCTCGAAGAGATTACAAACTTCTGTTCGACGTATTTCAAACCTCATGTTGCTAGGAATAGAACGGGGGCTCCGAGAAACGATGACGGATCATATCAAGAATCTAATGATGGAATACTGAAAGTATTCAATGTGTCCGGAAAGTCTTCGACGAAAATGAAGAAGAGATATTTGAATGACGAAGAGCTAAGGGTTGCTCAGTTGTATATATTACTCAATTATGACGAGGATGAAGTAGAGAAGCTAGAGGGGTAAGTAATTAATGATGAATTTACGTCATCTCAATGTAATAGTATAAGCTAATATTATTGTACTAATCGACGGTTGCTTTGTTATTTTTCAGCACATATAATAATGAGTTGAGGTCGGTTAGACCCTACCTAATAGACGAAGCATTAGAACAAGAAATGAGACATCATTTTCCTTCTTGGTTGAGCGAATATGTAAGCAACTCGATAATTACTGGCCTCTTCTAATGCAACTGCGCAATAAATAACTTACTATCTCTTCTTTGGTATTCAGGTCGATCGTCTAATTTCACAAGAGATTGAATTAATTAGAACTCTTGTCAAGGGACCAATTACTTTTGTTAAAATATGGCCAAGTTACTGTGTCAATGGCTTTAGGTTCAAGTCGACAAATACTTCGATCAGAGACAGCTTCCTGGATCTTGATTCCACGAAAAATAGTTGTTTGTGTATCAAATCTTCGAACTACAAAGACGTCGATCCAGAAAATAATTTCTTTGACATCTTGTGAGAGATTGTGGAGTTGACATATAATTATGGCAGAGAACCAGCAAAGATCGTGTTGTTCAAGTATGAGTGGTTCGATCTAATTGAAAATCAAGATTGAAAAATTGACAAGCATGGTCTTGTAGATATAAACTACAAGCGTAGATATCAAGGCTACGAACCATTTGTCCTATCAATTCAGGCTCAGCTCGTGTACTTCACAGCTTATCCGAGACGGGGAGCAACGAAGTCTGATTGGTGGACAGTATACAAGACTAAAGCTAGAGATACTTTGATGTTGACGAAAAAGCTTATCATGAGGACGAGCTACCTCTTGTAACCAATATTGTTGATGTGGACTCCACGGAAGTTACGTATTACACGACTAATGTAGAAGATGTAGAATTATCCGAAGAGGAAGGCGAAGCCGACGAAGGAAAAGATGAAACTGAAGATGAGGAGGATGAGGAAGAGGAAGATAAGGTCGAGGAAGACGAACACGATGAATATTCTGAAGATGATTGAGAGAGATGTACTTTCATTTTCTTATTATGTAGAGTTGGTTATTATCTAGTTTTGGTTACTATCTGAACTTAGATGTTTCTTTTAGAATATACTATCTGGACTTAGATGTTTCTTGTAGAATGTACTAACTGAACTTAGATGTTTCTTGTAGAATATACTATCTGGACTTAGATGTTTCTTATAAAATGTATTATCATATGTTGTCTTGATTTTTATCTTGTCTTTATTGTACTTTCATATTTCTAGTCTCTATTATTTGTTGTATCTCATCATATGTTGTTATCAGGTATGACAGGTCGTCGCGGATCGTTCTGTATGTCCCGACATGGGGCACGGGGTACTGGTACTGGCAGAGGACAGGGTACTCCTTCGGTACCTCCTACTGGTACCGGCTCTGGATACTCGTCGCCCAGTACTCCTGTGTATTGGACAGTACCTCCGCCTGCCCCGACGCTACGTGGCATATCTCCTGGGACGAGTAGTTCTAGGCTTGAGACTGCTCCGTCGTCTAGTGTTCCTCCTGCTGATACGACGATGGAGACAGATGAGCAGATGAAGGAGGCTGAGCCGACGACCGACTAGTATCAGGCAGATGATGTATGCGCACCTCCAGAGGAGACGAGGACGGAGATCTGGGCCGACGGTACAAAGTATGTATTTTGGTTTATCATTTTTTCTGTGTTTATCATAAATTAACTTTTCTCATGAATATAATATGTTTGTATAGATATCGTTTCCCGTCAGTACAGAGACGCCTAGGCCACTTCTTGAGGACTAATTATAGTGGTCCTTGGATAAACTACTCTGATGCTCCGGACGAGAGGAAGGCCTACTGGTTTGCGCGCTTCAAGGTTAAAATATATTTGCTTTTAACATGAATCATATAATTTTTGCATATTATATATAACTGATAAATATTTAGTTTGCACTCTTCAAGGATATATTTTTCTATCCACCGCACCGAACCGAGATGATCGAGGGGATGTTTCTTGCCGTCGCAGCTAAGCTGATCCGCGACGATATTAATGATCAGAGGACTCGTAATCGTACCGAAAAGCCGATCCAAGGTTGGATCACCTCTGAGCAGTGGACTGCGATGAAGGCTCGATTCGACGAGCCAAGGTACAAAGAAAAGTCTGAGAAGGCCAAGACGGGTAGGAAGCAGGGATCAAAGTGGTACGGTGGGTCGATTCCGATGACGGAACATTTCCGTCGTTTGGTATGTCTTTTATTTCAGAAATATTATTTTAATACAAGTTCGATAAATTAGTAAAAGGATATATTTAATTACAGGTAATGAGGGGTGATGACGCCAATATGGTGACTGTCTTTCTGGCCACACATCGGAAGGACAGGAAGCTTATTGACGAGAGGGCGGAGCAGGCCTATGTAAGTATTACAATTCTATCTATTAATTTTAATACTTCGTGTTAGTTTTGATATAACTTAGTAAATATGCATGCATATAGATATTCATGTAGTTAGTAATAATAAGTAAATTAGACTTTAGAAGTTATAGAGTATCCATGCTTTCTAGGCCGAGTTTCAATGGCTTAAGGAGCGGACGGCTGCTAGTGCACATGCTGCGGGAGAGGCCGGTACTTCCTCGCAGCCCGCTCCAGCTCCGTCGGTGGACAAGCTATGGGTGACCGCCTCTGGTGGTCTCCACAGGGATACGTACTACGGTACGGGATCCTATGGTGCCCTAGTAGCGACACACTCCTCTAGGACCTCCCATGCTAGTGTGCATGGCCCATAGCCCTCCCAGGAGTCTGTCCGAGTCCAACAGATGGTGGAGTCTGTCCGTGACGAGCTGCTACGACGGATCCAAGAGCAGCACCAGACGGACGATGTTGCACTCATAGCACGATTGGATACGCTCGACCGCAGCATTATAGAGCTCAGGGATGTGACTAAGAGAATAGAGCGGGTAGAGCGTCGACAGAGGGCAGCGTGACGGATCTGCAGGCATCACAACTGTCCATGGGAGAGAGGCTCACGTTGATGCAGGATTCGATGGTTGATAGCAGTATGAGGCTGTTATCTACCATGCATTCCTACCACGAGCGACTAGCAATGTTGGAGCGTTATTGTCCTCCGGGTGCGCCTTTATCGTCGTCGACTCCGCCAGCGTCACTACCTCCGACTCCACCGACGTCACAACCTTCTTCATCGGTGACGATTTCACGGAAGGAGTACGGGATGTTCCTATCCTGGAGGCGCGGTGGTGCCTCTCCTCCTCCAGATCCGCAGTAGTCCGAGTTAGGACTGTTTTACGAGATTGTAGTATTTTTTTAGTGTTTGTTTATGTTGTTTCAGTATTGGTTGTGGATTATTTGTTTGTGTAGGCTTTCATTATTGGTTGTGGATTCATGTGGATATTGGTTGTATACTAATTTGGATGTTCGTTTACCGACTTTGGATATTTTACTCTTGTAGACTTTTACTTTTGTTTGTGTTGATACACATGTATGTTGTGATGTACCGGTGTTGAGTGTTCCACCGAAGGGGTCGACGAACCCAGAAAGAAAATGTGCTTGTGGTTTTTTTGTTATTTATTGAATTGCAGGTAGAAAATGTGATTCTGTGGACATTCTGTAATTTATTCATTATTTATTTTTTTGTAATTTAGCGACGTTTACCGACGCAGCTAAACGTCGATAAACGTCGCTAAATCACTAGGTATAGCGACGTTTACCGACATTTAGCGTCCCAGTTTCCCTCGTCTACAGAGTCGGTGAATGTCGATAACAACTAGCATATGTCGCTAAATTCACCGACGTTGACCGACGTCCGAGACGTCGTCATTTTTTCGACGTGGCGTCGGTGAACGTCGGTCAATTACCGACGTTTAATGACGTTGGTAAGCGTCGGTAATGGCGACGATTATCGACGTTTTGTCTGTCAGCGACATGGCTTTCTGCGACCACAGGAAAACGTCGCTTAAAACGTCGATCAATACGATTAGCGATGCTTTTTGTCATATTAGCGACGTGTTCTGGCGTCGCTAATATGACTTATTCTGGTAGTGCTATATAGGGCCTCTCTTCTCTCAGAAAAATGAGGATTATTCTTGATACGAAAAAGTTTACACAGAGAGTAGAGATAGCTCCTTGAATACTTGTGTTCCAGCGCCTTCTGCAGCACCTCGCGCAACTCGTATTTTTTTCTTGTCTTTTCGAGCAGTCGGTTCTTGAGTAGATCAACAGAGCGTTCTAGAGTTCTTTTGAACTTGCTGGCTCCTGGAAGCTGACCGTGAGGGCGGATCTAGCTTTGATCACTGGTGTTCTTGATACCCCAGCAGGCTTTTCCATTGTTGTTTTTTACGAAAGTCTTTTTAGACTATTCGTACGCTGCCTTTAACGAAAAATATGTTTAGATTTTTTGTTTACAGAGTCCTTCTAGGATCTCTGCTTTGCACCTTCCTTTGAAGTGCTGCAATCGTGTCACAAGAGTTTACTTCTGACTTTACGCCCAGGGAATAACAATCTCAAAGCTAGATCAGAAGATGGAAAACTCTCGTGCCTCTCTCCTCGATACCAGCTTTAACAAACTGGAGAAGTTCGACGGAGAATACTTTCAAATCTGGAACAGGAAAATCACCCTCAATCTTCAACTAGTGGACGTCGATCATGTGTTGATTGAGGCTGAACCAACGATTCCAGAAGGACCGGCGACTCCAGAAGGTGGTACAGTAGATGCCATTGCTGTTGCACAAGCCAAACTGACCAAATGGAGAAGGAATAATAGTCTCTGTAGACTATTGATTCTGAATGCAATGGAGAACTCCCTAGCAGAGTCATACTCTAAGAATACTTCTGCTAGGGACATCTGGGAGTCATTGGAAAAGCTATATGAAGACGACGACAATAGATCAAAAATCTTTATCATCGAAAAGTACCACAAGTGGCTCTTCGAAGACAAGAAGGCAATGTTGCCTCAGGTGAAAGAGTTCTTGAAGTTGCGCCAGAAGCTAGAAGACAAGAAAATGCCCCTCGTCGACAAATTTGTCGTTGGAGGGATCGTCTCGAAACTTCATGCTGGATGGAGTACTTTCTATACAAGCATGCATCGGAAGAAGCTGGACATTAGCTTGGAAGATCTCCTACAGGAGATCCAAGTTGAGGACGAGATGCGTTCTCAACAGAAGATGGATACTATGTCCAAACAATTGGCTAAGGCCAATATGGTGCAGACAAGAGAGTCCAAGGGGAAGCAGGCGGCTTCTCATCACAAAAAGAAGGACTCCACTAATCTGAAAGTGAAGGGTCCTTCATTCAAGCATCAGAAATCCAAGTCCCACGTGACATGTTTCAATTGTGGCAAGAAAGGCCACTACAAAAGTGAATGCAGATCCAAGCCTCAACAATCAGAGAAATGTGAGCCTAGTAAGGTTTCTTTGGTTTCTAACATTGGTGCTATGATCGCTCAGGTCACAACTGGGGGGGCTGACTCTGACTGGTGGATAGACACCGGTGCGACATTCCATGTCTGTTCTGGCAAGGAATGGTTTGTCACGTACCAACCAACGTCTGAAAAAGTTGTCATGGCGAACCAGGCCCAAGCTGAAGTACTGGGGATCGGGACTATGGAGCTGAAACTCACTTCCGGGAACACTCTGATGCTCCAATGAGTGAAGCATATTCCGGTGATTGCCAAGAACCTAATCTCTAGGAGTCTGCTTAGCAACGCAGGCTTGAGGATGGACATTAATGCTGGTCAGATGGTGATGTCCAAGAAAGGAACATACTTTGAAAAGGCTTATCAAACCAAAGGGATGTTTAAAATTCAGCTTGTAAACCAGTCTAATAAAATTAATGCAGTCGCGCTTTCTGATTATTCTCTTGAGTTGTGGCATAATAGGCTAGGATATGTTCATTGTAAAAGAATAAACAAAATGTATAGTCTAGGACTTATCTTCAAATGTGGGGATAAGGTAGAGAAATGTGAAATATGTGCTCAGACGAAGATCACAAGAAAACCCTTTTATCGGGTCAATCGAAGCACAGATCTTCTGGAGTTGGTGCACTCCGATATCTGTGACTTTAAAAAATTCTCTACGAAAGCCGAGATGAAGTATTTTATAACCTTTATCGATGACTTCTCGAAGTACGCGTTCGTCTACTTGCTGAAGTCTAAAGACGAAGCTTTCGAAAAGTTCAAAGAGTTCAGGACCGAAGCTGAACGGCAAACTGGACAACAACTCAAGAGGTTGAGAAGTGATCGAGACGAAGAATATTGGTCTCATGAGTTTTCATCGTTCTAGAAAGAACATGAAATCATCTGCAAGACTACTGCTCCGTATTCTCCTCAATCTAACGGAGTAGCAGAGAGGAAGAACCGAACGTTGACAGAAATGATGAACTCAATGCTGCTAACTGCAGGTCTTCCAAAATGCTACTGGAGAGAAGCTGCATTAACGGCCACTTTCATTCATAGAGTGCCATATGCAACTTCTGACATAACTCCTCATGAACTCTGGTTCAAAGTCATACCTAACTTTAATTTCATTCGAGTGTGGGGGTGTCTGGCTTATGTGAAGCTCCCAGATGTGAAGATTCAGAAGCTGGGGACAAGGACTACGAAGGCGATCTTCTTGGGGTATGTCGAGAAGAGTGATGCTCGAAGATTTCTTGACATTGAGTCAAATCATATCATCAAATCTCGTGATGCTGAATACTTTGAAGACAAGTTGCAAGACACAAAAATATTGTTCTTCCAGACATTCCTGAGAATGGTGAATGTGCAAATGAGACTGAGATCTCATATGAGCCAGTAGTCCAAGATGATATTGTTGGTGGGGAAATAATAATTGAACCAGAACTCGCTGAGCCGTCAACGAAGCGAGCAAGGAGGCCGAAGAGCTTCGGAGATGACTTCATCACCTATTATGTGGAAGCAGATCCGCTTACCTATGATAAGACGATGAAGACCAGAGATGCTGTCTTCTGGAAGGAGGCAATAGAAAACAAAATTGACTCAATTACCTCTAATAACACATAGGTGTTAGTTGATTTACCTGAAGGAGCAAAACCCATCGGATGTAAGTGGATCTTCAAGAAGAAGATGAAAGCTGATGGAACCATTGACAAGTTCAAGGCCAGGCTAGTGGCAAAGGGATTTTCTCAAAAGTAGGAGATCGACTACTTTGACACATATGCTCCAGTAGCATGGATGACAACCATCAGATTGTTGATTGCTCTAGCGACAATACACAAGCTGGTGATACATCAGATGGATGTGAAAATAGTATTCCTGAATGGCGAGCTGACCGAGGAGATTTATATGCAACAACCAGAAGGTTTTGTCGTTAGAGGCCTAGAAGACAAAGTCTGCAAGTTGGTGAAACCTCTATACGGCTTAAAACAAGCTCCCAAAATATGGCATGAGAAGTTTGACAAAGTTCTAAGGTCAAACGGCTACAGGGTCAGTGAAACAGACAAGTGTGTCTATACTAAATTTGCTGACAGAAGAGGAGTCATAGTCTGTCTATACGTGGACGACATGCTAATCCTAGGTACGAATATAAGCAGTATCACTGAGACAAAGAAGTTTCTCTCGACAAAGTTCAGTATGAATGACTTGGGGGATGCTGATGTTATCTTGGGACTCAAGATCATCCAGACAGACACTGGATTGACACTGTCACAATCTTATTACATTGAGAAGATGCTCACTCGATACGGGTATCATGATCTTCCTATAATTGATACGCCGTACCAAAGTGACCAGAAGCAGAAGCCAAACTCAAAAGAAAGTGTCAGGCAATTGGAGTACGCTAGCATCATCGGGAGTTTGATGTACGCTACTACTGCCACTAGGCCTGACATAGCTTTCGTTGTGGGAATGCTGAGTCGATTCACTAGCAATCCAGGCATTGAGCACCGGAAAGCTGTGAAGCGTGTTATGAGATATCTCAAGAAGACTCAGACATATGCACTGTACTTCAGCGGAGAACCGTCGGTAGTAGAAGGCTTCAGTGATGCCAGCTGGTGCTCAGAGTTGGAGAGCGAGAGGTCCACTGGTGGATTCATTTTTATAATGGATGGAGCTGCTATATCGTGGAAGTCGAAGAAGCAGACTATGATCTCGCGGTCATCTATGAAATCTGAATTCTTTGCACTTGATACCGCAGCAGATGAAGCAGAGTGGCTTCGGGAGCTCATGTATGATCTTTCAGTGGTTGGAGCACAGATACCGACAATTCTGATATACTGCGACAACCAGGCGACTGCGGCAGTAGCATCAAATGATATCTTCAACGGGAAAAAAAGAACTGTGCGATTAAAGCATAGGGCAGTGAACGATCTCATCAAGAGAGGTGTCATTACAGTAATCGATGTTCGGAGTCAGGACAACCTGACGGATCCGTTCACGAAGGGCCTCAAGCGCCAGCTAGTTGAAGACACAGCAGGGAAGATGGGCTTGAAGGCATTCTGATAGTATGTCTTTGTAATCCTACCATAAAGTTTTATGTTATTAGTTCAAAGAGAAATCTACTAGACATCTAACTTTCGGTTCAAGGGAGGACCATTGACTGGAAAACTATCAGGTAACAGTGGGTACTTGTTCTTGAGAATATGGAAGGGTTACGAACACATAACCATTGTTGTCTACTATGTGTTTTCTGTAGAAAATGGATCCTGTGTTGAGATTCGCTTAAATGCCTTAATGAGTTCTCAGGCAGAGTGAATGCCTGATGTGCTTTACAGAAAGCACGGTAGCGCAGCACTACAAGGAGTAAAACTCCATGCTACAGTGGGATGACTCCACCATGAGGTTCCCAGGTAGGGGTAATGCCTCGGCTTTGTAAGCCAAGTCATAGCGGCGTAGCACCGCAAATAGGCAGGTAGCCTAATGTTGTATGATAAAATTAAAAAGTTATAGACAGCACTACAAAGGGGAGGGTGACCCCATATTACAGTAGCATGACACCACGATGAGGTACCCGGGTAGGGGTAAAGCCTCAGTCTTGCAAGCCATGTCATTGCGGCGTAACACCGCAAGGAAGCCTTAGGCTTCATGCTGGGTAGAATGGCACTACAAAGAGGCTGTGACCTCATGCTGCAATAGTATGACACTATAATGAGGTTTCCGAGTAGGGATAATGCCTCGGCTTTAGGCAGGCCATGTCATAGCGGTGTAGCACCGCAAGGAAGCGCAAGGCTTCATGCCATGTTTCTTTAATAAAGAACTTACCTATAGTGTATGAAAAAAGATATCAGGCCGTCTCTTGAGGATAAACTTGTAGATGTCCAAAATTATACACTGAAACTAGGCTGACACAGGGCCTTTAATGTACAGCCAGAAGCACATGTAACTACACTTTGTGAGTGGAAAGAATAACAATTGTGGTGCAGAATTCAAGGCGTAGTCCATTCTTGTATCACATTGTTATTCAACCCATGCGGAAAGATTCAAGTCGTCAGTGACATCTATCCTAATACAAAATGGACAGTTACTGTGGGGGAACGCTCAACCCTAGACACATATATATGTTGAAATATGTGGGGGATTGTTGGTGCACTTGCTCCTTGACATGAAGAGAACTTGCTCTCAACATGCCTAGTAAAGTTTAGTCCCAAACGAAAAGTGCACCATGAGTTATGTCAACATATATACTTGTATGTGTTGTTGGGATATGCACATGGGGTGGTGACCATAAGGAGGGAACAATGTGGATGATTTTACTAGGAGGTAAGGATAAGGCTCCAAGTAAAGCATTCATGCTTTTTGCTCTTGGGAAATTAATTTCTATTGGAGCTAAGTCCCGTAGGGACTTAGCGAATCGGACTCGGACTCGGGCTCATGGGCTCATGAGGCGTAATGTGACATTTTGTTGGCGCACTTTGCACTTAACGTCAGCATCGTCGCTAGGCGCATAGTGCGCTTAAGTTGCGCGAGCCACTTGCGCAGCCGACTGCGCTGTCAGATGCGCGATCACGTTGCACGGCCCAGTTGCCATGCCCAGGTGCGCGTCCAGGTTGCGCTGGGTGCGCGGGTGAGCGGGTTGGGCGGGGCGCGCGGGTTGCGCTGGGTGCGCGGGCGCGCTAGTTGCGCGGGGTGCACTGGGTTGCACGGGATGCGCTAGATGCGAAGGTTGCGCGCAGGTTGCGTGGGGCACGCGGGTTGTGCAGGTTGTGCTGGGTGCACTGGTGGCACACGCGCAACTCGCTCAGTAATGTTGTTTCTCGCAGATCATGGCTGTCCATGTTCTGACCGTTTCGTAACGTACGATAACTGATCCGGGGATTTTGGATCTGACATCATAACGTCGCGCACGATACGGATCTGGGCGGTTACAACATGACACTATATATAGGGCCTCTCTTATCTCAGAAAAGTGAAGATTATTCTTGATACGAAAAAGTTTACACAGAGAGTAGAGAGAGCTCCCTGAATACTTGTGTTCCGGAGCCTTCTGCAGCACCTCGCGCAACTCGTATTTTTTTTCTTGTCTTTTCGAGCAGTCCGTTCTTGAGCAGATCAACAGAGCGTTCCAGAGTTCTTTTGAACTTGCTGGTTCCTGGAAATTGACCGTGAGGGCGGATCTAGCTTTGAGCACTGGTGTTCTTGACACTCCCGCAGGCTTTTCCATTGTTGTTGTTTTTTACGAAAGTCTTTTTAGACTACTCGTACGCTGCCTTTAACGGAAAATCTTTTTAGATTTTTCGTTTACAGAGTCCTTCTAGGATCTCTGCTTTGCACATTCCTTTGAAATGCTGCAATCGTGTCACAAGAGTTTAGTTCTGACTTTACGTTCAGGAAATAACAGATTGAATCACAAATGGTATATAAACCCTATAAACACCCACTAGCTAACCCAAAAAATCAGTAACAAAAGATCGTTCCATAGTTCCTCGTACAAAATGACGAACTAAGTTAAGGCAAATTATCCAAGTACCCTTATTGTTGTTTAGGCTACAAGTTAACTCAGTTCCTAAGATTCCTAACATATCCCATATCATAGGGACTGGTTATGGCACCCTAAAACAGTAAGAAAATTCTAGGGTTACCAATGTTTGATACATGTGACCGTCGACACGAAAACTGAGGCCACACTTTTCTTCAGAATTTTTGTCTCAAAATCTAAAGTTATCAGGCTAGATTTACAGGTATTGTCGACAGTGGTCGCGACGGTGTACTCAAAAGTTTTATTTGAGTTCGTATGTATGTAGGAGATATAAATGTTTTAGTAACCATTTTCTAAGTTTTCTATATTTTCATCTATCAATACTTTGAATTATTTTCTGAAAATTTTATAGTAATAGTTAGGGTGCATCTGGATCTGAAAATTTTTATGGATCCAGATTTCAATTTACAGTTTGGGAGAGATGATTTTAACAAGATCGTGTGCGCAGTTATGCGGCACAACAAATTGGGACGGCCACATGAATACAAAAAAATGTTCATAACTTGAATAAAAATAAAAAACAAATACTAGACACCCTAAATTAGTTCTTAGGAAAAATTACATGAAGAAGAGGTCGAAAAGTGGTTAAAATCCTCCATAGAAATCATTACACAGCTGTTGGACCTATAACACACACACACAAACAAACACACACACACATATATATATATATATATATATATGCAAGATCGACCGGCCTGTTGAACTGATCAACGTGTGAACCACTAGCTTTTTTGGGTTGGTTAAAATATATTCAATGTAAGAAACTAGTTCAACCGGTTTAACCGCTGGTTGGTCGAGTTTGACTCAACCTAATGTCCTGATCGAATCGAAATCTGGTCCAATTTTTAAAACATTGGTTATAAGTTGAAGGAATTACATCTCTACTATTATAAAGAGGCTTCAAAACGGCTCAAGATATTGGGCCGTCTAAGCCGTGTATATCATCAACCATTTCTTTAAAAAAAAAATTTAATTATGTAAAAAATTATTGAAAAAAGTTTAAATTTGTTATATATATTCAAAATGGAAATCGAACTCAACCAAATAAGAAAAAACTCTCACACCTTAACCACATGAGGTAGAAAAAATATTTGACTATAATTGGATAATATTTTTATTATACATTATCATACGTGCAAAGCACGTGCATTTACTAGTATCTATAATCTCCCACTAAGTCTAGTAGGATTAGGATTCTAGAATATACTATTAAATTTGGAACAATCTTGTATTCCCTCTTCAGTTGCAATTTTGAAGGTATTTTATAAAATTTTATAAAACTATCTCGTATTCCAAACTTTTCGATTCGATATCTCATGACTAAATTCTAAGCTTGTATAAAATTCATGGTCTAAATGCTAATTAGACCCAAATGATATCTCAAATATTAAAATAGAAATACTTGAAATTTGTCTCGACATGAAATGGTGTGACTGATCACTTGATGACAAATTTCAATAAATCCCAACAGAAATTTGTCTCAAGAGTTGGAAGGAAAGTGAAGAATATATAGAGTACTTTTTTGAGAAAAAAGATACAATATTATGATAGTCATGTTTGGCGAGTTAATTAATTGTATCTCCCTATGGTTTGTACGTATTTTGGTAACTGTTTCTGTTGTTTTAAAAACAAAGAACACGCTTCTGATTTATAGAGTTAATTAATTGTACCCCATGATGCATAGAAGAAAGTGTTAGATATTTATTGCACCCTGTCGATTCATGAGATGAAGAACATAAATTAAATTGCGGAAGCGTACCTGAATCCATTGCTTGGCTTGATGGATCTTGAAGCGGTCGTCCTTTTATTGGGGTTCGATCTTCCAACTTGCTACGACCCTTAATGACAAAGAAGAATCTGAATCCTTTGTCCCTCTCTTTCTGTTGATGGGGATGCAGAAGAGAAAAAGAGAAAACCTCTCTTTTGGTGGCCATATAAGTTGGAGACCATAACCCTAATGAATACATATATTTATATGTAATGATATTTCTAATTTGGCCCCTCATCAAATTAGATTTATCTCCGGTATCTACACATTAATTCCATGACAATTATACCCTTAAGCCAATTTTTAAATAGAACACTTTAGTTTGGCTTAATTATTTAGATAGCTCAACACAGTTAATTTTACATGTGTGGCCCCTTAATTATTGAATAATTTCAACAATCTCCCACTGAGCCACATATGTAACCTTATAATTGTGTTAACCTTAGTGAGCTCATAAATTGCTATCTTAATCCTTAGGGTATATCCGGACAATCTCGTCCATTAACCATATCAACATAGGATCAAAGCGGCATTCGTCACATATAGCGTAACTAAACCATCAATGGTCATATATACCAATATAGCTAAATGACATAGATCAATCATGGATGCGTAGCATGAAAATTACACGCAATGTGATCAATACATGTCTATTTCCAACTGGTCCTCCTTAACTTTAATGAGATCAATACTTTAACATAATGAAAACAGAATGAACTGAATTTCCATATATTTGATCAGATAAATATCCAAAATACTTTAATACATAAATGTGTCCAAAACCAAATAGCACCCAAATACATAAAATACAAACTCCCACTGTATTGCCATATTCTTAATTAAGATAACACCCATATGAGCAGTATGCTCATGAAAGATCCTGGGTGATAATACTTTTGCTAGCGGATCCGCTAACATGGAGTTTGTCCTAATGTGCTATATGGACATTATAACCATTCTGAATTCTTTCCTTCACAACTAGAAATTTTATGTCAATATCCTTTGACTTATACAAGTTTCTGTTATTATTGGAATACAGTACTGCTGATTTATTGTCATACTATAATTTTATGTGGTCTTTCAACACCGTACTGTAGGCGCAGCCTTATGACAAAATTTCGCAACCATATTCCCTGAATAGATGTCCCATAGCATGTTATAAATGTTGCTGCCATGGTGGAAGAAATTATGAGTGCATATTTGACACTCATCCAAAATATATCTCCATTAGTCAGCATGACCTGATGTGGATCTTCTGTTGTGTTGGCATCCAACAAAATCGGAGTCGGAATACCTTATGATCTCCAAAATTATCCGATCTCCTACAAAGAGCATATAATTCTTTGTTCTCTATTAATTACTTAAGTAGTTTGCCTGTTACCCAATGATCCATCTCATATTTGCTTAAATATCTGCCTAACATCTAAATATGTATGCAATATCCTAACGCGTACATACTTGAGCATACATTAGACTTCCTACAACTGGTCATGAATAGAAAATCTATTGTATTTTCTTAATTTTAAGGCTAATCTTAGGGCACTTGACTGAGACTGAACTTGTCTCCTTTAACGAAAGGGTTGTCACCTTGTTTGTATTCCTGCATGCCAAATCTTTTAAGCACTTTATTGATATAAATCTTTTGTGATAATCCAAGAATATCCCGAGAACGATCACGGTGTATTTGAATTCCTAATACAAAAGAGGCGTCACCAAGATCTTTCATCTCAAAGTTATTTGATAGAAATTTCTTAGTGTCATGCAATATGCCTATATCATTTGTGGCAAGCAGTATGTCATCAACATACAAAACCAAAAATAATAATTTTACTCCCACTGAATTTGTGATACACACAATCTTCAACAACGTTAACCTCAAAACCAAATGAGGTAACAACTTGGTAAAATTTATAGTACCACTGACGAGAAGCTTGCTTGAGTCTATAAATGGATTTTGTCAATTTGTAAGCCATATTATTTGGATCTTTCGACACAAATTTTTCTGGCTGCACCATATAAATAGTTTCGTTAATGTTACCATTGAGAAACGTCGTTTTGACATCCATTTGATGTAACTCAAGATCAAAATGTGCAACATGTGCTATGATTGTTTTAAATAAGTTTTTCAAAGATACCGAAGAGAAAAACGTTTAAAATCAATCCCAAAATTTTGAGTAAAGTCACTAGTTACAAGACATACTTTATACCTCTCCACATGACCCTTCGAATCCTTCTTGGTTCTAAATGTCCAATTACAACCAATGGATTTCATACCTTTTGGTAATCGGACAAGTTCTTAAACTTTATTGTCTTGCATGAACTTATACTTCTTATTTATTGTATTAATCCACTTTGAGAACTGGAACTTTCCATGGCCTGACGGAAGTCGATTAGATCGTCTTCCAGTATCCACAGTCTTCCTCACGTTCCTAGAGAAATATGACAATATTATCCAAAATTATATTTCTCCTTTCTCTGGTGGACCATCTTAATATTACCGGTTCTTGAGGTTGTTGAGTTTGTTCCTTAGAAATAATTACCTTATCTTGAATGGGGTGCCGCTATGTTGTCGTTGTTAAGGTATCTCAACAACGACTTATAGAGGTAATTCGACATTGTCTTATTGAGACTCCGAATTTACTTTTTGATCATGACAGGTATAGAATCCTGCACATCGTCAAAAGTGATAGTAGGAATCATAATTGATTCCTTCTCAAAGACAATGATCCTGACTTTATTTCTTCCCCAAACTCAACATCCTCAAAAATTATATTACACTTCTCGTCTCAAAAAAAATTTCTTAGTGTGGGACCGTATAATTATTAACCCCTTGATCTGTAGCATAACCAATAAAGTAGTTGCTTATAATTTAACTTTGGTCTGTCTTTCCATTACACATTCAATATAAACATTAAAGTCTATAAAGTCAATGGAATCCAAATCTCATCAGACACAAATCGTTCAACTCTATTTCTAGAGAAGTGACCTAATGCTTATGTCATAATGAGGCTTAAAAAAATATTATTAATTTTACGTTTAGTACCACTTGACTTCACTTGCAAGGTTTCATTATAAGATGCAATAGTTTCAACTGAATGTAGGTTATCATAAACCTTAAGGGAACCGTTACCAATAATATTTAAATTAAAAGATAGACTAAACTTATTGTTTCCAAATGAACAATGATAACCAGATTTGTCCATTAAGAAAATTGAAACTGAATTTCGTCTAAAAGACGGTACAAAAAAGTGTCTATCAAATCCAAATAATAATCGGTTCCAAGAAAATAACCTAAAATGTCCTACTGCTTTCACTTCTACCGAATTGCCGTCACCCACATAGATGTATCTTTCACCATCAATTAACTTTCGGTAACTCAGGCAACCTTGCCTAGAACATTAATGTGGGTAGACCCACCAGAATTTAACTACCATGAGTTTTTTGGTACTAAATCTAAATTAACCTCAGAACAGATAAAATTTAAAATTGTACTTTTCTTTATACGCCATGCGTGATACTTTGTACATTTCTTTCTTATGTGTTATGTCTTATCACAAAAGAATAACCCTTAGTTTTATATTGTTGTTTCTTTTGATCTGGACCCTTAGCAGCTACTGTATTCATTTCTTTTTGCCTTTAAAGTTTATCCCATTAAACATGAAAATTAAAATCTTATTGGCAGATATTTTAACAACATTAACTGTAAAGAGAACAAAGCAACAAAAAACAAACATGCTCTAACAAATAACCAAAGCGTAAAATATAGTCAAACAAATTCAAATAATGGTGAACCCCATCTCAAGATACCTAGTACATCATTAATATCAAGTCTTTGGACAATGATATTAACTGCAAGTGGTATTCTTGGTATAATGATCAAACGTTGACAATAAGTCATGTCAAATAATAAGCCTATCTTTGGATCGGATTATTATTCACATGTAAACCGTATAATTGTCACACATTTATTACCATAAGTATGTGTGTAATTCGGCCAAGTATTAACCTTCCTTTGGGCCGGTTAATACTCGCATGAATTTACACACACAAACATCTAACATCCCTCATAGACTATCTACGCAAGAGAGGTCACTTTGGTGACATCTTGTTTTAATGAGTCTATTTAGAATATCAGACGACTATTGCTAGTCACAAAAGGCACCAATTTTTTTTTTGAATGTTGACTAAATTTTACAAAACCAAATTATGTCCAAAACTTTATGTACATGCATAATTAAAATATTACAACTCAAATAAGATAATCATAAGCATGTGAATCTCTTTACATGATTCAAACAAATATTCTTAATTTGACTATACTGAGCATTGTCAACATAATAAAATTTACGTAATATTTTACTGAAGATATGGACCAATAGATTGCTTTAAATAACCCATAAAGATTATATTAAAATAATCTGCTGAAGATATGTACGTTAATAGATTACATCAAATATATGACTTAGAACATAAATTTATTGGAAACTAAATTTATGCCAAACATAAAATTGTCTATATTTGATTCCAATTTGTCCTCCAATGATCAACTTAGATTGGAAAACACTCTAAATTGAGTAACACCAAATATCTATCAGCATGAGTAATTGGAATCTAACCGACATTCCATATTATCACATGTCCAGCAATAAGCATATTCATGCATATTTAATATAATAAAAAAAATTCTACAGTCATTATCACATGCGTCCATATCTAATATTTAAGCATGAATTGAGAGATCATTACTGTACATAAATTATGAATTATATCAAGATTTTCTTAATATGGCGATCAAATCAACAAAAGATTGACAGCAAATTAATGTACTTGTAAACAATGGAGAAACATGTATGCAAAAAATATCGATCATGTGGGAAGGTCGGATCAATAAATACCGATCGATCGATAACCCAAAAGAAAAAAGTGTAAATGTCACCTATATTCTCATCTCCCAATGAAGCAGCACCTTAAATCCAAAAAAAACAAATAGATAATTCCACAACCTTTGTTTATGATAACCAACTAATAGGATATGACCAACTAGTATAGATTATTCCAAGGTTGATTCCACCAAATACTGTACATATTCTGAGTTGTACACGATTGTAGTTCGGTTGACAATATATGTCGAAACAACGACGACGACAACACCGAAAAAAACTGGTTGAACCCTTCCCATAAAAGGACAAATAGTAATTTTATTTATATTAAAAATTCAACATTATGCATAAGATGGAATATAAAGTGATGATCATAAAAAAAAAATTGATCAAACAATTAGAATCTTAAATTAAATTAGGTTCTTGAACAACAACAAGAAAATTGATTCTGAAACTTCGATCTCATAAATCAAACAAGGATGCTCTGATACCATTTGTTAGATATTTATTGCACCCTGTCGATTCATGAGATGAAGAACATAAATTAAATTACGGAAGCGTACCTGAATCCATTGCTTGGCTTGATGGATCTTGAAACGGTCGTCCTTTTATTGGGGTTCGATCTTCCAACTTGCTACGACCCTTAATGACAAAGAAGAATCTGAATCCTTTGTCCCTCTCTTTCTGTTGATGGGGATGCAGAAGAGAAAAAGAGAAAATCTCTCTTTTGGTGGCCGTATAAGTTGGGGACCATAACCCTAATGAATACATATATTTATATGTAATGCTATTTTTAATTTGGCCCCTCATCAAATTAGATTTATCTCCGGTATCTACACATTAATTCCATGACAATTATACCCTTAAGCCAATTTCTAAATAAACCACTTTAGTTTGGCTTAATTATTTAGATAGCCCAACACAATTAATTTTACATGTGTGGCCCCTTAATTATTGAATAATTTCAACAGAAAGTGAATGGAAAATTAAGCACCCAGGGGGGTGTTCTTTTTTTTTTTTTTTTAAATAACGAAAACAGTTACTAAAATGCGTACAAACCATAAGAGGTATAACTAATTAACTCCATGTTTGGCTATAATATCATGTTAGAAATAACATTAAAAATCATATATAGGATAAGAATTTAATATAAACTTCTTTGTATCATGTTAGTCTTATCGTAGGATCAACGCAACATGTTTTCATTGACCAGAAATTCTTCAGAAAAGCGAAAAGTAACATGCATCTTGACTTCTTTGGCCTCGTTTGGTTCGCGGAATCTCCCGGTTGGGAAAGGAAAGTGATTACTTTCCTATGTTTGGGTGCCCAAGGAATTGAGAAGGAAAGGAAAGTGATTCCCAATGGAAGGAAAATTAGGGGGGAAAGTGATTCCATCCATCCAAGGAAGGAATCACTTTCCCACATTGAAGTATTCACTTTCCTTTCCAAATTTCTTGGCATTGCCAAACATCGGAAAGGAAAATCAATAGGAATTAAAGTTTCCCAAAGGAAAGAAAATGACAAGGAATTGATTTCCTTTCCTTTCCCTTCCATTCCGCGAACCAAACGAGACCTTTGTGCTGATGATTTCATGAATGACATCGGCACATGTGAAGATATAACGGAATATTAATTTCTGGTAATCTGAATCTTTTACAAATTTTGAAGTTTGAATGAAAGGGAACACAATTCTGAAAAGTTATCAAAATTGGAGTTAAGATGCATGTTACTTCACCATTGCACTTCTAAAGAATTTCTGGTCAAAGGAAAACAACATGCATTGCCTTACATATAAACTATCAAACACTTCTAAAGAATTTCTGGTCTCCTTGGAAATTGTTGGGTAGCAATATGAGAAATTTTTAAAGTATCGATTCTGAGCTATAATGATGGGTATTTTAGACGGTTTTAAGGGACAGATTTTAAACCAATCTAACCATTGTTTTGTAAACTATTAACGCTTAAAATAATAAAATTAATTATATGTTCATATATTAACAAAGTTCTCCCAAAAAAAAAAGATTGTATTACTGTTCTTCAAAGCAATAGTTTGTAGACTCATATATTTTGCAAGCATAAAATAATTGACAAATAGTAAATCATAAATGATTTGGCAAGTAATAAATTATAATATTTGAAAAAATAAAAAATAAAATGTAATTTTTCTAAAATAAAAAAAGCAAAGAATTGAATTTATTTCCTTTCCTTTCCGTGACCCAAAAGACTTCTTGAAGCAAAAGAGTATAATAAAATAAGATAGATACTTCACTTTAACAATCTTGACTGTTATATGGAAATGACATGGGATAAATTATGCACTACTAGTAAATGCATGTTATTTGTACGTATAATAATAATATTATAATTTAATTATAATTAAATATTTCTTCTAGTTCATGTGTCTAAGATGAAATAATGCCACATATGAATGATAAACATTTTTTCCAAAAAGTACTTCTTCAATACAGATATGAAATAATGCACTTCACAATGTCTTTATGTCCATATCATCATTTGTGAATAAAAATGTTTATAAAAAGAAGTAGAAGAGTAAAAGTTGTCTTGGAAGTTGTAAAAAAATATTTTGTATTGTCTTCTCAATACTTTTGCATTGGAGATGACTTTTTAAACTCATTGTCATTTGTGAATATATATAATCTTGCCACATATACAAGACATTGTCTTGTGTCCCATGTCACCTAAGATTCACAACACAAAATAAGACAATAGGGTTGGAGATGCTCTAATGTGCGAGGTATTTTTCTTGTTTGGTTGAGTTCTTTCCATGTTGACAAATTTAATTTTTTTTTTTCCAACATTTGTTTATATTTTTTAAAAGTAAAATGGACCGTGATATAATGACGACTTAGACGGCTTATTTTTGAGCCGTTTTGAAGTCTCATTATATAGTGGAAGATGTAGTACTTGTATTTTAATCTTATATTTAAATATAAAAAATTGAGCAGTTCCAAAATTATGGTCCCTCTATCAGAATGAGCAGAAATCCTTTGTTTCTCGGGGAAAAAAAACTTCTAACAGAAACCAGAAAATCTTACCTAAATTTGAGACTTATTGAGTACAAAAATCATACAAAATTAAAATCCGTCGTTAATCTGGTCGTGACACAACCAAACTATTCGAGATTAACGATGGATTTGAAGTTACTGTTACTTATGAACGCTCGAATAAGTTTCTAATTTTTCTGGTTTCTATTACAAGTTTTTTCAGAGAAAGAAAGGATCTCTGCGCAATCTGTGCTTTGATTGCGGGACCTTAATTTTCAACCTCCTCAAAATTTATTAAGGGTGTGTTTGATTGCAAGGTGGAAAACATGTGGAAAAGAAATTAATTCCATGGAACTATTTTCCTAGGAAAAAAATTTCATGGAATTTTAAAAAAAATTCATGGAAAACTTAATTTGGATGTTTGATTGCCATTATTTTCCACGGAAAATTGTTATTTTCCACAGAAAATTATTTTCCACAGAAAATGATATTTTCCTGTGGGTTGGACAAGTTTTATTTGCCATCATTTTAGAAGAAAATATGGAAAATAATAGTTTTTTGGAAAATAATTCCATGAAAAATATAAGCTATCAAACACTACAATTGGTGGAAAATTTGTGATGGAAATATTTTCCATGGAAAAAAAAAACCCAATCAAACACAGCCTAAATATAAGATAATTATATTAAATATAAGGTTACGATTGATTTGGCTTTTTTTTTATGGAAAATATTTCTATCACAAATTTTCCACCAATTATAGTGTTTGATAGTTTATATTTTTTATGAAATTATTTTCCAGAAAACTATTATTTTTCATATTTTCTTCTAAAATGGTCGAAAATAAACCTTGTACAACTCATAGGAAAATATCATTCTTCATAGAAAATAACTATTTTTCGTGGAAAACAATGACAATCAAACAACCAAATTAAATTTTCCATAAATTTTTTGTTAATTTTATAATATTTTTTTTTCTAGGAAAATAATTCTATAGAATTAATTTTTTTTCACGTACTTTCCACCGTGCAATCAAACACAACCTAAGATGAAAATACAAGTACTACATATAAATTGTGAATTGACAGCCAAGATTGATAAACTGAAGTACTTAACAAAACAAACTTAACTAGCAGAAATTAATACTCCTAACCAAACATAATCCAAAATATATATTGTGTCCATGTCGCATATATAACATAAATATTTTAAAATATACTAGGACACTCAACAAATATTTCATGTCCCTGAATTGGGTTACATAGCTACTAACTGTCCTAGCACATATGCTACTGGTACAGCAACATATGGTCTAACTATTGCACAAGATAGATGATATATATATCAGTCAATATATCAATATCAGTAGTCATTATTATTTTTGGTTGTTTATACTAACCTCCCTTATGATATATGTTAAGTATACGGAACTTTCTTATTTGAAAAATAATTATAGGGTCCTCTTCTATGTTTTATGTTATAAGAATAATTAGTGTAATAAATAATAAAAAAAATTTGTGTAATAAACATATAAATAATCCTCTTTTTTTTAGATAATATGAGTCAGTTAGCAAAAGCATCCATTCCAAATGTTAAAATTAGCATATATTCTTACTATTTTTTAACTAGCAAATGCTTTTATTTTTTGTACGGAATAGTAAAAGAAATTAGATATACCCTCCACTTTTTTACAAATTTTTGTTGTTTTATATAGGAGTGAGATTATTTATTAGTTAAAATAAATAGTGATAATATATACTACTTTCAATATTTAAAATGGAAAGTGTTTGCTAAAATATCGCAAATATATATTATATTATATTATGATCCCTGTATGTGTTGCCAAATGTTCCACAGCTGCCTATATAGAATTATTCCAAAGCACCATCACTACTACCAATACATCCAAAAATCCAGTGGGAAAATCTAGTGCATAGAAACGTCAGTGTTGAAAACGTGACAAAGACTAATGGTCAGTAATGGTGGAAACCGCACAGCTCACAGCAGCTCACAGCGGCAATCATCAACATTCTTACAATCTTACTTTCCCATCCCTCACACATACTTTCCCATCCCTAACATATGGGTCACACTCCCGCCTCTCTCCCTCCACCCTCCCTGCACGGGCTTCATCTGATCCCACCGCTTACTCCTCTCCTCCAATCGAAGTCCGACAAGTGACGGATTGTAAGAGGTTGTAAGCATTTGGTTGTAGGCATAGCAAAGCTCATAGCAATAACATATAATGACAATACAAAAAAATAAAAATTAGAAGTAATTCGAATTTTTGGAGACGATTGAATGCTGGAGAGCTGAGACACTTTAATTTAACTAAAAAAGTTATTAGCTCCCAGACGTTATGGCCTCCTTTGGTCAGCGAAAAGAAAAGGAAAAAAAAATCAATTCCTTGCTAATTTTTTTCTTTTAAAAATTATAATTTCTGTCAATAATTTTGTCAATATTTTAAAAGATCATGATTATAGTCAGAATATGTCTTTTATTTTCCGTCACAATGTAGCAAGGTTGACGCAGAAACTGAAAGGTATTACGGATAAAAATGGTAAATAATTTTGATCAAGAATAGTTTAGTAAAAAAAATGGTAATAAATGAGGGAAAGTAATTCTGATTTGGGTTGGGGGGGGGGGGGGGGGGTGTGGGTGGGGGGGGGGGGGGGGGGGGGGGGGGGGGGGGGAATTATTTTTCTTTCAGCGGCCACCCAGGTTTGGGATTTAGAACCCGGGGGGGGGGGGGGGGGGGGGGGGGGAGGAGGGAATTATTTTTTCTTTCAGCGGCCACCCAGGTTCGTGATCATATAAGCCACCCAGCGGCCACCCAGGTTTGGGATTTAGAACCCAAAATTTGTGTTTGGGCGACCTCCTGCACTATCACTAGACTAGTGTCTTAGGGACCTCAAGACTCTTATTCCGCTAACCAAACCTAGCATATGAATGTATCTCTCTATTATTTTATGTTGTGATTGTCATATCTCTATTCTTTTTTCCCGCTTAGCGGTGTTGGAAGTTTTTGTTGAATTATTTCATATTGGATTTTTATCGGTTTAGTTCAAAAATTCTAACTGTTAATGATAATTGTGAGATGAACATAACTGTCATGGAGGCTCGTTTAGGTGTCAGTAGGATACGCCAAACCAAAGGCGGAGCAGGAGGTACACAAGGGCACAGTTGGGGTGGGTTGTAATTGGGTCCGATTTTTTTTTTTTTTTGACTTTTTTTTTATAGAAAAGTATATTTATATAATTATATTTTTTTTTGGTTTGGATTTGAACTATGTAACAATTAATTGATAAATAAATTTTCAAAAACTGGTATTTTAGTTGGTGAGATGCTATATATACCCAAAATTCAACCCCTTCTAATTTTATATGCTAGTTCTGCACCTACACCAAACCAACATGGTACCGTATGGAGCTAAAAAATACAAAAAGAATATTTGGATTGAATGGGGAGTGCAGACCACAGCTTACGTGTTCCCAAATTAGGGGTGGAAATACGGTTCTAAGATCCACGGTTTTGGCTCGGTCCGAATCGTAAAATATTCAAATAAGTCGGTTCTTAAAATTAAACGTGACTGGTCATGTGACGCTAACGGGATGGAACGGGTCCTATTTTCAAAATAAACGGGACCCCGGACCGACTCGTTTCTAAGGGTATGTATTTTTTTTTATCAATTTTGAATTTTTTTGTTATTATAGTTTATAGATAATAGAATAAGTTATTATTTAGTAAATAAATTTGAGAAATTTGGAAAGACATAAGACTTGTTTTATTTTTATAGATAATAGAACATATATAAATGTTTACTATTCTAGAATGTTTTTAACTTTTTTGGACTCATTTGGATCCATGGGTCGGCTCGGTTCGAACCGGTTTCGAACGGGTTGAGCCCGTTCCGGTTCCAATATTTTATGGACCCGTCCTACCCCGTCCCGTCAATTAACGGATCCGGTCCTGGTCCATAAAATTTGGGCCCGATCCGACCCGTACCTACCCCTATTATTTAACTAAAATTTTGACTGATTTATAAAGAAATGAGGGACTTCATAAGTACACCACTAAAAAAACGAAAATGTTTTATTGCCCGCGGGCTTGGACCTCAGTCCTGGCCCACGGGCCGTGTGGCGCCACCGCATTGGCCCTCCTGCTAACTTCCGGACCCATCCGTCCCCCTCTCTGATTAGAAGGCAACACGTGACACGTGGGCCAAAACTGCAGTCCTGGCCCACGGGCAAAGCAAAAAAAAGAAAAAATTGTGAGATGTCCATAACTTGGTGTCATATAAGCTGGTTTAGTGTCGGTGGGATACGCGAAACCAACATAGCTGGTTTAGCGTCGGTGGGATAAGCGAAACCAACATGGTAACGAAACAACCCACACACTGCGCGCGCGCGCGCGCACACAAAATAAATCAATTATCATGAACTAGTCGTACCTTTAGTCTCTGTTGCACCTCCAAGAACTCCTCATCAGCAGACGCAGACCGATCACTGCCCACAGCGGAGAAGTACGCCTCCGGGCACCTGGTCTCGACGTCGAACCTCCGGCAGAAGGCCCGCCACGGCGCCGCGAAAGCGTAAGCCTTCCTGGCAGCGTGCAGGGTGAGCGCCGACCCCCCGTCGTCCGAGAGGTAGACGCTGAGCCTCTCGGCCGGGTAGTCGAGGCACGCCGCCGATATCAGCGTGTTCATCACCTCCATCGTCGGCTCCATCTCCGGGTCCGCGGTGCAGACGAAGACGTCGACGGGAGGGAGGTGGCGCTCGGACTGCAGCCTCTCCGGGAACGCGGCCCGGGCCACGGGACGCCACTTGAAGGCCTGCCGGAGGGTCCAGAGGAACGCGAGGAGCAGCTCCGCGGCGAGGAGCAGGGACCACGACACGAGCGGCCATCCGGCGGTCTGGCTCGCGAGGCCGGAGGCTCTGTAGTAGAGGACGGCGGTGGTCAGGGCGGCGTGGGTGAGGATGAGGAGCCTGTTGATGGTTGCCATGGGCTGGTCGACATGGCTCGTGTGAAGAGGCTCGCTTCCTCCCGCCATTGAGCTTGTTCTCTCCTAGCTGTGTGCAACTGGTGTAGCTCCACCACCGTATATATTTTCTTTATATATTGGTTAGGAAGTTTCCGATGCGATTGGTTGGACTACGTTTCTTACATATTTCTCCTCTGTTCTATCACCTATGCTCTCATAATGCATCCGTCCCGGTCCCTGCACTAAAAAATAGGATAATGTTATTTCTTGTATGACAGCTAATATTATGGCTGACATTGTAGCTGACAAAATAAATTTTAGCAAATTATACTATGATAGTATGATAGACACTTCGATGTTTACTCAGGGCTGAGTCCAAATTATTTTTTGTATTTACAAATTTACCACTTGAAAATTTACCTAGGATTAGTTCAAATGTTGATATATCTATTCTACTATATAATAGAAAAACTTGATGGTGAAACTTTTGAATTCCAAAAATATCCTTACTTGTCTGTACTAATTAAAAATGGTTCATTACTTTTAATAAGGACAACATAATAATTATGAAGACTACCCCTTATCTTCCTAAAGAGTTTTCCTAAATTAACTAAAAGAGTATTTAAATACTTGAAAGGCACGTACACATATGCTAGTATATATAAGTCACTTTTTTTTTCTTCTTTCCTCCTCCGTCCCAAAATCCTAAAGTTTTTTTTTTCCAAATCTCTCTCAATCTATGTTCATGCATAAATTTCATCTTCTAATAACTATAATTTGATTTAGTATTCATCCTATATGAAATTTTGAAGTTTTGAATTCATAATGCAGCCATATGTTCATAGAGTAATACTATATGTACCTCCAAAAATTTTATTGCTCCATGTTCCTCCGCCACGTGGCACTCTTTTATTGACCCAAGCAAATGGAGACGTGGTTGGAGAAAAACATGAGCGAATAGAAGATGACCAGCTGGCGGAGGGACATGAAGAGATAGGATTTTGAAAGTATATAAAAATTTGGCTAAATTGCACTTTAATACCCTCAACTATTCCGCTTTTTCAAGTTGATAGCATAAACTTTTTTACTCAACAACTTAATACCTCAACTATTTTTTTTTTTCAACTTGATACCTAAATTTTTAAAAAATTTCAAAATGCCCTTATCCCTTCCATCTCCCCTTCTCCCCTCCCTCTCCCCCTCCCCCACTCCGGCGACCACCTCCCTCCCTTCCCTCTCCGGCGACCACCTCCCCCCCTCCTCCCGCGGCGGTGACCACCCCCCTTCCTCTCCAGCGATGGTGGAGTCGAAAAAGGAGGGCAATGGGAGACGGAGGGGAGGGAGCGGGAGGGGGGGGTGCAGGTGGCTGGAGTGTAAAACCCATTAAAAAAAAAGGACTCAACCCACCCAAACTCAGTCAGCTGACCCGTTCCTCTATTCTCTGTCACTCCCCGATCCTGGAATACATATTTTAATACGTAAACCGATAAATTATATTTACCTTGTATTTATACTATATTTATTATGCTGTATTTCTTCATGCATTTTCCAAAAATATTTGACAAAATATTATTTTCTAATTTATTTTCTGCATTTGGGCCTACAGTTTTGGCTCATTTGGGTAACCCATTCTTGGTTCACCAATGGTTCATCATGAACCCTTTGGTTCATCATGAACCCATGGGTCCAAGATTCTATATAATAACTCAACTCATTCTCTCTCCTCTCATTTACTTTCCTCCACCAACCAAGGCAAGTACCAACTTGCTCAAGAGATGGATCCATAAATGTTGTTGATGTTTTCTTACAAAATTATTTGTCAAAATATGTTCTTCTCCTTATTCTATACTAGTTTAGAACTTAAAATTTTCCATTTTGAAGCTTTAATCTTTGTAGATCTAGGTTTTAACCATTTTCGGATTTCCTTGGTTTTGATCTAGCAAACTTCATTATTTTTAAGTTTTGATGGTTCCATGTTGTAGAGAATTTTGTTCTGCCCCATTTTGACCTAAGGTAGTTCCGATTTGGGCTCCGGATGAAGGTTTTGTGTAGCTTGGAAGCCATGGTTGCTTGGCTCCTCTTCTCGGACAGGTGGAGAAGAAGAGCAGTACTTGACCGCATGAGTCTTCATGCGGCAAGTCTCTGGCCGCATGGCCTTTCTAGCCGCATGAGACTCGTTCGAGTTCAGCCGCCTGAAAAGTCTTTCCTAGCCGCATAAGACTTACTTGAGTACTTGACCGCATGAATCTTCATGCGGCAAGTAATTGAGCCGCATAGCCTTGTTCAGACTCAGCCGCATGAGCCCCTGTTATCTTGAGTCGCATGGACTTCATGCGGCTAGCTTCGCAGCCGCATGAGTTCTTTTACACCTAGCCGCATATGCGCTGCTGTTTTGGGCCGCATAAAGCTCATCCATCATCCAGCCGCATATGTATCGTCCATGCTCAGCCGCATAGGACTTCGTCTGATCGTAGCCGCATATGCTGTTGAACCCCGGCCGCCTGGCGATTGCTCCCTTCGCAGCCGCATACGCTGACACCCCTTCGTCCGCATGAACCCGCCTTTCCAGCCGCATGCGCCTTGGGGCTCTCTGAGCCGCATAAGCATGTAGTCCCAGCCGCATGAACCAGTATTGACCCGGCCGCATGGACTCACTCCCTTTGAGCCGCATGAACTTTTGTGCCCTATATTGTTACCTTGTTATTATTGTTATTATTATATATATATATATATTATATGCCCATTTTATATCCTTACGTCTTTTGTCCTGAGCATGATATGAGCACTAATGTGACCCCGGAGAACAAAGTGTTCCTACCTGATACATATACCTGAATGTCCCAGTTCTTGTTCATGCTCGACAAAAGACTCGTAACTCCACGTGGCGTATTTGCAATGATGCATTACACTAAGGAGGGTAGAACATGTTGACATACTGATTGACATGAATCCTCTTTGGGGTACTCAAACTAAGGTACGATTTTAGGAGGATAATCATGCAGGCCATAGCATGTGAGTCCAGATTTTACCTAGGGTTAAACTAGGCAACTAAATATACTAGATGCATGGGGAGGGCGAAATCCCGAGATCGTGTTACACCAGCCGCCTTGAGATACTGTCTTGACGCGCCGGCTGGTCTCCACGGATACTGTGTCATCTACAACGAGTGGATGACTGTATCCGATTAATTCCTGCTACATATTATATGTTTTAGCAAGGTGGCCTTACGAGGGACCTGTGCTCAATCATACCTGTCTACGTGAACCCCTGGGTTGGCTAGCCTTGCTGGAAGGATACGATCTGAGGATTTTCTAATAACATGATGCGAGGATAACCTCGTCCCACTAGAAACTCGTAGACTTGATTGGCCGTGAAAACGACTTGCTTGTATCCTATTACCTTCCGTGAGTAACTGAGGGAAGCGGACTGTCATGGTACATAATCCAACCCATGTTCTTGTTTAATTGTTGGGTTGGTTATCGTACTATGATAGGCTGTGGACCGAAGTTATGAACGGAAGACTTATTCTGGTTGTGAAGTGCTACTTCTGTGAATGACTGAGGAACATGGTCTATCATGGTACATGATCCAACCCATGTTCTTGTTTGATTGTTGGGTTGGTTATTGTGCTGCGATAGGCTATCGACCGAAGTCACGATCAGGAGATTTTATTGTTTATACCCTTTAACTTATGCGAAAGTTATAGAGTACGACGCGTCCCAACTCCATGCGGCACCTTTTGTCCTTGTTTGGTTGTAAGGGTGCCATATGGGTTCGAGGATGTGGCGTTACCCTATAATGGTAGCATAAGTATTACTATTATCAATCATTCTATTAACTGGGTTTTTAGTCTTAACTCTTGTGCCCCTTTGGCGGTACTTGCTATTCGGGGCTGACCCCGCTGGTTTTGTTTGGCCAGATTCCGTAGCAGAGCCTGAGGACACGATCTTCCTCCCTGACATCCATGGTGCATACTAGGAGCATGGCAGTTCGGGGACTCGAGTGGGTTTCTTCTCCACCACTCCTGCTTATACTTTTGCGGCGTTTAGCCACCGGCACCTGTTAGCCGAATTACTCGATATTTTGTGTCAGTACATAATTGTAATTAAACAGACTGCAGCTGTGTATAATTTTGTACTCCTGACTCTCCGAGATAGCTAAATTATGAAGCTAGTCTCTCATGATCATTTTGATACAGCGTCGGGGACGCCTTACAGCTTTATCTTTAATGTTCATCTATTTGCTGATGTGATTTGATTGATTGAGACATAGAACTCTGTGGGACCATAGGAGACGATTGTAGCATGTACCCCCTAGTCTCTCGACAGCCACGATCGCCGTATGACGTTACGTACCTCATATGGTGTAGCTGGCCTAGTCCGTCTCCGTATTTCGGTACTGGGGCGTGACAAGGTTTGAGTGGTGGCCCATGCAGGTCAGAATACTGCATGTGAAAGCCGAGCAGCAGAGACCAGCAGGGTTGCTACAGCCGCTTCCTATCCCAGAATGGAAATGGGAGCACATCACGATGGACTTTGTGACAGGTTTACCTAGATCCCCGGCTGGCAAGAATGCAGTCTGGGTAATAGTAGATCGACTCACGAAGGTCGCTCATTTCCTTCCCTTTCGAGTTGGACAGACTACTGAACAGCTAGCAGAAATGTACATGAAGCAGATAGTAAGGCAGCATGGTGTTCCAGTTAGTATAATATCAGATCGGGATACGCGGTTTACTTCCCATTTTTGGCGGAGCTTACACCAAAGTTTGGGAACCAAGTTAAAATTCAGTACTGCTTATCATCCACAAACCGACGGGCAATCAGAAAGAACCATTCAGACGTTAGAAGATATGCTACGGGCGTGTACCTTGGATTTTGGCGGATCTTGGGAGGATCACCTTCATCTAGTGGAGTTCTCCTATAACAATGCTACCAGGCTAGCATTCAGATGGCCCCGTTCGAAGCATTGTACGAAAGAAAGTGCAGGTCCCCTTTGGCATGGGACGACGTCGAAGAACGAAAGTTGTTGGGGCCAGAGATGATCACGCAGACTGTGGAGATAGTTAAGTTGGTCAGAGAGCGCCTTCGAGTTGCGCAGGACCGACATCGTCATTGGGCAGATCAGCATCGTAGGCCTCTAGAGTTCAGAGTTGGCGACCAAGTGTTTCTGCGGATTTCGCCAACTCGGGGTATCATTAGGTTTGGAACCCGAGGAAAGCTTAGTCCAAGATACGTTGGTCCTTTTAAGATTCTCGCTCGGGTAGGCGATGTGGCTTATCGACTTGCCCTTCCGCCTTCGTTAACTGGCATACATGATGTGTTTCATGTGTCCCAATTATGTGGGTATGTCCCGGATCCGAGTCATGTCCTCGATCATTCAGAGTTAGTCGTTGGTACCAACCTAACTTACGAGGAACAACCCGTATCTATTTTAGACCGGCGAGAGAAGGTACTCAAGAATCGGACGATAAGCCTTGTCCGTGTTTCTTGGAATCATTACTCTCCGGAAGAGTCAACCTGGGAGCGCGAGGACGAGATCAGATCTCGGTATCCGCATTTGTTTGACTAATAAGGTATATTTTTGCACCTTATTGACACGATTCCATGCTTATCTGCACCTGCTTGTTTTGCACTTTGTGATGTATGATAATAACTGCTATGATAGTTAACTTATATATGATTGTGCCTTGCTTGCCCTGATTTCACTATCCTATCTTGGCTGGAATTCCGAGGACGGAATTTTTCTAAGAAGGGTAGAGATGTCACTCCCCAATCCTGGAATACGTATTTTAATACGTAAACCGATAAATTATATTTACCTTGTATTTATACTATATTTATTATGCTGTATTTCTTCATGCATTTCCCAAAAATATTTGACAAAATATTATTTTCTAATTTATTTTCTGCATTTGGGCCTACAGTTTTGGCTCATTTGGGTAACCCATTCTTGGTTCACCAATGGTTCATCATGAACCCTTTGGTTCATCATGAACCCATGGGTCCAAGATTCTATATAATAACTCAACTCATTCTCTCTCCTCTCATTTATTTTCTCTCATTTACTTTCCTCCACCAACCAAGGCAAGTACCAACTTGCTCAAGAGATGGATCCATAAATGTTGTTGATGTTTTCTTACAAAATTATTTGTCAAAATATGTTCTTCTCCTTATTCTATACTAGTTTAGAACTTGAAATTTTTCATTTTGAAGCTTTAATCTTTGTAGATCTAGGTTTTAACCATTTTCGGATTTCCTTGGTTTTGATCTAGCAAACTTTATTATTTTTAAGTTTTGATGGTTCCATGTTGTAGAGAATTTTGTTCTGCCCCATTTTGACCTAAGGTAGTTCCGATTTGGGCTCCGGATGAAGGTTTTGTGTAGCTTGGAAGCCATGGTTGCTTGGCTCCTCTTCTCGGACAGGTGGAGAAGAAGAGCAGTACTTGACCGCATGAGTCTTCATGCGGCAAGTCTCTGGCCGCATGGCCTTTCTAGCCGCATGAGACTCGTTCGAGTTCAGCCGCCTGGAAAGTCTTTCCTAGCCGCATAAGACTTACTTGAGTACTTGACCGCATGAATCTTCATGCGGCAAGTAATTGAGCCGCATAGCCTTGTTCAGACTCAGCCGCATGAGCCCCTGTTATCTTGAGTCGCATGGACTTCATGCGGCTAGCTTCGCAGCCGCATGAGTTCTTTTGCACCTAGCCGCATATGCGCTGCTGTTTTGGGCCGCATAAAGCTCATCCATCATCCAGCCGCATATGTATCGCCCATGCTCAGCCGCATAGGACTTCGTCTGATCGTAGCCGCATATGCTGTTGAACCCCGGCCGCCTGGCGATTGCTTCCTTCGCAGCCGCATACGCTAACACCCCTTCGTCCTCATGAACCCGCCTTTCCAGCCGCATGCGCCTTGGGGCTCTCTGAGCCGCATAAGCATGTAGTCCCAGCCGCATGAACCAGTATTGACCCGGCCGCATGGACTCACTCCCTTTGAGCCGCATGGACTTTTGTGCCCTATATTGTTACCTTGTTATTATTGTTATTATTATATTTATATATATATATATATATATATATATATATATATATATATATATATATTATATGCCCATTTTATATCCTTACGTCTTTTGTCCTGAGCATGATATGAGCACTAATGTGACCCCGGAGAACAAAGTGTTCCTACCTGATACACATACCTGAATGTCCCAGTTCTTGTTCATGCTCGACAAAAGACTCGTAACTCCACGTGGCGTATTTGCAATGATGCATTACACTAAGGAGGGTAGAACATGTTGACATACTGATTGACATGAATCCTCTTTGGGGTACTCATACTAAGGTACGATTTTAGGAGGATAATCATGCAGGCCACAGCATGTGAGTCCAGATTTTACCTAGGGTTAAACTAGGCAACTAAATATACTAGATGCATGGGGAGGGCGAAATCCCGAGATCGTGTTACACCAGCCGCCTTGAGATACTGTCTTGACGCGCCGGCTGGTCTCCACGGATACTGTGTCATCTGCAACGAGTGGATGACTGTATCCGATTAATTCCTGCTACATATTATATGTTTTAGCAAGGTGGCCTTACGAGGGACCTGTGCTCAATCATACCTGTCTACGCGAACCCCTGGGTTGGCTAGCCTTGCTGGAAGGATACGATCTGAGGATTTTCTAATAACATGATGCGAGGATAACCTCGTCCCACTAGAAACTCGTAGACTTGATTGGCCGTGAAAACGACTTGCTTGTATCCTATTACCTTCCGTGAGTAACTGAGGGAAGCGGACTGTCATGGTACGTGATCCAACCCATGTTCTTGTTTGATTGTTGGGTTGGTTATCGTACTATGATAGGCTGTGGACCGAAGTTATGAACGGAAGACTTATTCTGGTTGTGAAGTGCTACTTCTGTGAATGACTGAGGAACATGGTCTATCATGGTACATGATCCAACCCATGTTCTTGTTTGATTGTTGGGTTGGTTATTGTGCTGCGATAGGCTATCGACCGAAGTCACGATCAGGAGATTTTATTGTTTATACCCTTTAACTTATGCGAAAGTTATAGAGTACGACGCGTCCCGACTCCATGCGGCACCTTTTGTCCTTGTTTGGTTGTAAGGGTGCCATATGGGTTCGAGGATGTGGCGTTACCCTATAATGGTAGCATAAGTATTACTATTATCAATCATTCTATTAACTGGGTTTTTAGTCTTAACTCTTGTGCCCCTTTGGCGGTACTTGCTATTCGGGGCTGACCCCGCTGGTTTTGTTTGGCCAGATTCCGTAGCAGAGCCTGAGGACACGATCTTCCTCCCTGACATCCATGGTGCATACTAGGAGCATGGCAGTTCGGGGACTCGAGTGGGTTTCTTCTCCACCACTCCTGTTTATACTTTTGCGGCGTTTAGCCACCGGCACCTGTTAGCCGAATTACTCGATATTTTATGTCAGTACATAATTGTAATTAAACAGACTGCAGCTGTGTATAATTTTGTACTCCTGACTCTCCGAGATAGCTAAATTATGAAGCTAGTCTCTCATGATCATTTTGATACAGCGTCGGGGACGCCTTACAGCTTTATCTTTAATGTTCATCTATTTGCTGATGTGATTTGATTGATTGAGACATAGAACTCTGTGGGACCATAGGAGACGATTGTAGCATGTACCCCCTAGTCTCTCGACAGCCACGATCGCCGTATGACGTTACGTACCTCATATGGTGTAGCTGGCCTAGTCCGTCTCCGTATTTCGGTACTGGGGCGTAACATTCTCTCACTCTCTCCACGTCCTCACAAATTCCCTCAAAACTCTCCACCACTCTCTTTAACTACCACCACCAGCACCCTCTTCTCTCCCACAAAATCTCCAAATCAAAAAAGAAAAAAACTACCATCATCATCTCCCAAATCCTTCCCACCCCTGTTCTCTCCACATCTTCTCCTACTTTTCCACTCTCCAACACACCAATACCACCCCTCTTCCCGCTCTTCCGTGAACCCGGTCGCCGACCTCCGACCCGGACCCACGTCGGACCGCCAACGGCCACCCCAGCCCGCCGGCGCAGCCCCCAGCCGACCGCCGCCCGCCCATGGCCGACCAGCACCAGACCGGTGCCCCGCGAGGCGCCCAACCAGCCGCCGTCGGCCCTACGTCCATTGTTCCCAGCACCCGCAGCGGCCCCGCTGCTGCACCAGCACCCCGGTCAGTCTTTCTGCGCAGATCAGCAGCACGCCAGCGCTCCCCCGCGTCGCCGGCAGCAGCACACGTCCGTCCCCTGTGAACCAGTCCCTCCCGCGTGCGTCCCGCGCCCTTCGCGGTTCCTTCGTGTGTCTGCACGTCCCGTGCGTGTCCCGTACCCGTGCTCGACTCCTTTTCAACGTTCCGGTGCTCCATTCCGAGTCTGAGGCCTCCCATCGATACTCCTTCGTGCAAAATCTTTGGGTAAACCCTTTCTTTTTACTTTCAGCCATTTAATAGAACTTCAATTTGTATCCTGGGACCCTTAGAAATAGTTCAATTGATTGTAGGATTGATATTTGGTAATAATGTGATATATTTTAGGCAGTAATGGTTTGGATTCTGGTAATGACATGCTGTAGCCTAACATAATTAATTAGAACCCTTAATTAATTAATCAAGGTTATTGTTATACGTTGGTTTCATATATTTAAATGCTAGTAATTATTAGTTATTTTTACAAGCTTTAACTATTATTAAAACACTATGTTAATAATTATTTATTAGAGTTAGTATTAAACTATGGAAAAGATTTTGTTAGTAAACTGTAATAATAAGATTATTTAACATAGAAATTTTATGATATTTATATATATTCTCTTTAAACACTAGATTAAACCAAAAAGAGTTTTCGATAATTAGAATAAAAATAGAAAAGATAATATTTCCATAAATGAGTTTATTTGCTAAAATAATTAATTTCGGTAAATAAGTGGTTTTAATCGAAAATGTTTTGATATTAGTTTAAAATCATTATTTTAGTAAAACCGTATTTTTTATGCAAAAGTACTATTTTTAAATATTTAAGAAGTTATTTTTCTCTAATTTACGAAAAATGGTTAAAAAGGTATTTTCTAAGGAAAATCGTTTTATTAATAGACGTTCGGTACAATTTCTATTTTAAAATATTAGTTAGATAAATCTAATTTCCTAAGATTTATTAATCTCTAAGAAATACAATTTAAAGTTATTTTCTAAATATTTGTTATTTTTGACAAAACCTATATTTCAGTTAAAACGATTACTTGAAAATTATTAGATATGTAACAAAACCTATTTTTTTGTATAATAATATTTCCAATTAGGTTCACCAACTTGCCAGACTTAGCCTTAGTATTGTACCTTAGAATTAGGTCGTAGTTCTGATTACTAAAACGGTACTACGATCTTGTAGGTCTTGCTCCGTAAAATCCTAGCGGTTACATTCTGGTTGCTGTCAAGTCAGAAAATACCTTGAGGCAAGTTTTCATATTTACTCCATACTTGTGTTTCCATTTTAATAATTAAATGCTATACAAATATTGATTACATGTAGTCTAGTTACAGTGAATCACCGTGGTTCCCTCTCGGACTCCACGTAGAAAGATAGATGGCTGGATGGCTATCTTGACATATCGGATTATTTTACTATTGACTCATTGACTCATTGCTTGGGATTGCTTGGGGGAGTAGTATAAAGTCTGTGACCAAAGCCAAAACTTGCTCGTTTCTCGTCTGCGCTAACCCCAACCTCACTGTGGGTTGAGCCGTACCGTATACTATTCGTTTTGGCCAAAACGTTAGTATACATATTGCCTCACCAGCCGGTCACAGGCCCTGTTATATACTCAAACACTAGCCTAGTATTACATCATGCATGACAGTGACCTTCTTCACACTTGCTAGTCTCATTTTACTATATTTAAATATAAAATTATAATATTTCATAAATGTCTCGTATTTTTTTCCATTTAGTTATTATCTTAGGAATGCTGGTTGTGGATGTGGTATGTTACTTGCTCCCTCCTGGCTGGAGACAACATTTTTAGGTGACTGTGACGAAGAGGAGCTGCCCTACTGTACTTTCTACGAGACAGACTCGGGTCTCGCAGAGGCTGAACCAGGAACCCCAGAACCTTAGCTGTTGGATTAGCACTTTTTCTTTTTAAACAATGTAATAAATGAATTTTCTTTTGAATGTTGTTATTCATGGTGGTTACTTTCAGATTCACTTTCAATTTAATAAAATATTTTATTTTCGTTAGATTTTCTGCATGTTTGTGTTTCACTACTTGATACAGCTTACTGCCGCCGTCTCACAACGGTGCAGGCTGGGCATGATCCGACTAAACCCAGATTATTTGGGACGGGTC
Source organism: Iris pallida (assembly GCA_029216955.1). Classification (NCBI taxonomy): domain Eukaryota; kingdom Viridiplantae; phylum Streptophyta; class Magnoliopsida; order Asparagales; family Iridaceae; genus Iris; species Iris pallida. Next base: position 16,269,831 of record JANAVB010007399.1, read on the forward strand.
GTAACATGTTTTTAGTGGTGGCCCATGCAGGTTTCTTCTGTAAGCTGGTCTAGTCAACTTAGTCTAGACCATCACGCAGTTCTGTGACTTGACCTAGGTTTAGTTGAGACATTAGGAAAACAGACTTAGAAACAACATAGAACACCTAAAGAACATTTACCCTATTACATTATAGGATCGAAAGTATATACTTTAATAACCATTTTTGTTTGCTTATAGTTTATTAGGCTCCCTTGCTTATGTTTGTACCCAGAACCTGTACGTAGATGGCGAAGGGTAGAGATACTCGTTCTGGGCCTGCTGTTGATGATTTATCCTCTGAACATACTCCAACTCAGGCTCAGTCGGACCCCTCACCGTTGCAGCTTACTGATCGCCCTCACGCTGTACGGCCTTCGCGTGCTGCTTACACTTCCACAGTGCATACAGCAGCGCCGATCCCTCCGAGGATCGCAATCCCACCTGTTGAAGCGGTTTCTCCAGCTACTCCACCAGCACCAGTGGACAATGCTAACCTTGTAAGTCTACTACGAGGTGTACTTGAGGGCCAGAGAGTTCAAGCAGAAGTGAATTGCGAGCAAACCGCGATTATGAAGGAGGACATGGAGAATGCCCACAATGTCGCCATGGTAGCATTGCAAACATCGCAGACAGAGAAGAGGCCTGCCAAGGTGAGAAAAGTGAATTGATAATTTATGTTTCATTGGAGAAATATATAGATGTTGATGTATCGGTCCTTTAATTCAGGAGAAAGTTGGGGACATTGAGAGTTTCAAGAACTTGAGTCCGCGGCCTTTCAAAGGGACTGAAGGCCTAACCTACGCGGACGAGTGGTTGGATGACATGGAGCGACTCCTCAACGTTGCTCGCATCCCACCTGGACTTATGGTAGAGGCTGTGGCTCTACAGCTTCGAGATGTTGCTAGCATATGGTATCGGAGCGAGCCCAGATTTATGACTGGAGGAACATCCTGGCGTTCCTTCAAGAAGCAGTTCAAGAGGAAGTTCTTCCCAGAAGCTGCTCTGCAAGCCATGGGAAGGCAATTCCATGACCTGAAGCAAGGAGACCGTACTCTGGAGGAGTACGTATCTGAGTTCAATCGGCTTAGCAGGTTTGCACCCCGCCTGGTTGCAGACCCTAAGGAACGTGCTCAGAAGTTCCGACATGGATTGCGGGAGGAGATCCGCACTTATGTTGCTGCGAACGGAGCTAAAACGTTCGACAAGATGCTTAAGGTGGCCCAAGATGTGGAGGCCAGCTCAATCGGCCGTACCAAGAGAGAGCACCCTGGATCCAGCAGCCATCACCAGGGAAGTTCCAAGAGGCCCAACACCAGCAGCAAGCCCTCTCAGCAGCACCACAGGGCATCCCAAAAAAATCAGCCGAAGACTGTCTCTTGCACCTACTGTAAGAGGGATGGACACTCATCAGATATCTGCAGGAAGAGGCTGGGCCACTGTCTTGCTTGTGGGTCTGCTATCCACCAGATCAGAGACTGCCCCACAGCATTCAGAGCTGGACCTGGACAGCAGAAGGGTCCACTTCCTTCCCAGCAGCAACGGTACAACCAGCACAGGGCTGGGCAAGCTTTTGCCTTGGCCGTTGAGGAGCCTGAGGCAGAACCAGAGCCAGAAGGAGATATCGTCGCAGGTGCCATCTTATTACACTCACACCCAGCTTTATGTCTATTTGATTCTGGAGCATCGCACAGCTTTATATCTTCAGATTTTGTTGCTGCATATCATATAGACGTAGGGTGTAGTAAGATGATTTGTAGAGTTATGACTGGAGGGGGACCTATCCCTATCACAGAGACTTGTACCTGTCCTGTCACGACCCGCACCCGCTTTTCGGATATGAGACGTGTCCAAGCCAGCCTACGCCGCAGAGTCGACGGTAGAACGCTGGTCAAGCCCGCAAGAATAATTACTCAAAATAAACATTATTTGCTGCTCATTCACATTTCTAAGTTTATTACAACATTTACATCACTTAAAATTTAAAGAAAATACAAAATTTTACAGTAAATAAAATTGGTACATCTGTTATCTATTTTTAGGTTTGACTTCAGCATACCCAAGCCTTCCCAATGCTAAGAGTGATCGCGGCTAAACCTAAAAAAATGTTGGTTTCTAGTCAGGAATGGAACAAGTACACAAACCGACGACAATGCGAAAACACAATAAAATTAACAAGACATGAAAATAACATATGAGAGATAAAAAGCTGGAAGATAACTAATGACATAGCACGATAGAGAAGTAAACAAGGAAAAACTAATAAAAGACATCTATCTAGGTGGTGTGAAATATTCGTTTCGACATGTGAACGGCTAGGGGGTAAATTCGGCACCTGCACGTGTCGTGTACAGGTGCTATTGTTCACGAATAGACATCATGGGAATAGTTCTGGGTAGTCCACATGTCTACTAAGATATTTCCTCTTCCGACTACTCCGTGTGACGAGCGTGTCAACAAGCAGCAAGATATATGTATAGACATGAAATGAAAAGACTACTATGAATCGGAAAGCATTCAGAAAGTGCACTTGCCTGAGGTCCTTAGCTGGAAAACTAATAGTACTATAGCACTCAATGAGCCACAATCAATCAACACATGCAGAAGTCTCCAGATGCTGAAATAAACAGTACCAACGTCCTCAGAATAGTCAAATTAGCTAGGATTGCTTGTCCTTAAGTCCAATTATGGACACAGGGGCAAAACAGTAATTTCGGGCAAAAACGATATCCGTCGTTGGACCCGCTTTGCACCGAAAAGCGTGCCAGAGTCAACGGTCTCTAAAGTCGTCAAATTATATATCTACGAATCCGGTTTTCTGATACAAACCCAACCGTATGTCCACAGTTGAATTCCGGCGGGCCGTGCACAAAATCGCCCGTTGAGTGGGACCGTGGGCCCCGCAAAACGACGTACGATTCAACTGTCTCAGAATCAGACCAAACTTGGCATACAGGATCAGAAAAACGATACGGTCCTGCTGGCGTAAGTTTCGTCTCGATCTGACGAGCGTACACAAAGTTATGACTGAATTTGCATTGTACGGATACGGAGCGATTCCGACGGATACGCATCAAATTCGTCGTGCACATGCGACCAATTTGAATTCCGTCAAAGCCCACACGACCACGAAGCCGGTACGCACCTTTTGATGCTTTCGATTCGCGACTGCGTCGCCCGAAATGGCGGAACGCACGTCGTATCGAGCGATTTTCCAGTTTTGAAAACTGTTTTAAATCATATTTTTCTCGAACTTTGTAAACTGATTTCTTTGCACACAGTTGATAAAATTCGAAACTACAAATTAGGTTATGAATCCCTACATGTTGTCTTCAAACACTGTTCATAGGGTTTATCAAAATAGTTGCTGGGTTGATCGGGATTGATCCTCCAACATGGGTTCAAAGACTGGGTTTTCTGTCCTGTCTCGGACTGTTTTTCGACAACTTCGCGTCGAATTATCGGGCAACCTAGGGCTTTCTAATAAAAACTAATTGAAGGGATATCTAGCCCTATAGGTTGTCTTTCTAACGCATATTCTGGTTTAGAAAAAGACGAAGAGTCGAGGGAGAGATCTTACGTCGAAGTCGGGTCCGCCAGGGACTGTTGCGGTCATTCCTCTGTTCGCGCACACGCGTGCTGCTGCGTCGCGCGGCCGTGGTCGCACGCGGTGGCGCCCAGGGTGGCGCACGGTTGCGCCCAGGTGTGGGGGTCGGGTGGCATTTCGTTGGGATAAGGAATTTAGGGCTTCATGCTATCGATCATATATTCATATATATTGGCGCGTTCTCGGTTTGGAGAAAATCGGATGAAGGCTTTCCTCTCGGTTTGGTTCTGCTGGGTTCGAATTTGCGCCCGACCAGCTGCTGGCTTTGGGCTTATCCAGAAAATCTATGTAGTTGTAATAGCACACATGATGGGACTAGTAACCTTGAAGCTCGTGCAAATAGGATGCATTTGAAATCATTGCATTAACACTACATATTTTAAAAACGTACCAAGCCTTCTCTTATTAGTTGAGGTTCGCTATATGATATCTAATGTGCTGAAAAAACTTACCAATAAATATTGTAACACTACATCCTAATTTGATATGATAATTTGAAGTAATACTTGGCATGATTGGAGATGAAAATCTTCATCAATGGGGCTGCCTGCAACAAGGTAGGCTGAATATTGAAGCAATTCCACATCCATTCATTAGTGTTTGCAAGGAATTGGCGAATACTTTAATTGTGTATTGCAATTATATTTTGCAAGAATGTTTATCTGATTTATACTTTTAGTTATTTATACATATATTCCTATATATGCTTATATAATACACATCTATATATATGGATAAATATACCATAACCAAAACATATATATAATTCATTTGAAGAATAAATGAATACTATTTATATTATTTTGAGAATAATATAATAATGCCAATAATAATAGTCATAAGAATAATATAAGAATAATAACAATAATAATAATCATAAGAATAATATAATAATAATAATAAAATACCATAACCAATAATAATACTAATACTATATAATAATCACCTCAATAACTTAATAATAAATAATAATAATCAAAATGCAATAGATCTATAATGGTGTACATACCCTTTATGTACGGTCTAAAAATCACCATCCAATTAAAATATAAAAAAATTATTTTAAAAATTTCAGGGAAGGGGAGCTACAAATCTACCCACCTTAAAATAATTTCGTCATCGAAATTCTAATTCGCAGCTATTCTTTAAAATTCAAAGTCTACCGTTACCTTAATCTCCTCAATTTAATTTCTCAAAATATTTTATAACCTTCTCTAGCCATTTCGTAATCCCGAATACTGGAGGACTTCTACCCACCTTTGGTCACACTACCCCCATCAAATATTCTGTCGCTAAAACTTTATAATCTTCTAACTAATTGTTAATTTACCATCAACAGATACCTACGGCATATGACGTCTATAATCCTCTTATATCTATTAAGTAACCCAAAATTTAACAAACAACAATTTACACAAGTAGCGAAGATAAATTCTAGTAAGCATGGCCGTTCGTCGCTCTAAAATAGGAAGGACAGGCAGATAAGAAAAATAATTGAGAGCAGCTATGAAGTTTCAAGAACGGTAGAGAGTTTTCGACAGTACAGCTAAAAAGGGCGTTTACGAACCATTGACTCGTTTGTTAGATTGGGCTACTATGGTTCAGTCACTTGCTATGTCGAAGAATTCTTCGTTACTTAGAGTGGCCCGCAATCTGTGCAATACAGAAGTCTCGTTGTCAAAATTCTAACTCAAACAAGGTTCTATAATGGAACAGAATTTAAGAAATCAAGATTGTGGTCTTAATGGGTTCTCTATTTGGCATCAATTGTTGGTTGGATGAACCTTGGATCTCAATCTATAGAGACTGAACAAGATAAGATAAAACTATGTCTACCAGGTTAGGGTAACCTAGAATAGGATTTCTTCCAAGTGGTTGAGCTAGTTGTCAGTCAGGTTGGTTAGCTAGGTCCACAAGCCCAAAATGCGCCTTTAGTGACTTTTTTTTTGTTTAAGTAGCACATGAGGCCTCAATTGGACGGTACACTAGTGGCCGGTGCATAGTGGGCTTCAAGTAGGTCACAACCATATATTGGGTCGAGAGAATTGAGTCAAGGTTGAGGCTCTAAAGGAAGTCGTAAGTATACCGGTTCTATGGTAAGGGTTGAAGCTAGTCCTTTTAACCTGAAAGTCGTACCCAAAAATAGAGTACAATGGGACGGGTTTGAGTGGGACATGATATACCTAGATGAAGGTGGACTCGTCTAGATCTTGCATATGAAATTTGTTGGAGGATAACAGCTGGTCTCGTGCTCCGAATATTAATGACACGGTCGGGGCACAAAATAATCTAAATGAAAAGTGGGAGTCTATGGGGTACTACTTATCATCCTAGTAGGAATTGTTCTAATCAATCGGTAATCCTCGTACGTCCCAAATTTTTTTTTTAAAAGTTTACAATCTACCCACCTTAGAAGCTAGGCTATGGTTTTTAGGAATAAAGAGGTTAAGAGGGTTCCTAAGTTCAGATAGTGTACCTCGACTCTTGTTAATAAAGAATAAGGCACGGCGTAAGAGATACAGTAGATATATAAGTCATGTCAAGGATCGTTCCTCAAATTTAAGTGGCTATAAGGTCCCAATAGTAGCTTAAAGGTCGAGAGAAGAACGAGTAACTCAAGACAAGGTTCCAATCACAGGGCTGGCCGATGGTAGCTACACTTGTGTATACCTGTCACGCCCCAGAACCATAATACTGGAGAGCGGGGGAATGACTCAGCCAGCTACGTATTACGGGTAGATGAATACCGTATAATACGATCAATGCTGTCTAAAAGACAAGGGGGTGCATACTACATGAAAGTCTCGCTATGGTTACTTCACATCTATTGTCTCAATCATTCAAACAAGAAGCAATAACAGAGAACATTTAAGATAAAGCAATAAGGCGTCCCAAACGCTTAGTCAAAATGTTCTTGAGATCTGGCTTTACAGAACATAGCCAGATGATATAGCAACATATACACAATTGTTATCAGCTGCAGTCTGACTTAATTACAATTATGTAAAAGTAAGTGCAAGACTATCCAACTAACATGTCGGTGCCAAGCGGCAAAATGTAAAGTAATTAATAAAACGAGCGGGGAAGTAAGGAACCCAATCGAGTCCTCCTGCGATCATTCCTCTAGTATTGACCATCTCGGAGGTAGAGGTAAGCTAAGTCCTCGGGAACCGGCTCTAAATCTGGCCATGCAAAACCAGAGAGGTTAGACCTCTAATAGCAAGTACCGCAAGGAAGCACGATATGAGGCATAAACCAGAAATAGGAAACATAATAACTAGATCTCTGCTGACTACTGGAATTCATATCACATCACGACATTTCGAACCAACTTCCCAACCAAACAAGGACAGAAGTTGACCTGTCATGTCCTGATATTCCGATCATCTTAGTTAGTCTCAGAGTAGAGATAGTACACAAACAAATCAATTTAAACGGCCATGTAACTACTACGGCTTGCTAGTGTGAGTTCCAAGTTATCCTGGAATTACGCAATAGGGATTCCTCAGTTCTTACTATGTGCAAGCAAGGCTAGTTTACCAAGTCAATCAATTGCGCCAATCATGAATTAGACGAGTCCCAGCGGGACGCTCGTCATCAATATACAATATACAATAAATAATATAACCAGATTCCGCTCCCTGCCCCTGCGGCAGATTTGTAGTATCCGTGGGAACCAGCCGACCTGTCGGGCACTTAATAGTCCCAAGAGGGCTGCCATGTAAGAACTCGGAAATCCATTCTCTCCATGCAATCATTATTTTATTTAACTTAATAGTCTCTATGTTGAGTAAAATTCTATGCCGTGGATCATGGTCATTCAGAATGAATACTTGTGTATGGGGTACGATATGCACAACTCTACAACGATACCCGTGCGGTTAGGTTGTAGGTCTTACATAGCGTAATGCAACAATCAAAACTAACCACGGAATAATCATGTCTTGACCATAAAGTACACATGCTGCTTTCGTAAAAATAAATAAATTGTAGCATACATGTATCTATATGTCAATATTTGGGATTGGCCAATCGATTGCAATGGTTCATAGTTAATATGAACGTATCTTATTCCATTTAATTCAATAAGACGACTAGCCAGTCTCTTAGTTCCATCTAGGAACGCATGATCAATTATTAATCAAGATAACAATCAATGTTAATTAATGCCAAATTCGGGAAATAAAGATTTTATGCGGATGAAAAATAAAGATCTCATGCGGTTGGGAAATAAAATTTTATGCAGCTGAGAAATAAAAATCTCTTGCGGTTGGAAAATAAAGTTTCATGCGGCTGAGAAATAAAAATCTCATGCGGTTGGGAAATAAAATTTCATGCGGCTGAGAAATAAAAATCTCTTGCGGTTGGAAAATAAAGTTCCATGCGGCTGAGAAATAAAAACTCATGCGGTTGGGAAATAAAATTTCATACGGCTGAGAAATAAAAATCTCATGCGGCTGAGGAAATAAAGTTTCATGCGGCTGAGAAATAAAAATCTCTTGCGGTTGGAAAATAAAGTTTCATGCGGCTGAGAAATAAAAATCTCATGCGGTTGGAAAATAAAATTTCATGCGGCTGAGAAATAAAAATCTCATGCGGCTGAGGAAATAGAGTTTCATGCGGCTGAGAAATAAAAATCTCATGCGGTTGAAAAATAAAGTTTCATGCGGCTGGAAAATAAAAATCTCATGCGGTTGGGAAATAAAGTTTCATGCGGCTGAGAAATAAAAATCTCATGCGGTTGGGAAATAAAGTTTCATGCGGCTGAGAAATAAAAATCTTATGCGGTTGGAAAATAAAATTTCATGCGGCTAAGAAATAAAAATCTCATGCGGTTGGGAAATAAAATTTCATGCGGCTGAGAAATAGGGGACCCATCTTCTCATAAAACCTGAGAAGGATGGTCATGGAACCCTTGGCTTCCAAGCTCCATAAAACCTTCACCGTAAGTCCAAATTTGGACTTCCATAGGTCAAAATAGGGTAGAACGAAATTCTCTATAACATGGAACCATCAAAACTTAGAAATAACAATGTTAAATAGATCAATACCCAAGAAATTTGAAACTACTATAAACTTAGATCTAGAAGAATTTAGCCATAGAAATTAAAAATGCCAAGCACTAAAGTATCTTAGAATGTTGAGAGGAAGACAATGGAACAACAAAATGGAGATCCATCAAGAAGCAAGTTGGCACTTGCCTATCTCTTCTAGGTTGGTGGGAGAGTTATGAGGAAGAAGAAGAGTAATGAAGAGAGAGAAAGGGTTTGGGGTGGTGGTAGGTGGGGGTTTGGGTTCATGTTGAACCAACATAATTAAACCAATTCAAGCCGAACCCAAAACAAAGCTAAAGCATAGTATAAAAGCATAAAGTAAAATACAGAAATAAAATACAGAAAAATAATTAGCAGGAAATTAAAGAAATTTAAATACAGAACAGTACATGATAAATATTAAATGAATACATTCCAGCAGTACATGTATTTAGAATATGCATTCTGGGAACGGGAAGTGACATCTCTACCCTCCTTAGAAAAATTTTGTCCTCGGAATTTTAGATCCAAGCATGATAGAAACATCGGAGCTAAACTAATCTAAGCATAAGCAATTGAGTAAGCAATCATTCTACAATGCCAATAGCAAGTAACATATCTATGTTTAACTATCGACGACACCAAACAATTCTACTCATAAGGTGACGAGCATGAGGAGTTAAGACAATCAAGGTATACAGAAAGAAATATACCTTGTGAGTCAAACAGGTGCGGATACCGTGATCGGATGTCATCCTCACGTTCCTACGTTGACTCCCTTAAAAAGTGATGACCCCAAGCAACCCGGACAAGGTTAATTGTTCGGTTCTTGAGTATCTTCTTTCTTCGGTCCAAAATAGACAAAGGCTGTTCCTCGTAAGACAGGTTGGTACCAACAACCAGCTCAGAATGATCAAGGACATGGCTTGGGTCCGATACATACCTTCGCAACTGAGATACATGAAATACGTCATGCACCTCTCATAACGAAGGTGGAAGGGATAAACGATAAGCAACATCGCCTATCCTCTCAAGGATAACAAACGGGCCCACGTATTGGGGACTCAACTTCCCGCGAATGCCAAATCTAATGACCCCACGGGTAGGTGATATCCACAAGAATACGTGGTCCCCAACAGAAAATTCTAACGGCCTACGATGCTGCTCTGCCCAATGACGATGTCGATCTTGCGCAACTCGAAGTCGCTATCTAATTTCTTTTACCACTTCCACTGTCTGAACAATCATCTCCGGGCCTAACATCTTCCTCTCTCCGATATCATCCCATGCCAATGGCGATCTACACTTCTTACCATATAGTACTTCAAATGGTGTCATCTGGATACTGGCTTGATAACTGTTGTTGTATGAGAATTCGACTAAGTGGAGGTGGCTCTCCCAAGATCCTCCAAAATCCAGAGTACAAGCTCGCAACATGTCTTCCAAAGTCTGAATTATTCTTTCTGATTGCCCGTCTGTCTGGGGATGGTAAGCCGTGCTAAATTTAAACTTGGTACCCAGGCTATGATGTAAGCTCTTCCAAAAATGTGATGTAAAACGGGTATCCCTGTCTGACACAATACTGACAGGGACTCCATGCTGCCTGACTATCTGTTGTATATACAATTCTGCCAACCTTTCTGTAGATTGCCCTACTCTGAAAGGAAGAAAGTGCGCCACCTTTGTAAGCCGATCTACTATCACCCAAATAGCATTTTTACCACTTGATGATCTCGATAAATCGGTCACAAAGTCCATTGTAATATGTTTCCATTTCCATTCCGGAATAGGAAGTGGTTGCAATAACCCAGCCGGCCTCTGCTGCTCTGCCTTCACTTGCTGACATACCAAGCAACGGGAAACAAATCTAGCTATCTCCCTCTTCATCCTGTTCCACCAGAAGTGCTGCTTGATATTTTGGTACATCTTGGTCCCTCCAGGGTGTACAAAATACTGGGAACTGTGAGCTTCTGCCATAACCTCCTGTCTGATATTTCCACCAGGCACACATAGACGTGACCCAAACCTAAGTGTACCATCTTCATGAATTCTCATCTCCTTCCTGAGTCCTGACTCACATTCTGTCCTAAGCTTCTGAATCCTTGGGTCTTGTGCCTGAGCTGTCTTGATCCTGTCTACCAAGTCGGATTGAACTTGTAGACTCGCCAGAACTCCTACATCACTAGAAAGTATAACCTCGATGCCCATCTCCTGAAGGTCTTCTAAAATATGCTTTTGTGTTGTCAACATAAATGTACCGCCTCTCCTACTGAGAGCGTCTACTACCACATTAGCCTTGCCTGGATGATACTGAAGCTCCACGTCATAATCCTTGATCAGCTCTAACCATCTTCTCTGCCTCATGTTCAGCTCCTTCTGAATAAAGATGTACTTCAGACTTTTGTGGTCTGTGTACATGTCCACTCGATCACCATATAAGTAATGCCTCCATAGCTTCAAAGCAAATACTACTGCCGCCAACTCCAAGTCATGAGTTGGGTAATTCTTCTCGTGGTCTCGAAGTTGCCTAGATGCATATGCTATCACCTTTCCATGTTGCATGAGGATACATCCAAGTCCTTTACCTGACGCATCACAATATACTGTAAAACCTTCGGGTCCAACTGGCAATGTAAGAATAGGCGCTGATATCAACTTCTGCTTCAAATTTTCAAATGATGTTTGACATTTTACCGACCAGACGAATGGCATATCCTTTCATGTCAAGCGGGTCATGGGTGCTGAAAGTCTTGCAAAGTCTGCTACGAATCTCCTGTAATATCCTGCCAATCCCAAGAAACTTCGCACATCTGCTATGGTCTTGGGTACTGGCGAACTCTTTACTACTTCTACCTTCTTGGGATCCACTGCTACTCCAGCCCATGATACGATGTGTCCCAAAAATAAAATATGGTCCGACCAAAACTCACACTTGCTGAGCTTGGCATACAACTGGTTCTCTCTCAGAACCTGTAACACTTTCCTGAGGTGGTCTTCATGGTCCTCTTCACTAGCTGAGTATACAAGAATGTCGTCGAGAAACACCACGACAAACTGATCTAAGTACGACATAAAGATGCGGTTCATCAAATCCATGAATATTGCTGTAGCATTGGTCAAACCAAACGACATTACCAAAAATTCGTAATGCCCATACTTCGACCTGAACGCTGTCTTGGGAATGTCCTCCTTCCGAACCCTCACTTGATGATAGCCTGACCGAAGATCTATCTTGGAGAAAACTCTAGTTCTGCTCAACTGATCAAACAAGTCGTCGATCCTGGGTAGTGGGTACTTGTTCTTTACTGTTGCTGCGTTAAGCTTCCTGTAGTCAATGCATAATCTGGATGACCCATCCTTCTTCCCCACAAGTACCACTGGTGCTGCCCATGGTGATATGCTAGCTTGGATGAACTTCTTCTCCTTCAGTTCCTCTATGCGCTGATATATCTTGGCCTGCTCTGAATCTGCCATTCTATAAACTCGATCTGATATCGGTTTAGTTCTAGGTGCCAATTCTATACTGAACTCAATATCTCTAATCGGTGGCAGATAGGGAAGTTCTTCGGGAAATACGTCTAGAAATTCTTCAACTATTTTCGGAACCTGAACTTCTTCCATTGCCGTTATTACTCCCTACTCTTGCTGAGTTGCCACTGATCTGACTAAGGTGAACCGCTTCATGCCTGGAATATCAAAAGATACACTCCCTCTACGATAATCTATTGTCGTATGACTGTCTTTCAGCCAGTCCATGCCTAAGATAACGTCGAAATTTCCAACAGAAAATTCTATCAACCGGGCGGGTAAGGAATGCCCGTAAACTACAACGCTACATGCTATAATAACCCTACTAACTCCTACGAGCCCATTACCAGTGAGTATATTTAATCTCCCTGGTAATGCCTCGAATTACATTCCTAGCCGTGTCGCAAATTGTACAGATATAAATGAGTGTGATGCTCCCGAATCAAACAATGCTACTGCGGGATATGAGGCGACGAGAATGTTACCTGCCACAACATCCCCCGATGCTAATGCCTCTTCCAAGGACAGAGTGAATGCCTGTCCTTGACCTCCTTGTTGGTTCCCATGTTGCGGCCTAGTCTGGTGCTGCTATTGGCCCCTTCCCTGATGATGCTGGGGTGGTCTATGCTGGTGATGCTGCATCGGCGATCCCTGCTGCCGAAACATCTGAGCCTGCGGCATCAGCGGACGCTGGGCCAATGGTCTCACTGCCACCGCTGGTCCTCGATACTGACCTGTCCCTGGTGCTGACAGAGCAGGAAACTGCTGTACTGGTCCTCCTGACCTCGAATTCATGGGATAGGTGGTAACCCGATGATCTGGATTTCCACATATCAAATACAGTCCGTTCAATGCCCGACACACATCTCTAGTGTGCCCTATCTGTCACGACCTGCGCCCTAGAGTAAGGGCACGAGACGTGGGTACGTCCAGCCTACGCCGCAGTGTCGGCGGTAGAAAGCTGTCCTAGGTCACAACATCTAACAATTGAAGGTAATACAGTTATACTCCCCGAATGGGGGTGACATAACACAATATAAACTCAACCACATCTAAGATAGAACAGGTAAGATAGATTGATAATGAAAGATAACCACAATCCAGAACAAAGAATCACAGAGATACAATCCAGAATTCCAAGTGTCTAAAATAATACATCTCAGAATATCTCAAAGTCTAATACAGTAATCCAGAATAGAAAAGACAGTCCTAATCTAAGGGAGCGTCATCTACAGCTAGTGGATCCTGCTGCTGGTCCAAGTCCAGGCACTCATCTAGTGTAGCACCGTAGTAGGTAGGGCAGAACGCCTCAGCCTCGTCCTCTGTAATATTTCAACAGGTCCAGTCAGGACAGGAGCGAGCACAGTACATCTCAACAAGTCATAGCAGGTCAGGATATATAAACATGCTTATAGAGTAAAATATAAGAACTGAAGAATATGATAAACAGGAAAGACTGTAAATAAATAGCTACAGTATATAGAGGACTGATAGTGTCTAGTGATTCAGAGCACAAGATGGTTATGTAAACGGCACGATGTTATACACGAGTAATCTCCAGAGGTTGTACACGAGTAATCTACTAGATTGAATACATAACCACTTCTACTCCCCCGCCCCAATCAATACACAAGGATCTGGCTAAGTTATGTTATTGTACACGAAGGTCATGTGAAAACATGATTATATACGATTTCACACGTTTCGTACACGAAAGTCACAAATACAAGGAGTACACGATGTTCACGATAAAGTACACGAACACGAATACCCGATGTATCCGCTAAGGGGATAACATCGCAGAACAAGATCCATATAGTACTAATCTGTGTTTCCAACGTGTCAGCATCATGTATAGTAATCTAAAGCAGGAAATATACTCCTAATGCAGGATATGAAATGATCAGAGAATGTACTCGCCTGTATCCTGAGAATCTGGAGAAAGTATACTGTCCGAGGAGGGGTGTCTGTCTCCTATAGAATAGTACAAGTCACTATGAGTCTACAATGATAATACGATGCAAATTAATGCATTCTACATGAAACTAGGTCAATTTAGACCAAAGTCAACTCTTGGTCAACTCTGGTCAACCCTAGAAGTCAAACTAGGTCAACCAAGTCTAATCTAGGTCTAGGAAGTTATTCTAAGTTAGAACAAGTCTACTCTAGGTTCCCCTAGGCATAACATGCCTAAACATGCCTATAACACAACCACAAGACTATGTCTAATAGTCTACTAAGAAAACACCCATCCTATAGTCACTATACCAATACACCCATGCCCTATGTTCACACTATATCATACACATAACATCCCAATATTATGACACCATATATATCATATATATTTTAAAAATACAAATACACATATATATAGGGATGCTTGTACATATATATAACAAGGCTTATATATATATATATATATATACACAAATGGAGTGAGGGAAAAACTCATGTGAATATGTATATGTGTGTGTGAGAAGAAACTGGAAAACAGGGACTGTAGATTCCTGAGAACAGTGAGCAAATCACATAAGTGTGTGTGTGAGCTTGTGAAACAAGGAATGGGAAAACAGTTAAGAGGAATAGCAACAGGTTCTGAACTACAACTCAGTGTAAAAACTGAACAAAACAGTCCTCTATGTATTCCAGATTTTCTGAATCAAAAACATATCCAAATCAGTCCAATTTCAACACTCTACTAGATAATACATAGGTGCACCTATTAGGGGTTTAATAACATGTAATATACTGTGTCTAATAGGTTAAAAGATTGCCAAACTTTATTTTTGCAAAAACTGGAAAAAAATCAGGATTGACATAAAAACTGGGAACTAAATCCCATCTCAGGTTTTATACCTCAGGATATGACAGTCTAGGAAGGAAAGAAATCATTCAAACTCAGGTTAATGTGAAGAACACAACTCAGGTTTTTAACAACTTCGAAAATCATATCACAGTTTACATCATGAAGGAAATGAATCTTCTATCACTCAAACAGTATAAATACTCAGTCCATAACAGTGAAGTGTACAAGTGAATGAAACAAGAGTATGCATGAATTGACATGTTAACATTCATTCAATCTCAGGTTTATGCCTACAGGAATCAAGAACAAAAGGAAAAATTAGTTTAATAGGAGAAGTATTCAGGTTCTAAATCGGTTAACAACAGTTGAAAGATATCAGTCCAAAACCAAAACTCCATAACAAATGACAGTGGCATCTCAGGTATGTTCTCAGGTTATATGAAGACTGGGAAAAACATGGGAAAGCAACAACAAGTATCAAAACAGTTTAAGATTCAAATTGAAACTAAAAATCCCATTCCACACATCCCCAAGCCCAACTTGAAAGCCAAAATCCAAAATACACCATACAAATCCCAGATTTTGAATGAACACTTAGCTAACATAAAATGAAACATGTGGGGATCAATTTAAGTGAAGAATAAACTTTATACAGGAATTTAAAATGGCTGAAACTCTGGAAACAATAGTGTCTGTGTATGTATCAGAAATAATCCCTTTCCCAACACATGTTCGAAACAAAATACCACATTAAACCTAAACTAATATGTAACAAAATGTAACAGGGGTTTAACATCACATTTAGGATCTAATTAATTATTAAAACCTAATTTAGAATCATTTAAAATGATTTAAATCAGAAAACATACACAGCACACGCACGCACACAACAGCTGCCCCGTGCATACTGAATACCGTGTCCGACATGACACGAGGACTCGTGAAACTTTGCGAGCCTCGTGTCAGTCACTGCCCCTAACTACTGGTCAAAAATCAAGTGTCGAAGTGGAGAAACGAGCGCGCAGTAGCCCCCGAGTAGCAGGGAAGCTACAGTGCCGCGCGCACGTCCCCGACTCGCGTGTTCCCGTGTCCCCACGACTCGACACGACACACAAAACATCACACAACATTGGGAAACCTTAGACGATACCTAGGGCTAACTTTCCATTCAACTAGAATCGAAAAACTCGAATGAATGTCCTTTGAGACATTTCGTCGAACACCTTGACCAGTCCTCTGATATGTGTCCGATACGGACACGAAAATAGTCCAAAACCTAGGGTTAGCCTACCCTACATTTGGGTGAGGGCTAGGGCTTCCTAAAAATGATTTTTACCAGATTTTAGGAGCTATGGATAGTATCTTACCTATGGGTGTTCAATCTCCCAAAAACTCTAAAGAGAAGGATCCTTCAAACCACCAAAAGCTCTCCAAATTGTTTTCTTCCTGTCAAAATTTATTACCAACAGCAAGAACACAAGATTTAGAGCCTATTGAAATTTGTTTGAGGGAAAAAGGACTTGAAATGAATTTATTATGAATTTATGAAGATGGAACTTACCCCTTTCTAAAAACTTGATAAACCCTAAGAGAGAGGCTAGCCCTAATTCCTAGGAGAGTATTTATAGAGGGGGAGGGGCTGTCTTGGCCGGCCATAGGGCCCTAGGCTAGGGTTTTGCCTAGTTGGTTGAGTCCTAATTGGTTTAAGTCATGATTATGACTTGTGACTTCACAAGCCATTCTTAGACCAAACTAATTCCAATTTGCCCCAAACCAATCCTAATGAACTTGAAATGACTAACTTAGGTCACACTAGGGTTTCTTAACCTAACCTGGATGTCTTGACCTAGGTTAGCCAATAGGACAGTCTCCCAGTCAACATGAGTCAAAATCTAAAACTAGCATAAATCAATTATACTATAAATCATCTAAAAATCATATTAATTATAATTAATAATAATAATCCCAAAATAATTCCAAATTTTTTGAAAATGACCAAAATAACCTCAAGCTAGAAAAGTGGCAGTGACAAATCTACCCCCCTTAAATAATTTCGTCCTCGAAATTAAAAGGCGAAACTAAACTGCGAAGAAGGATATAAAAGTATACCTCAGGGTCCAAAAAGATAGGGGTACCGCTCGCGCATCTCATCCTCCCGCTCCCAGGTAGACTCTCCTGGAGAATGATGCCTCCATGCGACGCGTACCAAGGGTATCACCTGGTTCCTTAATACCTTCTCCCGGCGATCCAAAACCTCCACAGGCTGCTCTGGATAACTGAGAGTAGGTCCAACCTCTATCTCTGAGTGATCGAGCACATGGCTAGGGTCAGCCACGTACCATCTCAGCTGTGATACATGGAATACGTTGTGGACGCCCACTAGTGCAGGTGGCAAGTCTAGCCTGTATGCCATGTCACTGACTCTCCCGCTGATGACGAAAGGTCCGATGAAGCGCGGGCTAAGCTTCCCACCTCCACCAAAACGTATCGTACCACGAGTCGGAGATATCCGCAAAAAAACCATGTCTCCAACCTAATCACAAGCAAGGTCTCAAGTTACTAAAAATCAAATACGATCAATCAACAAAACAAACAAAATACAACTTACTTCTAATCCTAGCTCTAAATCTGTACCTCAAACTCCAGCGGCCTCCGGTGGCTATCAGCCCAGTGCTGATGTCTGTCCTGCGCCACGCGAAGTCTGTCCCTGATGAGCTTCACCTTCTCGGCTGCGTCAACAACCATCTCTGGTCCCAGTAAAGCTCGCTCTCCAACATCATCCCAAGATAAGGGTGTACGACACCTACGCCCGTACAGAGCCTCAAACGGTGACATCTCAATGTTGGCCTAAAAACTGTTGTTGTAAGCAAACTCTACCAAATGCAGGTGATCCTCCCAGGAACCTCCAAAATCCAGGACGCACGTCCGTAGCATATCCTCAAGGGTCTGAATAGTCCTCTCTGACTGTCCGTCCGTCTGGGGGTGGTATGCAGTACTGAACTTGAGCTGAGTGCCCAAGCTAGTCTGCAGACTCCTCCAGAAATGGGAAGTAAAGCGGCTATCCTGATCTGAGACTATTCTGACGGGAACTCCGTGAATCCTGACTATCTGTCTCATATACAACTCTGCCAGCCTTTCTGTAGACGTACCCACCTTGAATGGCAAGAAGTGGGCCGATTTGGTCAACCTGTCAACGATGACCCGAATCGCATCTTTTTCTCCTGGTGTACGAGATAATCCTGATACAAAGTCCATTGTAATATGTTTCCACTTCCACTCTGGAATGGACAACGGCTGCAACAATCCCCCGGGCCTCTACCTCTCTACCTTGACCTGCTGACAGATCAAACATCTGGCTACAAAGTTGGACACCTCCCTCTTCATCCCGTACCCCCAGACATGCTCTCGCAGATCCCTGTACATCTTGTTGGCACCAGGATGTATAGAGTACTGCGATCTGTGAGCCTCCTGCATAACCTGCTCTCTGAGCTTCCTACTAGGCACACATAACCTGGCACCGTGCCTCAGGGCACCATCCTCTGCAAGTGAGAACTCAGAATCCTCCACTCCCATACTGATCCGCTCTCGGATACACCGCAGAGCCACATCATCAAACTGTGTCGCCTTGATCCTGTCCATCAAGTCCGACTGTATCTGAAGGCCCCATAACTGCATCTGCACTCCGGGCATAATCACCTCTATCCCAAGGCTCTCCAAATCTGTAAGCAGGTGCCGATCCATAGTCAAACACATGGCTGTCGGATACCTACTCAAGGCATCGGCAACCACGTTGGCCTTCTCCGGGTGATACTGGAGTGCGATATCAAAGTCCTTCATCAGCTCAAGCCACCTGCGCTGCCTCATGTTCAACTCCTTCTGAGTGAACACGTACTTTAATCTCTTGTGGTCTATGAAAATCTCCACCCTCTCGCCGTACAGATAGTGCTTCCATAGCTTCAAAGCAAAAATCACCGCTGCCAGCTCCAGGTCCTGGGTAGGGTAGTTCTTCTCATGGGGACGTAATTGCCTGGAAGCATAGGCAATCACCTTCCTATGCTGCTGTAAGACACAACCCAGCCCCTTTCCTGAAGCATCACTATAAATAGTGAATCCACCTGATCCTGAAGGCAATGTCAGAATCGGAGCTGTCGTAAGCCGCTTCTTCAACTCATCAAAAGCTGCCTGACACTCCTCTGACCAAACAAACTCAGTATCCTTCTGGGTCAACCGTGTCAACAGCTCTGCAACCCGGGAGAAATCTTGCATAAATCTCCGGTAATAACCTGCCAGCCCCAGGAAACTCCTGATCTCTGCCACTGAAGTCGGCGCTGTCCAAGCCTCAACTGCTACAATCTTCTTGGGGTCAACTGAAAAACCATCTCCAGTCACCACATGCCCCAAGAAGTCCACCCGGTCCAAGAAAAACTCACACTTGGAGAGTTTCCCATGAAGCTGCTCCCGTCTGAGAGTCTCTAGCACTATCCGCAGATGTTCCTCGTGCTCCTCCTCTGTCTTGGAATATATCAAGATATTATCAATGAACACCACCACGAACTTATCCAAGTACTGGTGGAACACCTTGTTCATTAGATTCATAAATACTGCTGGTGCATTGGTTAGCCCAAACGGCATAACCAAAAACTCAAACTGCCCGTACCGCGTCCTAAAAGCGGTCTTGGGGATATCCTCCTTCTTCACCTTCACCTGGTGATAACCCGACCTCAAATCAATCTTGGAGAACACCCGAGCTTCGCTCAACTGATCAAACAGATCATCGATCTGCGGCAGTGGGTATCTGTTCTTGATTGTCAGGTTGTTAAGTGCCCTGTAGTCGATACACATACGTACCGATCCATCCTTCTTCGGTACGAAGAGCACCGGTGCACCCCAAGATGAAGAACTCGAGCGAATGAAGCCCTTGTCCTGCAGCTCATCCACCTGCTTCTTCAGCTCCACTAACTCGCTGTTGTTCACTCGATAGACATGCTGGGAGATCGGTTCCGTGCCGAGAACCAAGTCTATCGAGAACTCTACATCTCTGTCCGGTGGAAGCCCTGGCAACTCCTCAGGAAATACGTCCATAAACTCTGCGATCAAGGGATACGGAGCCACCTGCTCCTCGACTGATGCTCCACAGAAGACTCCGTCGTCCTGCTCTGCCTGCCGTCGGGAATACTCAAACTCCGGCTCTCCTGGCGCCCCAAACACAACTCTACCCCCTCGGCAATCAATGCGAGCGTGGTGTCTACTCAGCCAGTCCATACCTAATACAATATCGTAGTTCGGCAGTGGCATGACGAGTAGACTCACTCCCAACTCACGGCCTCCCAATCTAACGCTCCGCCCTTTACAAACATCACTCACGAGGATGACCCCACCCCCGATCGTGATCTTGCAGGTCCTAGGCAATGATTCAGAATCCAGACTGTGTCTAATAGTATAAGATACCGACACAAAGCTGTGGGAAGCCCCGGAATCAAACAATGCAAATGCTGGAAGGGAGTCGAGAAGAACCGAACCTGCTATCAGCTCTCCGATGACCTCAGCATCATCAGCTGTCATGTCCCGATCCCGCTAGGGTCGTCCGTCTTGCTTGGATCCCTGCGGGATCGATCGTCCTCGCTAAGGCGTGATGCCGTACAAGCCTAAGTTGCGCTTGCACAAGGCCATGTACCTGCACAAAAACAACTAGTCAAGCAAAAAACCACGCACGCACCCATTAGTCAAGCAAAACACACGTACGCACCCATTGCAGAAAACCAAATGTTGGACACAAAGATTTGAAATGGAAATACTCATTTTATTCATAGCTTGATAGGAATACAAGTACAAAGCTTTGCAACTCAGATTTGCCTTATAATTTGGCTACAAGATTTTCTTTGAAATACTCTTTTGAAATTAGCCACAATGCCCATACATGATATCCTTTATTACAAGCTGGAATTGAAAGACACCTTCAAAGGAAATGAAAACTGGAAACTTGCAATTGACTGAAAGTAAACTTCGAGGCGAATCCACGAGCTCTACTGGGCTAGACGAGCTTTGGTGCCTCACTTGAAATCCCCCTGTCTCCTTTTGCTTTCTGAAAAGGATGCCCACAATGTGGGTCAGTACACATCATGTACTGGCGAGCGGCTTTTGGCCGAACTCGCAAATCTCTGCACTAAATCAATATGTTGAGCTAATATTTACTAGTGATCTTTCTACTTGTCTAGGTTCTTTTTAACAATTCATAAGAACATGACAGATAGAATATATCATAGTAACTTACCCTTGCCGGCAGTCATCCCTGCACAAAACCACGTTAGCATAATTTGCATAATGAGTAATTCATGATTCATTCTTGCAGATATTGAAGTTGTCATTTGGGTCATGCATGTGGACTATTCTACATGTTGGTCCATGGGTTTTCCCCATGATTAGCCGCTGTGACTCTTTGGTTCAGCTCGTCGCTAAGGACTCTGACATCGGCTACACTTTTAACATGGGTCCTTGCACCCAGTGTGCTCATAATCTCTCCTAGGCCGAGCGGTTCCAGGTGCCCCCAGATACCACCCGAGAGACAAATAATTCCTTGTATACAAGTTGTCCGAGACCAAATGCATGCTCTAGCCGTTCTATCAGATGAGACACACTTGGACTTATGCACAGGTATACGACACGTTTGATTCGTGCCTTCAGGTTTATCTCAACACGTACAAGTTTGTCTGTACATGTCTACATTTTCAAGCATACTGATGACAAGCAGATGATCATTCTTATCGAGCAGATAGAGTGGCAACACATATTCTTGCATTTGATTCAATTCAATTATCTTCTATTATCTTTTGTGGATATGGTATCGTTGATCATTGGGACAAGGCAACAGAGTAGACTAAAGATCATTTTTCTTAGGCGTACAGATCAATGTCTGTTCGGTTGAAGCAACTCACCGAGATGAATCTTAGTTGAGAGAAGGAGGGACTTCACGCGCCGTTCACGAACAATTCACGCAGCCTACAATGGCACCAACAGTTGATTAGCATACTTCGTCTCTTTCTCTCAAGATTCAGAATGAATGCGAAATGCGATGAAAGCGAACAATGAAAACCAATCATCGAAAACCAACACGAAAACACATTCATCAAAACCAAGCAGCGAAGAGAAAACATTCAGCAAAACTCTTGGATTCATTTCAATAGAAGCCAATCCATCAATTGGAAAGGTTCATTGTATTTCATCCGTGATCAATCGATACCGGCAAAGGTTTCACCAAATACTCAGTTCATGACTGAGTCAACAAGTCGTAGGTATTACATAGTGGACCGCAAGGAGCGGGGTACTACATAATAATCCACCAAGAAAAAGTTTTGTCCTTAAAACTTAAGAAACAAAACTCACCTCCACTAGTGTTGTATTCTGGGTCAAGCAACGTGGAGAGATTGAAGACGCGCGCATTAGTCCGCTGTGGCTGGTTCTGCAGATTGTCTCGAAGCGGCGGTGGGCCTGGCAGCTGCCCACGCTCTTCATTGTCATCTCTATTCCGATTTCTCTTCGGACAATTTCTGATGGCGTGACCCTGTTGGCCACAACGAAAACAAGCATGGTTTGCGGTACGACAGTCCTCCTTGGTGTGTCCATGCTTTCCACAGTGACTGCATACCAAACCTTTTGCAAAGCGACATTCTTCATTCGCATGCCCTCGTCGACCGCAGTGGGTACATATTATTTCATTTCGTGGTTCTCCATCGGTCTTTTTCTCTCCGTCATGATTTCTCTTGGCGGGCTGATTCCGACTGTTCTGCATTTTGTTGGACGCTTTCTTCTGTTCGAACTGTTCCACTTGTAGCGCCGCCTCAAAGGCTTGAGAATAGGACCCGTATTCTCGATTCAGCACACTTAACTGGATGTCGTAATTCAGACCTTCCACGAATCGATTTATGCGAGTCTGTTCCGTGGGGAGCCAAGCAGCGGCAAAATTTGCCAACTTAGAAAATTCAGACTCATAGTCCTCCACGGAGATATCTCCCTGTTTTAGCGTGATGAAGTCATCCTCCATCTTCTTGCTCATGGCTCGAGGCAGATATTGATCCAAAAACGCCTTCTTGAACAAGGCCCACGAGATCTTTCCATTCTTAGCCGTTGCGAGCAGCGCCGGCTTCTTCGCCTTCCACCAGTCCTTCGCCCGCAGCCGTAGGAGCATAACGGCACAGACTACCTTTTTGCTACTTGGAACTCCTATAAACGCGAACAGAGTCTCTATTTTATCAATCCAGTCCATCACCTTGTCGAGTGACGTCCTGCCTTGAAATTCCGGAGGTTTCGCGTCCAAGAAGTCCTTTGGCCTAAAGACAGTGTGCCTTTGCGCCGGCTGGGGCTCATCACCCTCTACGGGCTCGATCTCGGGTGTTCCCGTTGGTTCCGTCGCTGCGGTGGCATCTCGATTTGTCGCAAGCGCCGTGACAAGCTGGGTCAGGGCATCCAACTGCTTTTGTTGGGCAGCCGCTCGGGCCTCATGTATCTGATTTCTTTCCTCATTGTCTTGTCTCTGTAACTCCAACATTGTCATGATGCGTTCTACCGCATCGGTCGAGCCAGATGGTCGAGGAGGAGCCATTTCTCTACAAAATAGTGTAACTTCTGTCAGTCTCATAAAATATTATGGACTTATTGTATGGGGCATTGGTTTTCATAACCCAAAATCCGGACACTTTTGAAAGCCGTCAAAGTACTTTATATACTTTTTGAAAACGATATTTGCAAGAGGCCAAGGACGTAAAACTGTGCTCTGATACCACTTTGTCACGCCCCGATCCCGCTAGGGTCGTCCGTCTTGCTTGGATCCCTGCGGGATCGATCGTCCTCGCTAAGGCGTGATGCCGTGCAAGCCTAAGTTGCGCTTGCACAAGGCCATATACCTGCACAAAAACAACTAGTCAAGCAAAAACACACGCACGCACCCATTAGTCAAGCAAAACACATGCACGCACCCATTGCAGAAAACCAAATGTTGGACACAGAGATTTGAAATGGAAATACTCATTTTATTCATAGCTTGATAGGAATACAAGTACAAAGCTTTGCAACTCAGATTTGCCTTATAATTTGGCTACAAGATTTTCTTTGAAATACTCTTTTGAAATTAGCCACAATGCCCATACATGATATCCTTTATTACAAGCTGGAATTGAAAGACACCTTCAAAGGAAATGAAAACTGGAAACTTGCAATTGACTGAAAGTAAACTTCGAGGCGAATCCACGAGCTCTACTGGGCTAGACGAGCTTTGGTGCCTCACTTGAAATCCCCCTGTCTTCTTTTGCTTTCTGAAAAGGATGCCCACAA
This sequence comes from Iris pallida, assembly GCA_029216955.1. NCBI lineage: Eukaryota > Viridiplantae > Streptophyta > Magnoliopsida > Asparagales > Iridaceae > Iris > Iris pallida. Next base: position 16,294,150 of record JANAVB010007399.1, read on the forward strand.
TGTGGGTCAGTACACATCATGTACTGGCGAGCGGCTTTTGGCCGAACTCGCAAATCTCTGCACTAAATCATATGTTGAGCTAACATTTACTAGTGATCTTTCTACTTGTCTAGGTTCTTTTTAACAATTCATAAGAACATGACAGATAGAATATATCATAGTAACTTACCCTTGCCGGCAGTCATCCCTGCACAAAACCACGTTAGCACAATTTGCATAATGAGTAATTCATGATTCATTCTTGCAGATATTGAAGTTGTCATTTGGGTCATACAGGTAGACTATTCTACATGTTGGTCCATGGGTTTTTCCCATGATTAGCCGCTGTGACTCTTTGGTTCAAATCGTCGCTAAGGACTCAGATATCGGCTATACTTTTAACATGGGTCCTTGCACCCAGTGTGCTCATAATCTCTCCTAGGCCGAGCGGTTCCAGGTGCCCCCAGATACCACCCGAGAGACAAATAATTCCTTGTATACAAGTTGTCCGAGACCAAATGCATGCTCTAGCCGTTCTATCAGATGAGACACACTTGGACTTATGTACAGGTATACGACACGTTTGATTCGTGCCTTCAGGTTTATCTCAACACCTACAAGTTCGTCTGTACATGTCTACATTTTCAAGCATACTGATGACAAGCAGATGATCATTCTTATCGAGCAGATAGAGTGGCAACACATATTCTTGCATTTGATTCAATTCAATTATCTTCTATTATCTTTTGTGGATGTGGTATCGTTGATCATTGGGACAAGGCAACAGAGTAGACTAGAGATCATTTTTCTTAGGCGTACAGATCAATGTCTGTTCGGTTGAAGCAACTCACCGAGATGAATCTTAGTTGAGAGAAGGAGGGACTTCATGCGCCGTTCACGAACAATTCACGCGGCCTACAATGGCACCAACAGTTGATTAGCATACTTCGTCTCTTTCTCTCAAGAATCGGAATGAATGCGAAATACGATGAAAGCGAACAATGAAAACCAATCATCGAAAACCAATACGAAAACGCATTCATCAAAACCAAGCAGCGAAGAGAAAACATTCAGCAAAACTCTTGGATTCATTTCAATAGAAGCCAATCCATCAATTGGAAAGGTTCATTGCATTTCATCCGTGATCAATCGATACCGGCAAAGGTTTCACCAAATACTCAGTTCATGACTGAGTCAACAAGTCGTAGGTATTACATAGTGGACCGCAAGGAGCGGGGCACTACATCAGCTGCCATGGCGAAAGCTTGCCCCTGCTGTCCATCCCGTGCCTGCTGCTGGTGCTGCTGGAACCTCTACTGCTGGGTCTGCAGGGCTGGTCCCCTCTGTTGGCCTGCTGGAGCCTTGGCTGCCCCAGCTCCTCCTGGTAACGGACGCATCGACGCAACTGGACACTCTCGCATCTGATGGTCTGCTGACCCACACATCAAGCATCTGCCGAGCCTCTTCCTGCACTCGTCCCACTTGTGCCCAGGCTTCTTATAGAAAGTACAACTAATAGTCTGCTGCCTGGGTGCCTGCTGCCCCCTCTGATGCTGGTGCTGTACCTACTGGAAAGGTGCACGGCCCTGCTGCTGAAACTGCTGCACTGGCCTCTGATGCTGAATCTGCTGCTGGAAATGAGGCCTCTTGGCCTGCCCTTGACTGCTACTGCCTGACTGAAAGTCGCGACCTCTCTTCTGCCTCAGTCCCAGGTCGTCCTCTGCCGCCATGGCCCCATAATAAATCTCAGCAAAAGTAGCATTCCGGTCGCTCTTAGTCAGCGACCAAATCTCTCTAATCAACCCTCGGCAAAACTTTCTCGCCTTGGTCTTCTCCGTCAGATCATCAATGAACCGGGCCAGTCGGCAGAACTCCCCGGCATACTCAGCTACAGTCTGGTTCCCCTGAACCAGAGCCTCGAACTGCGCCTCGATCCCACCCAAGGCTACATCGGGAAAGAACTGCTCCTTGAACAGCTCCTTGAACCGGGCCCAAGTCTGGCCCTCCACTCCTACTCTGGAATCAGTCTGGTAACATGTACGGGCCAAATCCTGCATCTGGCTGCCCGCTGCCTCAATGTGAAGCCGATCTGGTATCTCTGCCAGTCGAAAGATCTCCTCTATTTGCTCAATCCAATCATCGGTATAGTGAATGCCCTCTGTGCCCAAGAACTCCCGAGGATGCATCTTCTGGAAGTCCTGAATATCTCTCTCCCTCCGACGGGGCTGCTGCTGAGTCCCCTGACCTGTGATCATCTCCACTATGGTGCGAACCAGCTGGTGCGCCTCATCGATCCCCTGCCAGAAATCGGTAGTCTGCCTCGTTTGCTGCTGCTGGTGCGACTCCAGAATCCTCTCCACGAAGGAGAAGAGATGTGCAGCATCTACCATCCCCGCAGGCGGAGGCTGCTTCGTGGGAAGGATCTCTGGAATCACAACTGGCCTCCTGACTGCTGGAGGTGCTTCTCCAAAAGTGGCAGAAACTCCCACTCCTGAGGGCTGCACTGGCCCTGTAGTACTGGGAGCTGGCTGCTGGACACGAGAGGTGGCAGACCCCTCTCGAGCCTCTCCCGTCACGGGACGATGTGATCGCGTCTCAACCATCCTGGAGACACAGATCAAACAAGAAGCAATTACTGAGAATGAGTCAAAAAAATCAAGGGAGGACAGTTTAAAATTCTAAGGAAGACAATAACCAGCAAAATAGATATACGGAATCTGATAAAGAGTTTTCCTAGTGTGATTGAGTACCTTCAACATATGCTAATTCCTACTGCAGGCTGCAGCGATATTCTAGTTCGAATACCACTATATTTCCAACCTAGACCTGCATGGGCCACCACTAAAAACGTGTCACGACCCGCGCCCTAGAGTAAGGGCACGAGATGTGGGTACGTCCAGCCTACGCCGCAGTGTCGGCGGTAGAACGCTGTCCTAGGTCACAACATCTAACAATTGAAGATAATACAGTTATACTCCCCGAATGAGGGTGACATAACATAATATAAACTCAACCACAGCTAAGGTAGAACAGGTAAGATAGATTGATAATGAAAGATAACCACAATCCAGAACAGAGAATCACAGAGATACAATCTAAAATTCCAAGTGTCTAAAATAATACATCTCAGAATATCTCAAAGTCTAATACAGTAATCCAGAATAGAAAAGACAGTCCTAATCTAAGGGAGCGTCATCTACAGCTAGTGGATCCTGCTGCTGGTCCAAGTCCAGGCACTCGTCTAGTGTAGCACCGTATTAGGTAGGGCAGAACGCCTCAGCCTCATCCTCTGTAATATTTCAACAGGTCCAGTCAGGACAGGAGCGAGCACAGTACATCTCAACAAGTCATAGCAGGTCAGGATATATAAACATGCTTATAGAGTAAAATACAAGAACTGAAGAATATGATAAACAGGAAAGACTATAAATAAATAGCTACAATATATAGAGGACTGATAGTGTCTAGTGATTCAGAGCACAAGATGGTTATGTAAACGACACGATGTTATATACGAGTAATCTACAGAGGTTGTACACAAGTAATCTACTAGATTGAATACATAACCACTTCTACTCCCCCGCTCCAATCAATACACAAGGATCTGGCTAAGTTATGTTATTGTACACTAAGGTCATGTAAAAACATGATTATACACGATTTCACACGTTTCGTACACGAAAGTCACAAATACAAGGAGTACACGATGTTCACGATAAAGTACACGAACACGAATACCCGATGTATTCGCTAAGGGGATAACATCGCAGAACAAGATCCATATAGTACTAATCCGTGTTTCCAACATGTCAGCATCATGTATAGTAATCTAAAGCAGGAAATATACTCATAATGCAGGATATGAAATGATCAGAGAATGTACTCGCCTGTATCCTGAGAATCTGGAGAAAGTATACTGTCCGAGGAGGGGTGTCTGTCTCCTATAGAACAGTACAAGTCACTATGAGTCTACAATGATAATACGATGCAAATTAATGCATTCTACATAAAACTAGGTCATTTTAGACCAAAGTCAACTCTTGGTCAACTCTGGTCAACCCTAGAAGTCAAACTAGGTCAACCAAGTCTAATATAGGTCTAGCAAGTTATTCTAAGTTATAACAAGTCTACTCTAGGTTCCCCTAGGCATACCATGCCTAAACATGCCTATAACACAACCACAAGACTATGTCTAATAGTCTACTAAGAAAACACCCATCCTATAGTCACTACACCAATACACCCATGCCCTATGTTCACACTATATCATACACATAACATCCCAATATTATGACACCATATATATCATATATATTTTAAAAATACAAATACACATATATATAGGGAAGCTTGTACATATATATAATAAGGCTTATATATATATATACACAAATGGAGTGAGGAAAAACTCATGTGAATATGTGTATGTGTGTGTGAGAAGAAACTGGAAAACAGGGACTGTAGATTCCTAAGAACAGTGAGCAAATCACATAAGTGTGTGTGTGTGAGCTTGTGAAACAAGGAATGGGAAAACAGTTAAGAGGAATAGCAACAGGTTCTGAACTACAACTCAGTGTAAAAACTGAACAAAACAGTCCTCTATGTATTCCAGATTTTCTGAACCAAAAACATATCCAAATCAGTCCAATTTCAACACTCTACTAGATAATACATAGGTGCACCTATTAGGGGTTTAATAACATGTAATATACTGTGTCTAATAGGTTAAAAGATTGCCAAACTTCATTTTTGCAAAAACTGGAAAAAAATCAGGATTGACATAAAAACTGGGAACTAAATCCCATCTCAGGTTTTATACCTCAGGATATGACAGTCTAGGAAGGAAAGAAATCATTCAAACTCAGGTTAATGTGAAGAACACAACTCAGGTTTTTAACAACTTCGAAAATCATATCACAGTTTACATCATAAAGGAAATGAATCTTCTATCACTCAAACAGTGTAAATACTCAGTCCATAACAGTGAAGTGTACAAGTGAATGAAACAAGAGTATGCAGGAATTGACATGTTAACATTCATTCAATCTCAGGTTTATGCCTACAGGAATCAAGAACAAAAGGAAAAATTAGTTTAATAGGAGAAGTATTCAGGTTCTAAATCGGTTAACAACAGTTGAAAGATATCAGTCCAAAACCAAAACTCCATAACAAATGACAGTGGCATCTCAGGTATGTTCTCAGGTTATATGAAGACTGGGAAAAACATGGGAAAGCAACAACAAGTATCATAACAGTTTAAGATTCAAATTGAAACTAAAAATCCCATTCCACACATCCCCAAGCCCAACTTGAAAGCCAAAATCCAAAATACACCATACAAATCCCAGATTTTGAATGAACACTTAGCCAACATAAAATAAAACATGTGGGGATCAATTTAAGTGGAGAATAAACTTCATACAGGAATTTAAAATGGCTGAAACTCTGGAAACAATAGTGTCTGTGTATGTATCAGAAATAATCCCTTTCCCAACACATGTTCGAAACAAAATACCACATTAAACCTAAACTAATATGTAACAAAATGTAAAAGGGGTTTAACATCATATTTAGGATCTAATTAATCATTAAAACCTAATTTAGAATTATTTAAAATGATTTAAATCAGAAAACATACACAGCACACGCACGCACTCAACAGCTGCCCCGTGCACACTGAATACCGTGTCCGACACGACACGAGGACTCGTGAAACTTTGCAAGCCTCGTGTCAGTCACTGCCCCTAACTACTGGTCAAAAATCAAGTGTCGAAGTGGAGAAACGAGCGTGCAGTAGCCCCCGAGTAACAGGGGAGCTACAGTGCCGCGCGCACGTCCCCGACTCGCGTGTTCCCGTGTCCCCACGACTCGACACGACTCACAAAACATCACACGACACTGGGAAACCTTAGACGACACCTAGGGCTAACTTTCCATTCAATTAGAATCGAAAAACTCGAACGAATGTCCTTTAAGACATTTCGTCGAATACCTTGACCAGTCCTCTGATATGTGTCCAATACGGACACGAAAAGAGTCCAAAACCTAGGGTTAGCCTACCCTACAGTTGGGTGAGGGTTAGGGCTTCCTAAAAATGATTTTTACTAGATTTTAGGAGCTATGGATAGTATTTTACCTATGGGTGTTCAATCTCCCAAAAACTCCAAAGAGAAGGATCCTTCAAACCACCAAAAGCTCTCCAAATTGTTTTCTCCCTGTCAAAATTTATTACCAACAACAAGAACACAAGATTTAGAGCCTATTGAAATTTGTTTGAGGGAAAAAGGACTTGAAATGAATTTATTATGAATTTATGAAGATGGAACTTACCCCTTTCTAAAAACTTGATAAACCCTAAGAGAGAGGCTAGCCCTAATTCCTAGGAGAGTATTTATAGAGGGGGAGGGGCTGTCTTGGCCGGCCATAGGGCCCTAGGCTAGGGTTTTGCCTAGTTGGTTGAGTCCTAATTGGTTTAAGTCATGATTATGACTTGTGACTTCACAAGCCATTCTTAGACCAAACTAATTCCAATTTGCCCCAAACCAATCCTAATGAACTTGAAATGACTAACTTAGGTCACACTAGGGTTTCTTAACCTAACCTGGATGTCTTGACCTAGGTTAGCCAATAGGACAGTCTCCCAGTCAACATGAGTCAAAATCTAAAACTAGCACAAATCAATTATACTATAAATCATCTAAAAATCACATTAATTATAATTAATAATAATAATCCCAAAATAATTCTAAAATTTTTGAAAATGACCAAAATACCCTCAAGCTAGAAAAGTGGCAGTGATACTATCTTCCCACAATAAGTGCAGCCCGCTGGGGGTTGCTGGTTCTTCCTTGGTTGTTGCTGTTGCTGCCTGGGTGGTGGTGCTGGCCCTCGTATCGCCACATCGTGGATGCGAATGCCAGGGGATGGTGCTGTTGTTCGGGGTGCTACTCTCCCTCCTCCTTCAATCTAATTGTGAGATCTCTTCTGACCTCCAGTCCTTGTCGTGAGTCATAGTCATTATCTTAAATTATTTTAATCCTAATTGTGAATGAGCATTTCCTGGGTGCCGGCTCGCAATGGTACGACTAACGTACCATCACGAGTTCACAATCATTTACGAAATCGGACCTGCATGGGCCACCACAAAAACTTGTCACGACCCGCACCCGCTTTTCGGATACGAGACGTGTCCAAGCCAGCCTATGTCGCAGAGTCGACGGTAGAACGCTGTCAAGCCCGCAAGAATAATTACTCAAAATAAACATTATTTGCTGCTCATTCACATTTCTAAGTTTATTACAACATTTACATCACTTAGAATTTAAAGAAAATACAAAATTTTACAGTAAATAAAATTGGTACATCTGCTATCTATTTCTAGGTTTGACTTCAGCATACCCAAGCCTTCCCAATGCTAAGAGTGATCGCGGCTAAACCTGAAAAATGTTGGTTTCCAGTCAGGAATGGAACAAGTACACAAACCGACGATAATGCCAAAACACAATAGAATTAACAAGACATAAAAATAACATATGAGAGATAAAAAGCTGGAAGATAACTAATGACATAGCACGATAGAGAAGTAGACAAGGAAAAACTAATAAAAGACATCTATCTAGGTGGTGTAAACTATCCGTTTCGACATGTGAACGGCTAGGGGGTAAATCCGGCACCTGCATGTGTCGTGTACAGGTGCTATTGTTCACGAATAGACATCATGGAGATAGTTCTGGGTAGTCCACATGTCTACTAAGATATTTTTCCTCCCGACTACTCCGTGTGACGAGCGTGTCAACAAGAAGCAAGATATATGTATAGACATGAAATGAAAAGACTACTATGAATCGGAAAGCAATCAGAAAGTGCACTTGCCTGAGGTCCTTAGCTGGAAAACGAATAGTACTATACCACTCAATGAGCCACAATCAATCAACACATGCAAAAGTTTCCAGATGCTAAAATAACCAGTACCAACGTTCTCAGAATAGTCAAATTAGCTTGGATTGCCTATCCTTAAGTCCAATTCTGAACACAGGGGTAAAACGGTAATTTTGGGTAAAAACGATGTCCGCCGTTGGACCCGCTTTGCACCGAAAAGTGTGCCAGAGTCAACGGTCTCTAAAGTCGTCAAACTATATGTCTACGGATCCGGTTTTTGATACGAACTCGACCGTATGTCCAGAGTTGAATTCTGGCGGACCGTGCACAAAATCGCCCGTTGAGTGGGACCGTGAGGCCCGCAAAACGACGTACGATTCAACTGTCTCAGAATCAGACCAAACTTGGCATACAGGACCAGAAAAATGATACGGTCCTGCTGGCGTAAGTTTCATGTCGATCTGACGAGCGTACACAAAGTTATGACTGAATTTGCATTACACGGATACGGGACGATTCTGACGGATACGCGTCAAATTCGTCGCACACATGCGACCAATTTGAATTCCGTCAAAGTCCACACGATCACGAAGCCATTACGCACCTTTCAATGATTTTGGTTCGCGACCACGTCGCCCGGAATGGCGGGACGCACGTCGTATCGAACGATTTTCAAGTTTTGAAAACTGTTTTAAATCCTATTTTTTTCGAACTTTGTAAACTGATTTCTTTGCACACAGTTGATAAAATTTGAAACTACAAATTAGGTTATGAAGTCCTATATGTTGTCTTCAAACACTGTTCATAGAGTTTATCAAAATGGTTGCTGGGTTGATCGGGATTGATCCTCCAACATGGGTTCAAGGACTGGGTTTTCTGTCCTGTCTCGGACTGTTTTTCGACAACTTCGCATCGAATTATCGGGCAACCTAGGGCTTTCTAATAAAAACTAATTGAAGGGATATCTAGCCCTATAGGTTGTCTTTCCAACGTATATTCTGGTTTTAAAAAGACGAAGAGTCGAGGGAGAGATCTTACGTCGAAGTCGGGTCCGCCAGGGACTGTTGCGGCCGTTCCTCTGTTCGCGCACACGCGCACTGCTGCGTCGTGCGGCCGTGGTCGCGCATGGCGGCGCCCAGGGTGGCGCACGGTTGCGCCCAGGGGTGGGGGTCAGGTGGCGCTTCGTTGGGATAAGGAATTTAGGGCTTCATGCTATCGATCATATATTCATATATATAGGCGCGTTCTCGGTTTGGAGAAAATTGGATGAAGGCTTACCTCTCGGTTTGGTTCTGCTGGGTTCGGATTTATGCCCGAGCAGCTGCTGGCTTTGGGCTTATCCAAAAAATCTATGTAGTTGTAATAGCACACATGATGGGACTAGTAACCTTGAAGCTCGTGCAAATAGGATGCATTTGAAATCATTGCATTAACACTACATATTTAACAAACGTACCAAGCCTTCTCTTATTAGTTGAGGTTCGCTATATGATATCTAATTTGCTGAAAAAACTTACCTATAAATATTGTAACACTACATCCTAATTTGATATGATAATTTGAAGTAATACTTGGCATGATTGGAGATGAAAATCTTCATCAATGGGGCTGCCTGCAACAAGGTAGGCTGAATATTGAAGCAATTCCACATCCATTCATTAGTGTTTGCAAGGAATTAGCGAATACTTTAATTGTGTATTGCAATTATATTTTGCAAGAATGTTTATCTGATTTATACTTTTAGTTATTTATACATATATTCCTATATATGCTTATATAATACACACACACACACACACACACACACACACACACACACACACACACACACACACACACACACACACACATATATATATATATATATATATATATATATATATATATTTTTTTTTTTCACACACACATATATATATATATATATATATATATATATATATATATATATATATATATATATATATATATATATATATATATATATATATATATATATATATATGGATAAATATACCATAACCAAAACATATATATAATTCATTTGAAGAATAAATGAATACTATTTATATTATTTTGAGAATAATATAATAATGCCAATAATAATAGTCATAACAATAATATAAGAATAATAACAATAATAATAATCATAAGAATAATATAATAATAATAATAATAATAAAATACCATAACCAATAATAATGCTAATACTATATAATAATCACCTCAATAACTTAATAATAAATAATCAAAATCAAAATACAATAGATCTATAATGGTGTACATACCCTTTATGTACAGTCTAAAAATCACCATCCAATTAAAATATAAAAAAATCATTTTAAAAATTTCTGGAAAGAGGAGCTACATGTCCCATCACCATTTTCGGTCATACCTTTCTAGCACCCTTACTTGTTATGCCTCTCCCTAAGTATGATATAGTTTTGGGTATGGATTGGCTGAGCAAGCAACACGCCCTGATAGATTGTCGTCGGGGCTGTGTTATCTTTAGCCCACCTGGAGGACCATAGTTTGAGATAGCTCGAGCACCTGAGAGCATGGGATGTGTTTTCTACACTTCTATCACAGTATATTCTGGACCACCTCATCCCTTGATAGCAGAATACCTGGACGTCTTCTCCGACAATCTCCCAGGTTTACCCTTGGATCGAGGTGTGGAGTTTACCATTGACCTAGTTCCCGGCTCTTCCCCCATTTCTCGAGGATGCTACAGAGTCAACCCCAAGGAGGCCAAGGAGATGAAGGATCAGATTGATGAGCTGAAGGCCCAAGGATTTATCAGAGATGGAGCTTCACCCTGGGGAGCACCAGTTTTGTTCGTGCCCAAGAAGGATGGAACCGTACGAATGTGCATTGATTATCGGGCGCTGAACAACATCACCATTAAGAACAAGTATCCTTTACCCAGGATCGATGATCTGTTCGATCAAGTAAGCAGAGCGAAGGTGTTCTCAAAGATTGACCTCAGATCAGGATACCATCAGGTCAAGGTTCGAGAGAAGGACATTCCGAAGACAGCATTCAACACCAAGTATGGTCAGTATGAATTCTTGGTCATGCCCTTCGGTCTCACCAATGCCCCAGCTGTGTTCATGAATCTCATGAATAAGGTCTTCCATGAGTTCTTGGACCAGTTTCTCGTCGTTTTCATCAATGACATTCTGATTTACTCAAAGACCCAGGAGGAGCACGAGAAGCATCTACGGATTGTCTTGGAGACTCTGAGGAAGGAGAAGCTATACGGTAAGTTGTCCAAGTGTGAATTTTTTCTGGATAAAGTAGAATTTCTTGGTCATGTTATCACAGGAAAAGGTATATCTGTGGACCCCAAGAAGATAGAAGCAGTTGAATCTTGGACAGCCTCCAGCTCAGTTGCAGAGATCAGGAGCTTTTTGGGTCTAGCTGGATACTATCGGAAGTTTGTAAAGGACTTCGCGAGGATTGCGGAGCCTATGACGAAGCTGACCTGGAAGAATGAAGAGTTTATTTGGACTGAAGAGTGCCAAGCGTCATTCGAGGAGCTGAAGAGAAGGCTGACAACAGCGCCCATCTTGACGCTACCATCTGGATCAGGCGGATTTTCCATCTACAGTGATGCCTCGGGTAAAGAATTGGGATGTGTACTACAGCAGCATGGTAAAGTAATTGCCTATGCTTCCCGGCAATTACGGAATCATGAGAAGAACTACCCGACGCACGACTTGGAGCTGGCAGCAGTCATCTTCGCCTTGAAATTGTGGAAGCATTATCTCTATGGCGAGAAGGTGGACATATACACGGACCACAAAAGTCTCAAATATGTCTTCACTCAGAAGGAGCTCAACATGCGCCAGAGGCGATGGCTGGAGCTGATAAAAGATTTCGACATCAACCTGCAGTACCACCCAGGTAAGGCTAATGTGGTCGCTAATGCACTTAGCAGGTACCCGATGGCTATGTTCTTGACAAAGAACCGTCAATTGCTGGAAGATTTGGAGAAGCTTGGATTGGAGATCGTGCTACCCGAAGAGATTATGTCGAAGCTTTGAAAGGCAGCAGTTGTACCAGGCATAGACTCGTCTATGATGCAGCTACATGTGGAGCCCAGTTTGATCAGCAGAGTCAAGGAGGCTCAATTCCAGGATGAGATACTGTGCAAGCTAAGGGACAAAGTGTTAGCTGGAACACTTGAAGGATTCTCTATAGCTGGAGATGGAGCTCTGAGGCTGTCACGACCCGCACCCATTTTTTTTAAAACGGATACGAGACGTGTCTGAGCCAGCCTACGCTGCAGTGTCGGCGGTAGTACGCTGTCACGGCCATGAAGATCATAATCACAAAGATGCTCATTCACATAATTAATTTAATTTACAATGATCACAAGTTTTATATTTGCAGGAAAATATAAACTTGTACAAATATTGAATGACTATAACTTGACTATCTAACTAATCTTCTAGGCTTGTCTGCAAGTACACCCGAACTCCCCAAGCTAAGTGAATCCACGGCTAACCTGAAAATGTTGGTTTTCAGTCAGGAATGGAACGAGCACAATTCACTGAATGCAATCTCAATAAAGAAAATGACTATAAAACAAAGGTTAGACATCAATTATGAGTTGTAAAAATAAATAGGAAATACAAAAAACCAATAGTAAATAAATAGACACAACAGACTTTCCCTAACTGCTAGAAGTACCTTTGATATGTGATCGGTCTCGGGACAATTATACGATACTGTCTACACTGTCTAAAGTTACACTGTCTATACTGTCTAAGTTACACTATCTACACTGTCTAAGTTACACTGTCTATATTGTATAAAGCTACACTGTCTACAGAAAATATTGCAATAAAGAAATACTGTCTACAAAATAATAATCACGATCTACACAATTTAAATGCAGTAACAATCATGGTCTACACTGTCTACTTTGCAATAAATAAATCACTGTCTATACTGTCTACAAGAAATAAATAAATCACTATCTACACTGTCTACAAGATATAATGAATCACTGTCTACACTGTCTACACTGTCTAAGGTCAGATCACACATCGTTGGTACTTCTCGTTTTCGACTCAACAATTTTAATAGAAAATAATTACATAACCAATGGCCAATGAATGAAATATAGTGAAAATCAATATCAAAAATGCAGACAATAAACTGTACTCGCCTGTGGTCCTCTGCTGGTGAAACCGACAATCTGAACTACTCAATGTGCCACAATAGTCAAAACCCGTACAACAGTCCCCGGAAGCTGAAATAAACATCACCAATATTCTCAAAATAGTCAAATTAGCTAGGGTTGCCTGTCCTTAAGTCCAATTCTGGACACAGGGGCAAAACGATAATTTCGGGTAAAAACGATATCCGCCGTTGGACCCGCTTTGCACCGAAAAGCGTGCCAGAGTCAACGGTCTCTAAAGTCGTCAAACTACATGTCTACGGATCCAGTTTTTTGATACGAATCCGACCGTATGTCCAGAGTTTGATTCCGGCGGGCCGTGCACAAAATCACCCGTTGAGTGGGACCGTAGGGCCCACAAAACGACGTTGGATTCAACTGTCTCAGAATTGGACCAAACTTGGCATACAGGACCAGAAAAACGATACGGTTCTGTTGGCGCAAGTTTCGTCTCGATCCGATGAGCGTGCACAAAGTAATTGAGAAATTTGCAAAGTACACGATACGGTAAATTTCGACGGATACGCATCAAATTCGTCGCGCACACGCGACCAATTTGAATTTCGTCAAACCCCACACGACCACGAAGCCGTTACGCAGCTTTTGCTCCTTTTGGTTCGCGACAACGTCGCTCAGATTGGCGGGACGCACGTCGTGTGGAGCGATTTTCAAGTTTTCAAAACAGTTTTTATCAGTTTTTTCCTGATTTTCAAATCGGTTTTAAACAGAATATAATCAACTAGAAAATAAACTAAAAGTAGGGTCTCAATCTCGGTTAGGTTGTCTAAAACTTTGTTCAAGTGGTTTCCCGAAATTTGCGATATCCTGATTGCAAATCGACCGCCAACTTGGCGTTTCAGGACAAATTCTAACTTCCAGAAATTGAGTTTTTTTTCTCGATTTTGGAACTCGTTTTTCGTTGCTTACAAAGCAAAATAAACTAAACTATTTGAAGGGAAAAGAAGTCGGTTATGTTGTCGTCATACTGGAGAAATTCGTTCGTGAAACGAACGAATGTGGTTTGAGAACCAACAGCACGAAGTTGGCTTGACGCTCCGTCGCTACTGCTGTCCGTTTGCCCTGTTCTCGTGCGCGACCGGCATCCCCGCGCCCTCGGCCTTGCACGGCGGCGCCCAGGGTGGCACGCGCACCCAGCGGGGTCACCAGGGTGGTGGCGAAGGTTGTGTTAGGGTTTGGTTTGCTTTCCTTTCATCTATCGATACTCTCGGCCACCACATGTATTTATATAACCGGGTTCCTACTGGGAGGGTTCCGCACGGTTTAGTGAGTTAGCTAAGCCTGGTTTGACCGACCTGGGTGAGTTCGACTGTGGAAACATTGGTTCGGGTATGGGAACAGAGTTGGGTGCGGCTTTTGCAGTTGGGAGGAAGCTACGGGTCTGCTTGGCTCTATAACTATATATATATATACGATATAGATACATATAGGTGAACTGATGCTGAAAACCAAGGCTCGGGACTTGTGGGGACATCGAATAGGGTTTGGGGTTGTTTAGTCCATTGAGCTCGGGTGGTGATGGGTTCAAGGTGCTCTCGGGTTGGGCCAGCTTGGCCTGGGATGGCTGCTACTGCCTCTTATGTCTTTCCTCTTCTATTGTATATATATATATATATATAGAGATATATTTATACATACACACACATATATATATATATATATATATATATATATATATATATATACACATACTCCCATATATTTATATATACTTACCCATTTATACATATACATATATTTATCCATATACACGTATACACATATACACGTATATTCATATATTTACCTATATACATGTATACATACATACACATATATCTATATACACACCTATATATCTATTTATATACATGTTATTTGTACATACGTATATGAATATCTGCACCAAATATATGTCTCCATATATTCCTATATATAATCCAATATATATATATACCTATATATATATCTACCTGTAACTTCTAAATGAACAGAATAGAATCTTAATTTCTAAAGTAGGTCCTTCCTGTCAAAATTATGTACCCGAAATGATATTTATTTACAGAATCTAAAAATAATCATTCGGATAAAGTAATTAAAATAAAATATTTACAATTTTCTGGGAAGGGGAGCTACAAATCTACCCACCTTAAAATAATTTCGTCCTCGAAATTCTAACTTATAAACATGCCTAAAATTCGAACAAATAATAATAATAATAATAATAATAATAATAATAATAATAATAATAATAATAATAATAATAATAATAATAATAATAATAGGTCCACTATTACCACAATCTCCTTAAATTTAATTTCTAAAAAAAAAAATTTATGGCCTTCTCTAGTCATTTCGTAACTACGAGTCCTCGAAGACTTCTACCCACCTTTGGTCACACTACTCCTCACAACTAAAATCTCAAAATCTTTTAACTGGTTGCTAACAACCTACTAACAAATACCTAGGCACATGGTATCTATAATCCTCTCGTATCTATCAAATAACCCAAAATTAACAAACCACAATTTTACACAAGTAGCTTAAGGAAATATGACTATACGTCACTCTGGAATAGGAAGGTCATGAAAATAAAATAATCAAGAATAAATATAAAATTTCAAGGGCGGTAGAAAGTATCCAAGGATACAGATAGAAAGAGTGTTTTTGAACCTATAGTCATATTCGATAGACTGGGCTACTCTAGTCTAGTCATTGACTCAATCGAAAAACTTTTGCTTCTTAGAGGGGCTTGCAATCCATGGACTATAGAAAATCTGTTCTCGAATTTAGTCTAAACAAGGTTCCTAAAATAGAACAGAATTTGGGAAATCGAGATTTTGATCTTTTCGTGGTTATTTAAACACACGAGCAAGGGGTACAATTGCAATAAAAGATCGTATCTCAACTTCCAGGCAGATGGGATAAGGTTACGAATGGATTCACATTATAGGAGGTGGAGACTACATAATAGGTATGGGAACCTATTTCAAACAGTTCGGTTTTACAGATCAACTATGGGGTTTGTCTGGAGGGATTTTACTGGGCCTTAATGGATTTTCTATTTGGATATCACTCGTTGGTTGGATGACCTAGGACCTCAATCTATATGGACTGAACAAGATCCCAAGATAAAACTGTGTCTACTAAGTTAGTGTACCCTAGAATAGGATTCAACTCGAGTGGTTAAGCTAGTTGCTAGTCGGGTTGATTGGCTAGGTCCACAACTCCAAATGCACCTTTAGTGACTTTTGTGTTTAAGTAGTACATGAGGCCTCAATTGGGTGGCACACTAGTGGCATGTGCGTAGTGGACTTCGAGTAGATCACTACCACATATTGGGTTGTAAGATTCGAGTCGAAGTTGAAGCTCTAATAAAAATCGAAAAGCATACCGGTATGATGGTAATGATTATATCTCATCCTTTTTACCTGTAAGTCGTATCATAAAAATAGAGTACAAGGGGTCGTGTTTGAGTGGGACATGATATACCTAGATGAAGGTGGACTCGTCTAGATCTTACATATAAAATTTGTTGGAAGGTAACAACTGGTCTCGTGCTCCGAATGTTAATGACACGGCCGGGGACACAAAATGATCTAAATGAAAAGTGGGAGTCCAAGGGACACTAATTATCATGCTAATGGAAATTATTTTAATCAATCAAAAATCTTCGTATATCCTAAAATTTTAGGAGGCTTACAGTCTACCTACCTTAGAAGCTAGGATATGGTTTTAGGAATAATGAGACTAGAAGAATTCCAAAAGTCCGGAAATCGTACCCCGACTCTTGTTAATAAAGAATAAGGTACGGCATAACAGAATACGGTAGATATACGTCAAGTAAAGGATCGTTCCTCAATAAATAGAAAACGAGTGTGTACGATGACACCTGGTCGACAGAATAGAATGACCTACTCGTTCGCAGTATACGAGAGTTTCCGATGGGGTGACCAACTCCAAGGCACAACATAAGAAAAGATTTCTAACAACTGAGTTAAGAAATTCTATTTGTGTCAAACCTGCCATATTATGGTCACAAGGGTTGTAGTGATCAGGTATTGCTGTTGACAATTGGTAGGTCATAGTGTGACAGGGTATTTAAGCTATGGAATTGGCTAAGCTAGTGACTGTGGTGTTCCAACACTAGTTAGGTCTTAATAATAAAATTTACATAACTAGAGTAATATTTGTTGGAAACCAATCTCGGGATGAGTGTCACGGTACATGATTACTCTATTGTCCACTCATCTTATGTCTAAACTGTGGGTTTAGGTCGAAAAAAGGTTTAAGGATTGCTAGTTAATACAAGCTTCCAGCAAATAATTAGAGACTCACAATATTTGGTTTCTCGAGAATAGATAGTCCTCTAGGTTGGCGTTCTGACTAAGGATAAAATCCTAATTATTCTCAAATTCAGATGTATTGAGAGTCTCCCTAGTAGTTTGAGGGTCGATGGGAGAACGAGTAACTCAATCACATGACTGGCCGTTGGTAGCTACACTTGTGCCTACCATTATCATAGCCATGGGAATACTCTGTATCTCTCTACCATCACGAGCTTTCGTCTTTCCAAATCGGTGAAAGACAAAACCAATAAAGAATTCAAGGGAGATGTTACTGAATACAATTTCGTGATTCAAGGGCGAATATATAATTCAAGAGAAATTTTCAATACAGTCGTGGATGAGACCCTAGAGACATCTATATCTCAATCCACGTAGGGTAATTAAATAAAGTGCGAACCAAATGCATCATGGTTGATCAGACCATAATACACTGATTCTGATTAGACAATATGTTAGCAGGCGTCCCCACTAAACATATATCTTGAATCAAGCTCGATAAAAGAGTAAGCTTGCAAAAACTAGGCTGTAATAGCAGCATTGGTCAAAAATAGTCAAAATTCAAGCATGCGGGATTTTTGGAAGGAGGAGTAAGTAGTTCGAGTTTTGAGAGAATCAAAACCTTACCTGGATGTTCTTGCCTATACAGTCTTCCTACTATCTTCCTATCCGTAAGACCTTGGTCGACTAATGGGTTATAGAATTCTAATTCCTATGGTATGGATAAACCTGTTATTGTCGATCAATTACTTTGTTAATAGATCACATGAACCACATAACGCTAAGTTGGGAGACATGCTACTCGACTTACAGAACTTACACTAGTATTGGTTTTGGATCTTAGGGACATACAGGCAGTCTCTATTCTTTATAATATTCTAAACTTGTAACCACATCTGAAATCATTTCACCGGGAATTATGCCTTGCCCGTATACTCTGGCTACGACAACCCTGGATTTCGTGATTCAAATGTGATAGGCTATCAGACACTCTACCTATATTGACACAAGGGTATCTAAGATTTAAAGAAATTAACGAGAACATAGTTTCTGCAAGGTTCCATAGACTATGATTTTTTGAAACGATTTCAATTCTATGGGTTGTGCCTTGCCAGTGTGCTGCCGGCTGCAGTGAACCCACATTCTCCACTCTCAAATAATTGACGACAGTGCGCTGCTGTCTAACCATTCCTATATCCATAAAAATTTAGGGGCTTCTAGAGATTCAAACAGGTTGACCAAAGATAAAATGTAGGTATTCGTCCTATTAGTCACAACACTTAAAATAAAGGATTGAACATGGAGAAATAACCGAGGACAAAAGAAATACAAACATTCTAACTATTCCATGTGTATTCAAGCCTTTGAGGAAAACTTGAATCGAAACTAACTTGAGTTTCGTATGTGGATAACGTAAAAATAATAATTCTTAGGGCAAAATATGAACTAAATAGGCAATTTGACTAAGATGTGAGGATGATATCCAAAGGGCAAGGAGAAAGAATTGCACCATTTATCAAGGTTAGATCTTCATCTCTATGAAGCCCTGTCTCACCAAGCAATAGTCTATCCACATTGGATCATATCATCCTATCTAGAGGAAATAGTGTACTTATGGAGATATGACAAACTATCAAAATCCATAACCCTCATCTATATTGCATGGCCTAGACTACCCATCGGTCAATTTGTGTAAGGGACTCCTAGTCCTAGTCATTCTCTTAAATTAAATTAATCCTTGTTCGTGAATGAGCATGTTCCCGTCGCAGGCTCGTAATAGTACAACTAACTTAAGTACTATTACGAGTTCGCATGATTTGCGAAGACGGGCCTGCATGGGCCTCCACAAAAACTTGTCACGACCCGCACTCATTTTTTTTAAAACGGATACGAGACGTGTCCAAGCCAGCCTACGCCGCAGTGTCGGCGGTAGTACGCTGTCACGGCCATGAAGATCATAATCACAAAGATGCTCATTCACATAATTAATTTAATTTACAATGATCACAAGTTTTACATTTGCAGGAAAATATAAACTTATACAAATATTGAATGACTATAACTTGACTATCTAACTAATCTTCTAGGCTCGTCTGCAAGTACACCCGAACTCCCCAAGCTAAGTGAATCCACGGCTAACCTGAAAATGTTGGTTTCCAGTCAGGAATGGAACGAGCACAATTCACTGAATACAATCTCAATAAAGAAAATGACTATAAAATAAAGGTTAGACATCAATTATGAGTTTTAAAAATAAACAGGAAATACAGAAAACCAATAGTAAATAAATAGACACAACAGACTTTCCCCAACTGCTAGAAGTACCTTTGATATGTGATCGGTCTCGGGACAATTATGCGACACTGTCTACACTGTCTAAAGTTACACTGTCTACACTGTCTAAGTTATACTGTCTACACTGTCTAAGTTACACTGTCTACATTGTATAAAGCTACACTGTCTACAGAAAATATTACAATAAAGAAATACTGTCTACAAAATAATAATCACGATCTACACAATTTAAATGCAGTAACAATCATGGTCTACACTGTCTACTTTGCAATAAATAAATCACTGTCTACACTGTCTACAAGAAATAAATAAATCACTGTCTACACTGTCTACAAGATATAATGAATCACTGTCTACACTGTCTACACTGTCTAAGGTCAGATCACACATCGTTGGTACTTCTCGTTCCTGACTCAACAATTTTAATAGAAAATAATCACATAACCAATGGCCAATCAATAAAATATAGTGAAAATCAATATCGAAAATGCAGACAATAAACTGTACTCGCCTGTGGTCCTCTGCTGGTGAAACCGACAATCTGAACTACTCAATGTGCCACAATAGTCAAAACTCGTACAACAGTCCCCGGAAGCTGAAATAAACATCACCAATATTCTCAGAATAGTCAAATTAGCTAGGGTTGCATGTTCTTAAGTCCAATTTTGGACACAGGGGCAAAACGGTAATTTCGGGCAAAAACGATGTCCACCGTTGGACCCGCTTTGCACCGAAAAGCGTGCCAGAGTCAACGGTCTCTAAAGTCGTCAAACTATATGTCTACGGATCCAATTTTTCGATATGAACCCGACCGTATGTCCAGAGTTGGATTCCGGCGGGCCGTGCACAAAATCACCCGTTGAGTGGGACCGTGGGGCCCGCAAAACGACGTCGGATTCAACTGCCTCAGAATTGGACCAAACTTGGCATACAGGACCAGAAAAACGATACGGTTCTGTTGGCGTAAGATTTGTCTCGATCCGATGAGCGTGCACAAAGTAATTGAGAAATTTGCAAAGTGCACGATACGGTGAATTTCGACGGATACGTATCAAATTCGTCGCGCACACGCGACCAATTTGAATTCCGTCAAAGCCCACACGACCATGAAGCCATTACGCAGCTGTCGCTCCTTTTGGTTCGCGACCACGTCGCTCGGATTGGCGGGACGCACGTCGTGTGGAGCAATTTTCAAGTTTTCAAAACAGTTTTTATCAGTTTTTTCCTGATTTTCAAATCGGTTTTAAACAGAATATAATCAACTAGAAAATAAACTAAAAGTAGGGTCTCAATCTCGGTTAGGTTGTCTAAAACTTTGTTCAAGTGGTTTCCCAAAATTTGCGATATCCTGATCGCAAATCGACCGCCAACTTGGCGTTTCAGGACAAATTCTAACTTCCAGAAATTGAGTTTTTTTCGATTTTGGAACTCGTTTTCCGTTGCGTACAAAGCAAAATAAACTAAACTATTTGAAGGGAAAAGAAGTCGGTTATGTTGTCGTCATACCGGAGAAATTCGTTCGTGAAACGAACGAACGTGGTTTGAGAACCAACAGCACGAAGTTGGCTTGACGCTCCATCGCTACTGCTGTCCGTTTGCCCTGTTCTCGCGCGCGATCGGCATCCCCGTGCCCTCGGCCTTGCGCGGTGGCGCCCAGGGTGGCACGCACACCCAGCGGGGTCGCCAGGGTGGTGGCGGAGGTTGTGTTAGGGTTTGGTTTGCTTTCCTTTCATCTATCGATACTCTCGGCCACCACATGTATTTATATAACCGGGTTCCTACTGGGAGGGTTCCGCGCGGTTTAGTGAGTTAGCTAAGCCTGGTTTGACCGACCTGGGTGAGTTCGGCTGTGGAAACATTGGTTCGGGTATGGGAACAGAGTTGGGTGCGGCTTTTGCAGTTGGGAGGAAGCTACGGGTCTGCTTGGCTCTATAACTATATATATATACGATATAGATACATATAGGTGAACTGATGCTGAAAACCAAGGCTCGGGACTTGTGGGGACATCGAACAGGGTTTGGGGTTGTTTAGTCCATTGAGCTCGGGTGGTGATGGGTTCAAGGTGCTCTCGGGTTGGGCCAGCTTGGCCTGGGATGGCTGCTACTGCCTCTTATGTCTTTCCTCTTCTATTGTATATATATATATATATAGATATATTTATACATACACATATATATATATATATGTACATACGTATATATATATATATATATACACATACTCCCACATATTTATATATACTTACCCATTTATACGTATACATATATTTATCCATATACACGTATACACATATACACGTATATTCATATATTTACCTATATACATGTATACATACATACACATATATCTATATACACACCTATATATCTATTTATATACATGTTATTTGTACATACGTATATGAATATCTGCACCAAATATATGTCTCCATATATTCCTATATATAATCCAATATATATATATAAACCTATATATATATCTACCTGTAACTTCTAAATGAACAGAATAGAATCTTAATTTCTAAAGTAGGTCCTTCCTATCAAAATTGTGTACCTGAAATGATATTTATTTACAGAATCTAAAAATAATCATTCGGATAAAGTAATTAAAATAAAATATTTACAGGACCGCCAGAAGCATTGGGCGGACAGCAGACGTCGAACATTGGAATTTGAGGCCGGAGATTAGGTATTTGTTAGAATATCACCTACCAGGGGCACGATCAGATTCGGCCAAGCTGGAAAGCTGAGTCCCCGCTACATCGGTCCTTTTGAAGTTTTGAGCAGAATCGGAGAGGTAGCATACAAGGTGGATATACCTTCCAGTCTCGAAGGCGTGCACAACGTCTTCCACGTATCGCAGCTGAGGCGTTACGTACCGGACCCGAGCCACGTTGTTGATCATTCAGAGTTAGATATTGCACCCAACCTTACAGTGCTAGAGCAGCCGGTGGAGATCATCGATCGCATGGAAAAGAGATTGCGGCGTGCAGTTATCCCTCTAGTGAAGATAGCTTGGCGTCACCATTGTCCCAGCGAAGCTACCTGGGAGCGAGAGGATAAGATGAGGGAGAAGTACCCTCATCTATTCTAGGTATGTGTTCTCCCTTTCCTCTTGTATTATTTGTTGAAATTTCGAGGACGAAATTTTCTAAGGAGGGAAGGTTGTAAAACCCATAAAAAAAAGGACTCAACCCACCCATACTCAGTCAGCTGACCCGTTCCTCTATTCTCTCACTCTCTTCACGTCCTCAGAAATTCCCTCAAAACTCTCCACCACTCTCTTTAACTACCAGCACCCTCTTCTCTCCCACAAAATCTCTAAATCAAAAAGGAAAAAAACCACCATCACCATCTCCCAAATCCTTCCCACCCCTGTTCTCTCCACATCTCCTCCTACTTTTCCACTCTCCAACACACCAACACCACCCCTTTTTCCGCTCTTTCGCGAACCCGGCTGCCGACCTCCGACCCGGACCCGCGCCGGACCGCCAACGGCCACCCCAGCCTGCCGGCGCAGCCCCCAGCCGGCCGCCGCCCGCCCACGGCCGACCAGCATGCGACCGGTGCCCGGCGAGGCACCCAGCCAGCCGCCGTCGGCCCTACGCCCGGCGTTTCCAGCACCCGCAGCGACCCCGCTGCTGCACCAGCACCCCGGTCGGTTTTTCTGCGCAGATCAGCAGCCCGCCAGCGCTCTCCCGCGCCGTCGGCAGCAGCACACGTCCGTCCCCGGTGAACCAGTCCCTCTCGCGCGCGTCCTGCGCCTTTCGCGGTTCCTTCGTGTGTCCGCACGTCCCGTGCGTGTCCCGTACCCGTGCCGGACTCCTTTTCAACGTTCCAGCGCTCCATTCCGAGTCCGAGGCCTCCCCTCGGTACTCCTTCGTGCAAAATCTTTGGGTAAACCCTTTCTTTTTACTTTTTGCCATTTAACAGAACTTCAATTTGTATCCTGGGACCCTTAGAAATAGTTCATTGATTGTAGGATTGATATTTGGTAATAATGTGATATATTTTAAGCAGTAATGGTTTGGATTCTGGTATTGACATGTTGTAGCCTAACATAATTAATTAGAACCCTTAATTAATTAATCAAGATTATTGTTATACGTTGGTTTCATATATTTAAATGCTAGTAATTATTAGTTATTTTTACAAGCTTTAACTATTATTAAAACACTTTGTTAATAATTATTTATTAGAGTTAGTATTAAACTATGGAAAAGATTTTGTTAGTAAACTGTAATAATAAGATTATTTGACATAGAAATTTTATTATATTTATATATATTTTCTTTAAACACGAGATTAAACCAAAAAGAGTTTTCGATAATTAGAATAAAAATAGAGAAGATAATATTTCCATAAATGAGTTTATTTGCTAAAATAATTAATTTCGTTAAATAAATGGTTTTAATCGAAAATGTTTTGATATTAGTTTAAAATCATTATTTTAGTAAAACCGTATTTTTTTATGCAAAAGTGCTATTTTTAAATATTTAAGAAGTTATTTTTCTCTAATTTACGAAAAATAGTTAAAAAGGTAATTTCTAAGGAAAATCGTTTTATTAATAAACGTTCGGTACAACTTCTATTTTAAAATATTAGTTAGATAAATCTAATTTCCTAAGATTTATTAATCTCTAAGAAATACAATTTAAAGTCATTTTCTAAATATTTGTTATTTTTGACAAAACCTATATTTCAGTTAAAACGATTATTTGTCAATTATTAGATATGTAACAAAACCTATTTTTTGTATAATATTATTTCCAATTAGGTTCACCAACCTGCCAGACTTAGCCTTAGTATTGTACCTTAGAATTAGGGCGTAGTTCTGATTACTAAAACGGTACTACGATCTTGTAGGACTTGCTCTGTAAAATCCTAGCGGTTACATTCTGGTTGCTATCAAGTCAGAAAATACCTTGAGGCAAGTTTTCATATTTACTCCATACTTGTGTTTCCATTTTAATAATTAAATGCTATACAAATATTGATTACATGTAGTCTAGTTACACTGAATCACCATGGTTCCCTCTCGGACTCCACGTAGGAAGATAGATGGCTGGATGGCTATCTTGACATATCGGATTATTTTACTATTGACTCATTGACTCATTGCTTGGGGATTGCTTGGGGGAGTAGTATAACGTCTGTGACCAAAGCCAAAACTTGCTCGTTTCTCATCTGCGCTAACCCCAACCTCACTGTGGGTTGAGCCGTACCGTATACTATTTGTTTTGGCCAAAACGTTAGTATACATATTGCCTCACCAGCCGGTCACAGGCCCTGTTATATACTCAAACACTAGCCTAGTATTACATTGTCACGCCCCGACCCGGAAAATCGCTCGTCCTCGCTAGATTTCACCCGAATCATCGTCCTCGCTGGGGCGTGATGCCGCACAAGCCTGGAGTTACGCTCGTGCAAGGCAAGATAACAGGTCCACATAGAACTATCTCAAATCGATAACATAAGCAGCGGAAGAAAACAAAGTAAAACATAAGAATCTCTTTTATTCATATTGAACTGAAGGTTACAAAGGCTCTGAATAGCCCAACATAAAATGCCAATTGTCTACAACGCTCATGATCTCTCTAGCTCACAAAGGATTACATTGTTCCATACATTATGCCTCTGTATAGCCACCAAGTAGTCTTCGACCGAACATCTCCATGTCGCAAGTCCGAACGCCTATGCGGAAGCTCCTCTTGAACGCCAAGGACTCCATGCCTCGGCACGTCCAAGCCAAGCTCCGCCCCGAGCCGATCATAACCTGAGCCTGCACATAAACTAGTGGGGGCTTAGTGCTTTCGTCCTCGCTTCGCACTGATCAAGACCCGCTCGCACCCAAACCAAACACTTATTCATTTAGTGAAACATGCATCTTACTTTGTGGTCTTTCTATTTAGCCTTAGGATCAATTTCATGGCAACACTTAAACATAGCACATAACTTAAATGTGTCCTACACCGTGTTCCTGCAGCAGATACAGTTAGACATAATCTGAAACATAAACATAGTGTTCGTGCTCATCTCGTCCCGTTTTCCTTAGCCTGCAGTGGTTAGAACTTAGCATAAGCAAACATACGATTCGTACAACCGACCAATCATAAACGTAAACATATGCATAATGGGTGGCAGGCCCTGCGCCTGCACCCAGCTCTCATCTCAGCCCACCGGCCCTATCTATATGAAGGTTACGGTGTTTCGCACCGTAATGGACTTGGCATCTCATATGTGTAAGCCTACAATCGCTTCGATACGGGTTGCTAGCCCAGTATCCGAAGGATCCCAAACTTACGGATATCATAGCTTATCACAGCACTAGACGATCGCAATCCGTCCGAATGTTGTGCACCATAAATACCACACATAATTCCCTCCTAGGCCGAACGGTCCCGGCGCCCCGGCGTAACCGTTCGAGGGAAGCCGTACCCGTACACGGGCTATCCGAGTCCATTGACCATGCAATACGTTCCATATCATACAATCTATAGCATACCAACCGATCTCGTATTCCATAAACATAGTCTCGCACATAAACGGTTTCCCGTGCCATAAACATAATCCACCATTCGCATGGGGAGCTCCGTCGACGTTATGTCCCAACACATCCATATTGATGCACGACGCCCAACGGCTTAGTCATCTCATACTCGTATTCACGCATCCCGTTCATAATGTTATTCGCATAGCCTACCTCCGTATTTACTTAGTCATTTCGTAGCTTAAGTGCGCAAAGGCACGCTCCGCACCATAATCAATGTTCTACGCCTAGAGTTCAATGTTCTCGGAGCCGTGCACATGATGCACATCTCGATGTTGTCTTTCAATGTTCTACCATCATGCCTTATCGCGACTCGTGCACTTGATGCACGTCGCTTCAATTGTTCGATTGTTCAATGTTCTATCTTAGTGTTCGACACATACTCAAACCTTTCGTCGCCGAGCCACGCTCGCTAAACCGATAACATCTTACGCATACCATAACATATTTTATTAAGACGTGAAGGAATAGGGAGAGAGTCAAGAACCCGCCCACCTTAAGCCGATACGCCTTGCCGTTTCGCCGATTGAAGCGTCTCGCTTCCATAACTCGATCGCATAGCTAACTCTTGGACTTAGCCATTCCTTTGCTCTACTCGGTCGATTTGGCCTATCGCGCCCATGCCACAATCCGTTGCAAGGCCCCGATTTGGTTTCGCGGACACTTCATTGCATAAGGCAAAATGTCGACCTCTTATCGTCCAGTGTAAAAGCATAGCCTGCACACCAGATCAACTAAAATCAGCACTTGCTCGACGGAACTTATCCTTTGCATCGATTCGATTCATAGATTCCAACCGACTCAAAGCTTACCTTAGGCCAACACCACACTTGCATCGATTCGTATCGATACTTCATCGGGTCAACGCAACTCTTCGAGTCAACGACTCATCGTAATGCACCGATGCGGAGCGGGGCATTACACATGCATGACATTGACCTTCTTCACACTTGCTAGTCTCATTTTACTATATTTAAATACAAAATTATAATGTTTCATAAATGTCTCGCATTTTTTCCATTTAGTTATTATCTTAGGAATGCTAGTTGTGGATGTGGAATGTTACTTGCTCCCTCCTGACTGGAGACAACATTTTTAGGTGACTGTGACGAAGAGCTGCCCTACTGTACTTTCTACTGGACAGACTCGGGTCTCGCAGAGGCTGAACCAGGAACCCATAACCTTAGCTGTTGGATTAGCACTTTTTCTTTTAAAACAATGTAATAAATGAATTTTCTTTTGAATGTTGTTATTCATGGTGGTTACTTTCAGACTCACTTTCAATTTAATAAAATATTTTATTTCCGTTAGATTTTCTGCATGTTTGTGTTTCACTACTTGATACAGCTTACTGTCGTCGTCTCACAATGGTGCAGGCTGGCCATGATCTGACTGAACCCAGATTATTTGCGACGGGTCGTGACACGGAGGGTGGACGGGAGCGGGGGTGGCGGAGGGGGAGGGTGCAGGCGGGGCGGGAGGGGGAGCAGTGGGGGGGGAGGCGCGGAGGGTGCGGGCGGGGCGGCGGGGAGAGGGGCGGGGGTAGGGGTGGTGGCCGGAAGGGAGGCTGGAGGAGGGGAGGGGAGAGGTAGGGGTGGGCACGGGTCGGGCCGGGTCCAAATTTTATGGATCCGGACCGGACCCGTTAATTGGCGGGGCGGGGCGGGACGGGTCCAAAAATTATTGGAACCGGTACGGATTCGACCCGTTCGAAACGGGTCCGGGTCCAAACGGATCCAAAAAAAATCAAAAAATTATAGAATAGTAAACATTTACACATGTTCTATTATCTAAAGAACAAAAAAAGTATTATGTTTTTTCAATTTCTATAATTTGTTTACTAAACAATAACGTGTGCTATTATTTATAAATTATAATATGAAAAAAATCAAAATTGATAAATAAAAAAAATTATACTCCTAGAAACGGGTCGGTTCGGGGCCCCGTTTATTTTGAAAATAGGACCCGCCCCGCCCCGTTAGTGTCACACAACCCGCCCCGGCCCGCCCCGTTTAAATTCCAAATTTTAGGAACCGTCCCGTTTGACCAATATACGGTTCGGGCCGGGTCGGAACCGCGGGTTCTGGACCCGTATGCCCATCCCTAGGGAGAGGGGTTGAGTGGTAGTTTTAATTTTTGGGTAAAGACATTATTGTCCAAAAAAGATTTAGGATATCAAGTTAAAAAAAAAAATTAAGGTATCAACTTGAAAAAGAAGAATAATTGAGAGTATCAAAGTACAATTAAGTCTAAAAAAATTTATATTCATAAATCGCAGGAAGAGAAGTGGTGGCTTCCCTGCCCACGGGTCCCATCTCCTACAATTCTGGAATTCATAATGCAGCGATATGTTCTGAATCAAAAAGCCTGAATGGTCATTGACTATAGATACAACTACACAATGTTTCTGCAGTTGGCCTACCCATATGTTTACAGTGTTTCTGCAGTTGGCCTACCCATATGTGATCTATGAGGCTTTGACCATTTTGGCCAAAGTTTACATAACAGAAGCAGATTTATACAGAAGGTGCATATGAAGATCCGTCCTTCATCCTTGGGAATAATACTGCTCCTCTCTTGAGGAAGTTGGAGTACCAATACGCCGAGAGCTTAGGATACCTCTTTATTAGATCCGTTCCTAGAAGATTCAGAGAAAAGAATATGTCAATACCTGTATTTATAATATAAACGTGTGTTCTAACTAATCATGATTTCAAGTTATTGGACTGCATTTGTATCTGTAATCCCACTTTTCCTAAATAAAAATTTCGGCATGATTTATCTATCTATTATATTATAATTAACTATTATTTTTACTAATTAATATTTAGATATTAGTTTATTTAACTATTATATTTTTCCTAATTATTTTGACAACCTATAATTTGGAATTAAAGCCTTGGGCTGATAAGGGTAGGTCCTATTGGGCCGAGCCCACGAACTGGACTTAAGTTTAGGGGTTGTATTGAAATCCAATTGATTTCCTTATGGGTCGTCGTCTTCTTCTTCTTAAAAGTTGCAGGCGCTGCTCGGCTAGTGAACAATGGAGCTCGACCGCGCATCTCCAGCGGGAGCAGTGACGGAAGACTCCTAAGGCTTCTTCCCACCGATCTAATTTGTTCATCACCACCGTCCATCCCCGCCATCATACTCCGGCGAATCGCCACTGTACGATGATAACGTCCGCCTCCTCCTCGCCAGTCTAAAAATAGGACCTGATTTCTTCATTCCTCTTTCCAAGCGGCGAAGTCCTGCCGAATTATTCACTACTCCACTCTCCTTTTCCTTCCCTTCCATCTTCTTCTCCACCGACCCAACTATAACCTAACCCTAGTATTCTCTGTTGGAGTTTTGGTCTTTCCTTTAGAAACTTTAGTCCCACATCGGATAGACCAAAGAGTTTGTATCTATATATATTAGCTTTGCTATTATTGGAGATGCACATGTGGTGTGGAGGTGCACATGGGTTTGCCATGTGGGGTTATTTTTCTAATGGGAAAAATGCTAAAATCAACAATAAAGCATTCATGCTTTTTGCTCTTGGGAAATTTATTTCCAGAGGAGCTAAGCCCCGTAGGGGCTTAGCGACTCGGACTCGGACTCATGAGCTCATGAGACGTAATACGGCGTTTTGTTAGCGCACTTTGCACTTAGCTGCACAAGCCCGGTTGCGCAAGCCCAGTTGCGCTGCCCAGGTGCGCATGCCCAGATGCGCAAGCCCAGTTGCGCTGTCCAGGTTGCGCTCAGGTTGCGCTTGGGTGCGCTGGGTTGCGTTGGGTTGCGCAGGGTTGTGCTGGGTTGCGCAGTGTGCGCAGTGTGCACAGTGTGCGCAATGTGCACAGTGCGTGCAGTGAGCGCAGTGTGCGCAGTTCAGTGCGCGCTCTGTCGCGCAAAGTGAAAGAGCGCTGGGTGTGCACAGTTGGCAGCAGAACATGCATTTGCATGTTCTGGACGGTTGCTACATGTTCGGGGTGGTTATTACCACGTCCCTAACTTTGTGGCAACCGACCAGTTGCTGCAGGGCCTATATAAGACATCCTCTCTCTCAAGGCTCATCACAGAATAGAAATAGAAGCCACCACAGAAAGTTTACGAGTGTTGTTTATCACAAGTAAACAGAGTATTCAGAAGTGTTCTTTAACACAGTTCTGATCTTCCAGTAGCCTTCGAGAGAGAGAGGATAAGCATCGCACTAGCGTTGCTTTTGCACGGGAGTTCGTGTCCGTCCGAGGAGTCAGAAGAGCAGAAGTGTTCCAAGTTCTCCGACGAACTTGCTGGTTCCTGGAAGCTGTTCGTGTAGGGCGAATAAAACTTTGAGCAATGGTGATCATTCACCCCAGCAGGCCATCTTCCATCTTTCGCCTGTCATCTTCTTCGCTGCTGTGATTACGAATCTTTTTAGATTCTCGTAATATCATAACGATATCTTTTTAGATCTTCGTTATACTTGCGCAACCTTTCTAGAAGTGTTGCATTGGAACATTGTTTTTATAATTGTTTCATATTCTCTGTTTTTCATCGAAAAATTGTGCCCATGCACTAATAATCTCAAAGCTTTATTGCTACGATGGAAAACGTTAATGCTTCACTCCTCAATACTGACTTTTGCAAATTAGAAAAGTTTGATGGAGAGCATTATCAAGTCTAGAAGAGGAAGGTTTTTCTCACTCTTCAACTCAGAGATGTGGATCACGTGCTTCTTGAAGAGGAACCTACCGTTCCAGATACTGGGTCTGCTGTCGCAATCTCTGCGACTACTAAACTTCAGGCCAAGTGGAGAAGAGAAAATAGCATTTGCAGGCTGCTTATCCTGAATGCTATGGAGGATTCCCTTGCAGAATCCTATTCTAAGAAGAATATTGCTAGAGACATATGTGAGTCTCTAGAAAAACTCTACGAAGAAGACAAGAACCGCAGTAAAATATTAGTGGTTGAAAAATATCACAAGTGGTTCTTTGAGGACGAAAAGTCTATGCTGTCGTAGGTGAAGAAGTTCCTGAAACTGCGACAGAAGTTGGAAGAAGAGGTGATGCCCCTCCCCGACAAGTTTGTTGTTGGAGGGATTGTCTCAAAGCTTTCCGCTGTGTGGAGCAAGTTCTATGCAAACATGCATCGGAAGAAGCTTGAGATCAGTCTTGAAGATCTCTTGCAGGAAATATATGTTGAAGACCAGATGCGGGCTCAACTGAAGGTGGACACACTGTCCAAGCAATTGGCTAACGCCAATCTGGTTCAGACCAAGGAACCAAGGGGAAAGCAGGCGACTTTCCACAGCAAGAAGAAGGACCCTGACAATCTAAAAGTCAAGGGAACTTCTATCAAGAAAAAGAAGCCAAAGTCTCAAATGTCTTGCTTCAAGTGTGGCAAGAAGGGCCACTTTAAGAATGAGTGCAAAGCAAAAACCAAGCAATCAGAGCAAGGAGAGCCTAGTAAGGTATCTATGATCACTGACATTGTTGCTATGATTGTACAGGTTGATGCGGTAAGGACTGACTCTGACTGGTGGGTAGACACTGGAGCCTCCTGTCATATCTGCTCTAGTAAGGAGTGGTTCACCACCTATACATCTACTTCTGAAATGGTTATGATGGCGAACCAGGCATAAGCTGAAGTGCTCAGGATCGAGACGGTGGTGTTGAAGCTGACTTCGAGAAAGTCTATGACGCTTCAAGGCGTGAAGTACGTACCTGCTATCGCCAAGAACCTGATCTCAGGAGGCCTACTCTGCAAAGCAGGCCTCATGATGGACATCAATGCTGGCCAGATGGTGATGTCTATCAAAGGAACATATTTTGGAAAAGCTTTTTATACCGAAGGAATGTTCAAAATTCAGCATGTAAATCAGTCTAATGTAATTAATGTGATTAATGAAGTCACTCATTCTGCTTATACTCTTGAGTTGTGGCATAATAGGCTAGGACATGTTCATTGTAAACGAATAAACAGAATGTCTAGTCTAGGACTTATCTCCAAGTGTGGGGGTAAGGTAGAGAAATGTGAAGTTTGTGCTCAAACAAAGATCACAAGGAAACCCTTTCCTCGGGTTAATCGAAGTACAGATCTTCTGGAGTTGGTACACTCTGATATCTGTGACTTCAAACAGTTCTCTACAAAGGCTGTGATAAAGTATTTCATAACCTTCATCGATGACTTCTCAAAGTATGCGTTCGTCTACTTGCTGAAGGCTAAAGACGAAGCATTCGAGAAGTTCAAGGAGTTCAGAGCCGAAGCTGAACGGCAGACTGGACAACAACTCAAAAGGATAAGAAGTGATCGAGGTGGGGAGTACAGGTTTCATGAATTCGCATCGTTCTGCAAAGAACATAGAATTGTCAATGAGACTACGGCTCCGTACTCTCCTCAATCAAATAGAGTACCAGAGAGGAAGAACAAAACGTTAACATAAATGATTAACTCAATGTTGTTGACTGCTGGTCTTCCTAAGTGCTACTGGGGAGAAACTGCATTGACGGCCACTTTTATTCTAAATAGAGTGCCTCATGCAACTTCAGACGTTACTCCTCATGAACTCCGGTTCAAGTTCAGACCTAACTTGAATGTCATTCGAGTGTGGGGGTGTCTGGCATATGTCAAGTTCTAGATCTGAAGATTCAGAAGCTTGGGACAAGGACTACTAAGACGATCTTCTTGGGGTATGCCGAGAAGAGTGATGCTCGAAGATTTCTTGATATTGAGTCAAATCATATCATTGAATCTCGCAACGCAGAATATTTTGAAGACAAATTTGCAAGGCACAAGAATATTGTTCTTGCGGATGTTTCGGAGAACAATGAGGGTGCGCAGGTCTTCAATGAAGATGTAGTCCAAGAAGATGTTGTTGTTGAAACAACGGTTGAACCAGATCTCGCTGAGCCGTCAACGAAGCGAGTGAGGAGGCTGAAGGACTTCGGAAGTGACTTTGTCACCTATCATGTGGAAGCTGATCCGCTTACCTATGATAAGGTGATGAAGACCAGAGACGCAGTTTTCTGGAAGGAGGCGATTGACAATAAAATTGATTCCATCACCTCAAATAACACTTGGGTGTTGGTTGATCTTCCTGAAGGAGCGAAACCCATCGGATGTAAATGGATCTTCAAGAAGAAGATGAAAGCAGACGGAACTATTGACAAGTTCAAGGCTAGGTTGGGAGCCAAGGGGTTTTCTTAGAAGCAGGGGAATGACTACTTTGACACGTATGCTCCAGTAGCCCGGATGACCACCATCAGAATGTTAATTGCTCTTGCAGCAATACATAAGATAGTGATACATCAGATGGATGTGAATACGGCTTTCCTAAATGGCGAGCTGACCGAAGAGATTTACATGCAACAGCCAGAGGAATTTGTCATCAGGGGTCTTGAAGACAAAGTCTGCAAGTTGGTGAAATCCTTGTACGATCTTAAACAAGCTCCCAAGATGTGGCATGAGAAATTTGACAAAATTATAAGGTCAAATGGCTACATGGTCAGCGATATGGACAAATGTGTTTACACAAAGTTCGCTGATGGAAGAGGTGTGATCGTTGTTTTCCATAAATAAATTTACTTTATTTATTGTGTTTCTGGGAAAATTACAACTGTAGGAATCCGATCTAGAAGACGATCGTTTTATCCCTTAGACGATGCGAAAAAAAAAGCTCTCAAAAATGCAACAGCAATTTAGATATCTATGTATCTGTACAATGAATGAGAAAAGAACTCTATTTATAGAGTCAAAAATAACTGAAAAAGATAACTGTCTTCACAACCTGTGCATAGTTGAAAATTACGCAGGATTTAACATACGCAAGGTTATGAGCAGTTACTGGACGTGGCCTGTAACTGTTGGACACATGGCAATCATGCATGAGTCGTGTGCAAGTTACAGGACACGCAGGTGAGAGATCGCTGGCATGACTGCCACGTACTCCAATTTGATGAAATCCACGCAGGCTTGTTGAGGACGAAATCCACGCAGACTTGGGGCAGAAAGCTTCAGAATTCACGCAGACTTGGTGCAGAAAGCTTCAGAATCCACGCAGACTTGGTGCAGAAAGCTTCAAAATACATGCAAGCTTGAGGTAGGAACATAGAAGTTCAAAATACACGCAGACTTGAGTCAGAACTGCCAGCTGTCTTGATTCGACGTGCCTTGACTGACACAAAATCTCTGACATTGATTGCCTTTTGTCAGTTGCATTAAATGACAGTAAACTCTTTTGGTACGCCAACTTGATGAAGGCTGAGTCTTGTTGAAGAAGATTTCGAAAGTCACGCAATAGTCGACTGTGATCTCTCGAGTTCCGTGCATACGTGGCATACGAGAAGACATTCTATAACTGTCGTGCTGTCAGTCATAATGACACTCTGACAAATGATGAGCTGTCTCTGCGTGTATTTGAGAAAACATTGTCTGTCTAGATCAACTTAGCGTGACTTTTAGACTTTGTTCTGATCAACTCAACGTGACTTTTAGACTTTGTTCTGATCAACTCAGCGTGACTTTCATTTTTTAGGCCTACAAAACCCCCTTCAAAGTTTTCGAAAAATGATAAATTATTTCGAAATACTTTGAAATCGAGATGATAAAATGTATTTAGTCACGCTGAGATGACTTTAAAGAGAGATTTACTCCGAAATGATTGAATTGTTGGGATTCTATGCAGTTAGGATCCCGTGCAAAGCTCCTAAATCAAGGCAAATAATGATATTGCCGTTTGGAATTCTTCATGAGCCTATAAATAAGCCATAAACCACTTTTTTCATTCTTTACTTGCTTTTAGAGAGAGAGAATCCACAGAAGAGAAACTTCATCTTCTCCGACGAACTTCATCTTCTTCGACTTCTTCTTTCCCTTCTCAACAGCAATGGCTCCTAAGAAAGCCGATGCTCAGGCCAAGGGGAAAGCTCCTGCGACTTCCTCTCGTGCCACCACTGACAGACTCCCTCGATGAGAAGTCACGTATCCTCCTATGCAGCGTAAGTGATGGATGAGGATTCAAACTTTTAAAGGCGACTTGATGAAGATGACTTCGATGAAGATGAACTTCACATAGAAATCTTAGGATCTTAAAACAAATAATGAACTTTAGAAATATATCCCCCCTTCTTAGGGCAAAGGATATTAATAAAGTATGCCCCCTCTTTAGGGTCGGCCATACTTCACATCTTCGTGTTTACGAAGCTCTGTGTTTCACGCAAATGAGCATGGCTCTCATGACTCTGCGTGATTTTTCATGTAATGGCAGAGATGTCAATGTTTGAATTATTCACGCAGCTTTCATGACTCTGCGTGATTTTTCACATGTTGGCAGAAATGTCCATGTTGAATTATTCACGCAGCTTTCATGACTCTGCGTGATTTTTCACATGTTGGCAGAAATGTCCATGTTGAATAATTCACGCGACTTTCATGACTCTGCGTGATTTTTCACATATTGGCAGAAATGTCCATGTTGAATAATTCACGCAGCTTCTGAGAGTCTTCTGGATAGATTAGTCTTTGATCTGTCAGCGTATTTTTGTCATTCTCACTTTAAATGTGATTCTGGCAATGATACGTGACTTTTTATTCTAATCTGTCTGGACTTTGCGTGAATTAGTCATCTGCGTGATTTTTGATAGTATATCTGTCTGAAGTCTGCGTGACTTATAAATTTTTTTTCGAACACTGCTATACACGCATAAGGCTCGTAGACATAGAAAACACATCTGACCTTGTCTTCTTTTATTTTCTGTAGTGAACATCAGAAGTGAAGAGGCAGATTATGAAGGGCACCTGAGTTTTTTATTTAAACATAATTTATCTCATGTGAAATTTCCTCAGTTTGACCTTTCAGAAGCCAGACTGTCGTTGTTGGCAAATGAAGACCATACAACTCTACTCTGTTTGATGAACGGTGAACCCTTTCAGAGCCTTGATTTGGTGTTCCACAAGAAACCAGCATTTCTGTTCGGGGATGCTATAGCACAGAAATCACAGCCAAAGGGCATCAGAGAGAAAGTATGCTTCTATTTCGAAGGCGATGCAGGACAGCCTATGTACTGGCCAAACGTTTCTTGGGGCTTATCTATCATGAGATTCATGCATGCTAGTTATCCCCGAAAGATGTTCTGGTACTTAACAGAATATCAGCAGGCAAAGGTGAGCCGTATCATTTACAGGAAGGAGGGATTCTTCAGTTCCCCAGAGAATCATGTATCCGTGTTCCGAGGTCTGAAGCCGGGATGCGTACCACCTGAAGACTCATCAATATTGATGCCATTCCGGACGCCTGTTTTCATAAATGAATTCATGGCAAACGAGAGGGCATTCTACCCCACAGATTCGACGCCGAGGATGAATGGCTTAATGAATCAAGAGAACGTGAGATGGAAAACTTTGGTGCATTGGGCTTTGGAGAAGTTCGAGAGTAAGCTGAAGAAGATAAACCTTTATGACGCAATCGTTAATTCATCATACGGCTTCAGACCCAACCCCTTTTTGTTCCTGGCCTTAGTTGAGAGGTATAACTACAGGACGGGGACATTTATGACTCCAAAAGGGGAGATAGGCTTTGCCCTTCATGAGATGGAATACATCTCGCATCTGCCTTCAGGCACGCTACCGTATGAAGAGTATGTGCCTACGACAGAAGAGCTGAACTTTCTGTCAGAGAAGAATCCTGAAATGGTGCACCTATTTGAAGAGATGATGTGCCATTTCGGCACATGTACTCTGTATTACAAGAGTACTAAGGAAGAAGCCGGCAACCACATCCAGAAGTGGATGTCCTATCTTTTCATGAACCGTGAAAGGATGATAAAAAGATAAACGAGAAGAGATGGTACCAGATTAACTCTTTCAAGCCTCTCTCTGAGAGTGAAATCATTTATCTGCTAGAGAAATATGACTGCAAGGATTTCACGATCGATGAAGACTGGTATGAGTTCAAAGCTGGAACCACCTTCAGCTCGTATGTGAGGCAGAGTGGAAAGACTCTGTCAAGGAACGGTCATTTGGCCGGATTCTTATCTCTTTGGTTAAGAAGATCCATCGTTCCTGGCTCCAGTTCTCTAGACAGAATACATAGAGGCATTATCTTTGCAGCAGTGCGCCTTATATATGGTTATAAGATAGACTTGTTATCAGCGATGACCTGTAGGCTGAATGCTGGTTTTCGGAACTTTGTAACCAATATGCTATCTGATCAGAGGAGGATGACAGATGAATTTCCCAGAATAGAGATGCCCTTCACATATCTATATGGTTGGCTTCTTCTCCATCATGATGGTCTAATACCTCCAGGAGCAGGAGGGAGTGGCAGTCTCTTTTTGGAGAAGTATTCTGGGGAAACTTTCTGGAAGGTTCACACTCTTCCAGAATGTAGAAATATTCTGAATCGAGCGTCACATTGGTCCATTCAATGTGTCCCTCCACCACTGGGTTATGAAAGCATGCCCTTGAATATGATAGATGGAGATAAGGGGAATAGACTAGATGATGTAGCCTTTCAGTGGTTACAGAGAATCCGGCCCTCTCATTTAGTATACCGTCATGAAGAAATGACGTATCTGGAGCCGTATTTACCAAGCCGATTTGCCAGGCAGTTTGGATATGACCAACTTCATGTTGGGAATGCCACGACCTGCCTCTCTGCTCGTGGAGGGCTTATTGACGGAGCTCAGGCCTGGAGATATTTTGCGGCTAGAGATACAAAAGTTGTATTCTCTATGCCTAATCCTTTATCCAGCACGGGGACGAAGATGCTTTACACATATGCTCGCTTCTATGTTTCGTCAAGCACCTTCAAGCCGAGTTTCCATCTGAAGACTTTTGTAGCGGAAGACGACCCAGCTCCATCAAAGAGGTCGAAGAAGAAAATTATTATTCAAAGATTTTCTCCAGAACCTGAAGATGAGACAGCAGAGGTTGAGCCCCTATATGACTTATTTCAAGACCGAAGTTTTCATGATGAAGTTCTTTCTTCCATATTTGTATCCCTTTCTAAGAGGAAGAGAAGTGATGAATCTGAGACAGTCTCCAAGAAGAGTACTAAGTCTCAGACATCTAAGAAGAAAAAGAAAGGGGTCTCAGTAACTGCCACTTTATCTTTAGGTGGCATCTCAGTGGATGAAAATGACGCCGCTGATAAAGACGAAGATACCGATAAAGACGATGCTCCTTTGATAACAAGGAGGTCAAGAGGTAGGTATGTCAAGAAGACCGTCGGCAAAATAAAGGGCAATGATCTCCTAGAAACGATTATGAGTGGAGGGGTCTTGCCAGAGATTAATGAAGCGGCTTCCACTGAGAAAACAGAATCTGATGATGTTCATCGTCCAGCAGCTTCAGCTGAACGGACTGAGGTAGAGTCCACTCGAGCTCAGGAAACAACTGCTCCGACAACAAGTGGAGTAGTTATTGAACCCTCAGAGACGAGGATGATCCCTTTTGAGCATGGGACAGAGGGCGTCATCCAGGCATTGGATGACCAGATTGAATATTCTGAAGAAGAACCAGCCCCAGCAGAAGTTATGGAACAATCGAAAGTTCTAGAAACTCAGGTGGAAGAAAATATTTCTTTGGCCAGAGGCGATGAAGAGGTGCCAACGTCCGAGCTATCAGCTGCTGATGAGTTGTTGAAGAATGTTTGTAAAGGCATCGTTCTTCGAACTGATATTCCAGGGGAAACTGAACCGGCAGTCAATACTGAACTTGCTATCATTACTGTTCCTGAGATTCATCCATCTCAAGGAATAGATGAAGATGTGAACATCATGGACTCCGGATCAGAGACTCATCTTAAAGCCGGGGAAGAAAAAGAGTCTGAAGAAGAAGAAAAAGCTGAAGATGGAGAGGATTGGCATGCTGGCACTTCTACTCCTTATGATGAAGATAAAGTTAGAGGTAACAGAATGAAACTCAGCCCCGAACCTGCTCAATCTCCGGACAACGCTCCAGCACCCAGTAATTCTGGAGCTGGAAGCAGCCACATGAAACAGGTGTCGGACACCATCATGGACCGGCTACGAGAAGACGCAAGACTCCCTCACCACATAGAATATGAACCTCAGCCTGGTATAATTTTATTTCAGATTCTGTTTTTACTGTTTCTTCTTCTTTGATGCTGATTATTTTTTCTTTGACTAACAGGAACTGCTGCAGCAATGAGTTCGACTCATGCTCCACTTATCCAGGCTGATGCTGATGAAGGGAGTTCACACTTGCCAACTTCTCCAGTGGCACATACGTCTGTTCCCAGGATGGAGAACGTTCAAGCTTCTTCTTCCATGATGACAACGACTCCTGGGTTTGAGACTGGACTAGCAAGAACTCTGGGAATGTATTCAGAGATCATTTACTCATATCTAGATACATACTCCAGACGTTTCTTGAAGGACGAAGCTATGCCCTTTTCTGAGCTTCGAACTATGATCAATTTCCCGCTCATGGCGTTGCGACATACTGGTTGCGAATCTCAGTGCATCTTCTTCGAACATCTCCTGGATGAGTTGGAAATAACTATCCGAAAATACTGGGAGACTAAGAAGGAAGACATTCATTCTTTAACGGTGGCTGAGATTAGTCAACTAGAGCATGAAGCCCAGTCCCAGCAAGCTGCATTAGAAGCATTTCTTGCATCTTCTTCTGAGAAATTAGTAGAAAAGGGTGAAAAAATATTAGCTACTCGTCAGAGAGTAGAGCTTCTGGAGAAAGATAAAGCATCTAAGGCTGAAGAGCTGCAGAAGTTGAAAGAGGAGTTGGCTCGTCTTCAAGAACGAATTGCTGTCATAGAAACAGAGCAAGCTGAGGTTAATGCTGCCTATATTTCTGAAGCCGAACGCTGTGAAACTCTTCAAAAGGAACGAGAGCAGATGCAGACAGAGCAAATTGAAGAAGTTAACCGTCTCCAATCTGCTATTATCATTTTTGATGAACAAAATGTCACAGTAGAAGCAGCTAAAGAGTTCGAAAAGCTCATGAAGAGAAAATGAATGCTGTTCTTGATCGTATCAGGGAGCTAATAACTCCTAATAAATGAATCTTTTTCATTTTCACTTGTATTCAATATTTTGATTCTGAATGAAAACAAATGAGAATTCTTGATCTGATTTATAGTTTTGCTGTTTTGGTAATGATATATTTATAGAAAATATGTTCAGAGGTAAATAATACATGACACATTTCAATAGAATAGAATATACAAACAAACTTTATAATTCTATCAGATGATATTAAACCAGAAATGATCTTAGTTTAATACTGATTAGAAAAAATAGAATTCAGACATAAAAATATCTTTGAACTCAATTTTTTATGAATGGCTGAACCGTCAGGCATTTAATGAACGGGCAAACCGTCGGATGAAAATAAACGGATGAACCGTCAGACATTAATGAACGGGCGAACCGTCGGATGAATATGATAAATGAACGGATGAACCGTCAGACATGAATGAACGAGCGAACCGTCGGATGAATATGATAAATGAACGGATGAACCGTCAGGCATTTAATGAACGGGCGAACCGTCGGATGAATATGATGCTTCATTATTTGAGGAACTTCTGCCTATAAATATAGCAGAAATCTGACAAGAACGAACACTTCTACTCTTCAACATAAAAATGTCGTCTGAAGAAGCATCCAAGAAGGCTGAAATCGTCCCGAAGGTTAAGAAGAGCACTGAAGAACGCCCTGCCGATCCAGTTCAGTCGAAGGAGTTAGAAGCAGGCGAAGGTTCGTTTGCACCCAAGCCACCGCGAGACATTCTGGACTTTCTGCTTGATCCAGGAAGGACTGAAGAAGAGGAAGCCATGAGGATGGCTGCTTGCAAATTCCTCGTGTGTTCCAGCAAAGAAGTTCTCAGCTCTTTTGCTGATCGCGTTTTCGAGAAGGACGGCAGCGGTCCGCGTCCAAATGTAGAGAAGGATGATAGTGACCTTCTTTAATATCATATACTATCATATGATGAAATAAAATTTGAATTTTATTCATGAACTTGAACTTTGTCTGATGATTTTACAAGTACTTATATTTATACATAATACTTTTTAAGGAATTTACCATTAATAGGGATCATAGAAATTCGACCATCCAGTTCTGAGAGTTGATAAGCTCCATTTGAGAAAACTTTGCTCACAACATAGGGACCTTCCCACTTTGCGTCGAATTTGCCTTTGCTTATATGAGTCATAGTCATAGGACGTCTGACTGTTAGAACAAGTTCTCCTTTTTGATATGCTCGAATTCTGACTTTCTTGTTAAAAGCTCTTGAGATTCTAGCTTGATAGAATTCGATATTCTGTTGAGCAGATAATCGCTTTTCATCCAGAGCTTCTAATTCCTGAAGTCGAAGACGATCATTATTCTCGGCGGTAAGTTCATTAGCGATTGCTATCCTTAAAGAAGGAATTTGAATCTCTAACGGGAGAACAGCTTCGCATCCATACACCAGAGAGAAGGGTGTATATTTAGTAGCATTACGAACTGTAGTACGGTAAGCCCACAAACATGCACCGAGTTTTTCACTCCAATTACGTTTGTTAGTAGAGACAAACTTCTTTAAGAGTTTGATGATGGTCTTGTTGAAAGCTTCCGCTAATCCGTTAGCTGCCGGATTATATACAGTAGAAGCCACATTGTTGATCCGATGATCGTCACAGAATTGAGTAAATTTCTGGCTGACGAATTGTGGTCCATTATCATGAATAATGCGTCAGGAAACACCAAATCTGTAGATGACATGATGCTTGATAAAGTTGATAACATTGGAAGTTTTAACTTCTGATAAAGGAATAGCTTCGGCCCATTTGGAGAAATTATCAGTTATTACGAGAATAAACCGATTACCTTTTGACGACGGCGGATTAATCGGACTGATAATATCTATGTCCCAAGCTTCGAAGGGCCATGATGCTGCCGTTGGATGTAGAAATTCTGAGGGTTGATGAATAAAATCTGCATGGATTTGACAGGCTTTACACTTCCTTGCATATTCGATGGCATCTGATACCATAGTGGGCCAATAATAACCCATACGTCGAATACGGTCTTGAAGTTTTGGTACAGGCTGATATGCACTACAAATTCTATCATGTGCTTTACGGATAATTTGTTGAGCCTCATCACCGACAATACATCGAAGAAGTAAACCATCATAAGCTCGACAATATAAGGTTTTTGTAGTATGATTGTAATAGAACCTGAGTGATCGTCGTCTGATAGATGCTGCCTCACTCGAATTATCTGGAAGAATATCATACAATACGAAATCTAAGAAAGGAAGTCTCCAATCTTTATCCGTATTCTGAGTCTCAGTTGAATTACTGAAGATGAATTCCATGCTATAATCAGATGAAGATGATAATAATTTACGACTTAATCCAAACCCTCTTA
This sequence comes from Iris pallida, assembly GCA_029216955.1. NCBI lineage: Eukaryota > Viridiplantae > Streptophyta > Magnoliopsida > Asparagales > Iridaceae > Iris > Iris pallida. The sequence continues at coordinate 16,336,746 of JANAVB010007399.1, forward strand.
TTGCATTGACATCATGAGATATTGATTCTTCAATGTCAACTGGAAGTCCTAAAGTTAGATTGTTTTCGAGATAAAATAATTCTCGATTGCAGACAACAATCATTTGTTGACGTTTAATTGGAATAGCTAACACTGCCGCAAGATTAGCAAGAGCATCCGCTTCTGTGTTACATGCTCGCCTAACATGCTCGATGAAGAATCCTTCGAATGAAGAAGCCATAGATATAGCCGATCTATGATAAGGAACTAGATCTTGATGGCGAACTTCATAAGTACCCCTTATCTGATTGACAATGAGTTTAGAATCTCCATACGCTTCCAAATATTGAATATTCAGATATTTAGCGAGTTGAAGACCAATAAGCAGTACATTGTACTCAGCTACATTGTTTGAACATGGTTGATCGAGAGAATAAGCTCTTTGGATAGCAAGACCTTCTCGCGACACAAGAACGATTCCAATCCCAGCGACAATGTCACCATTAGGACCTATTCTTGAAGCTCCATCAAAGAATAGACGCCAAGTAGGATCTTCTTCAGCAATTTGGTTTGAATCTAAGACTTCATCTGGGATTTCATCATAGATTTTTGAATTTTTTGGAATTGAATGAGCAGCCAGAAAATCAGCTAAAGCTTGTCTTTTGACTGATTTCTGAAGAATATAGTGCATATCATACTGAGCAAGTAAGATTCTCCAGTTAGCCAATCGAGAATTTAAAACACTCGGTTTCTTCATCATGACTCGTATAGGATTGATCCTGGAAATGACATGAATGGTCTGGCCAATGATATAATGGCGTGTCTTTTGGACAGCGAACATCAAGGCTAGACATTCTTTTTTGACCGGTGAATATCGAGGTTCAGCTCCGGTCATAGTACGACTGAGATAGTAAATGGCTTATTCATGACCATTTTTATTGTTTTGAGCGAGTAATGCACCTAATGAATGACTCATTGCTCGGGTGTATAGGAGGAACGGTATTCCTGAGACAGGAGGTACCAATACTGGAGGGCTCATCAGATATTATTTTATATCATTGAATGCTTTCTGACGTTCATCATTCCAGACAAAAGAAACACCTTTCTTCATAAGTTTATTGAATGGTCTGCAGCGTCCTGAAAGATTAGAGATGAATCTCCTGATATAAGCGATCCTTCCTTGAAATCCTCGTACCTCTTTTAAGGTGCGTGGAGGACGCATCTCTTGGATGGCTTTGATCTTCTCGGGATCTACGTGTATACCTTTCGAGGTAATGATGAAGCCGAGAAATTTTCCACTAGAGACGCCTAAAAAGGACTTAGTATGGTTCATCTTTAATTGATGCTTACGCATCAGATCAAAAATAGTCTTCAAATCTTGGATGTGATCCTCTTTTTGTCGACTTTTGACTGCAATATCATCAACGTAGCATTCGACTATTTTCCACAAATGTTCACGGAATATAGTGCTTATAGCTCGTTGATAAGTTGCTCCTGCATTCTTGAGACCGAATGGCATCACTGTATAACAGTATGTACCGATCGGTGTTCTGAAGGAAGTGTGTTTCTCATCATCTGGAAACATTTTAATCTGATTGTACCCAGAATACCCGTCCATGAATGACATCCGTTCAAACCCACAGGTATTATCGATCATAACATCAGTAATTGGTAGAGGGAATTCGTCTTTAGGACATGCCGCATTGAGATCGTGAAAGTCTATGCATACTCTGATCTTGCCAGTCTTTTTAAGGACAGGAACTATATTAGCCACCCAATCGGGATGTTGTTCCTCTCTAATAAACCCAGAGGCCATGAGTTTATTGACTTCAGCTTCAATTGCATCCATAATGTCTGGACGAAATCGTCGCTGTTGTTGTTTGACCGGTTTAGCATTCGGCATGATATTGAGTTTATGAGTTGCGATTTGTGGATCAAGTCCTGGCATATCTTCATAACTCCATGCGAAGACATCGATGTATCCACGAATAAGTTTGATCATGTCTTACTTATCAGTTTTTGAAAGACTTTTACTGATGAATATTGGTTTGGGGGATCCCTCTTCACCAACATCTATTTGAACAAGTTTGTCTTCAGTCGGAGGTTCTTTTTGTTCGAATCGGAACTCCCATTGATTATCTAACCTTTGGGCCCATTGTTCTAATTCAGGTGAGATTTCAAACTCGTCTTCGTTTTTATCATCTTCAGAACCATCGATGGAAACCATGTTGGAAGACAGAATGTTACGGTGGAAGTCGTCGATACTTGTATCAGAATTCCAAGAGGTAGTACTGGAAGAATCAGATCTTTTATCTTCGTCAGATTCGGGATCTTCATGGATAGTATTGATAAAGGGAGTAGGAGCAATATAACCTAATCCGCATTTCGTCCTTCCATATTTTAAAGGAGGAATTCGAACAGGCATTCTTCTTCCTCTCCCATTACTGAGGCCAGTTTTGAAGTCATAGCCCATATTTTTGATAACATCTTTAGATTGTTGACTATAACGACGTAGTTGTAATCTTCCAGTATTATCGTTTTTGTCATCATCTTCTAAATCAGAAAGATTCTGGGGCCCTTTGTAGAAGAATATTGGAATATCTCTGGCTTTCTACTAGGAACTAGAAAATATGAAGTTTGTACTGATTCTAGGGATATGTCTGTATGAAAAGTCTGTACAACTCCTATAGTTATTGTTCTCAAGTCATCTAACAAATGTAAATAACTATGAACATGATTACACACATCAATATACTGCAAAGATGGAGACTTTTCATTAAATTTAAACGTAGCAGTATTTACATTGGGAGAAGGCTGAGCCTTAGAAATCTTAACCAAATCAATGACTAAAGGGGGAGAAGAAGAACGAGAGGAAGTTTTGTTTCGATTAAGATTGATAACAAATGGCTCAGAAGAGGTGAGCTCCCTTGAAGCCTGAGATGGAAGAGTAGTCCGCCCTCCAACAGGGATTACCAGAGTATCCTGTTTTATATGTGAAGATACAGGAACTGTAGTACGCCTACTGACGGGAATGATCAGTGTATCTTGAGTAGACGACTGAGGTAATGGAGAGATCCGTCCGCTCACTGTAATAATGAAGGGGGCTTCTCCAGAAGATTTAGGAGATTGTTGCTGAGTAGTTTGACCTTTAACAGGAATTATCAAAGTCTCACTTTGCGGATCCTCTTTCTCCATAGCTTGTATCACCCTTGTATATTCTTCTTTGTACATCTGAGAATTATTGAAATAAGCTTCAATCCCATGGAAAGGATTTATATCAGCAACTTCCTTTTGTACTCTTCCATTGCTGTCAATGTATTTAAAACACTGATGAAGAGTAGAAGGCACCACATTATTTTCATGAAGAAAGGGCCTCCCTAGAAGAAGATTATAAGATCCCACGATCTCGATCACATAGAAAGTGACTTTGGATTTGAAATCGCCTATCTGGAGTTTCAGATGAATCTTTCCCAAAGGCTCGCTTCGGCTTTGATTGAATCCCAGGATAGTAGTAACCGTCTTAGAAAGCTTGTGAAGAGGGATTTTTAGTTCATCCAACAGACTCTTTGGCATTATACTTATAGCAGACCCTGGATCAATGAGGATACGGTCTACCTTCACCGTATCGATATAACCGGTGTAGTAGAGAGGCCGATCATGTCGATTATCCTCCAGTAGCATGTCATCATGTGTAAAGGTGATATTTGGTATAATCTCCAATACACTGTTGCAATGTAAGCAAGTGGCAGGTTCTTCACCTGGCTTCTTTAATTGTGCAAGACAAGAGTCAGCCTGAAGAAGTGTCTCACTTAACGTCTCCCGAGTCTCTTTAGAAAGACGTAGAAGTTCAAAGAGGGACATTCTAGCAGGAGTATTAGCAAGTTGAGCTAGAATGTCAAAGTTATAAGGTTTCTGAAACCCAAGAGGAGGGGACTTCTTGATTGGCTTATCAAATCGAGCATGTTGTTTGCCTTTCTCAAGAGCTGTGGGCTTGGAAGGAGTAGGTACAACTGGTACAGTTGAAGGAACAGGTGCAGTAGATGATTCTTCTTCAAGAGGAACATTAGGAGCATCTTTGTCAGCAGGAGGGATATCAGGAGTATCCTCAGGACTCTTGGAATAATCCTTCAGATAAGGTTTCCCTGTTCGAGTAGCACCAGCAAGTGCTTCTTCCTTATCTTTTGGCTCTGTGTCAGAGGTAGATTCGAAAGAAGTCATATGACATGACTTAGTTTTCCCAGCCTTCTTAGATTTTCGGGAAGTAGTCTTTTGAAGAGGATGAGATTCAAAATCTGCCACTAGATCAGGATGAATCCATATGATTTCTCCTGTCTCCATAGTGATTGGTACTAATCCTTCAGACTGTGGAGGAGGAATATTCACTATTTCAAGAGTTGCCTTGGGAATAGGAACGATCCCGCTTTCAAGGAGTTGAGGAGGGAAATCTCCGAATTGCATAGAGACGACGTTGGAAGTGACAGTCTTATCTTTCGGAGTAAGAGTGATAGCTCCAGATTTAATCATTTCCTGGATCTTTCCTTTCAGTACATAACATGTACAAACTGTATGACCCAACATTCTGTGGTATGGACAGTATTTAGGGTGATCCGTTTTACCAGCTTCATCAGGTTTCTTGATTTCAGGTAATTGTATTTTATTACCTTTCAGCAGACATTCAAAGATACCAAGAACATCATCATCATCAAAAGAGTATTCTTCTTTGGGGCGAGATGCTCTTGGTTGTTGAGTCGTAGAGGCAGGAGGAGTTTGAACAGTCGATGCATCTTTACTCTGAAGATTAACTTCAAGGGTTTCTTTTCCCTTGCGAGTATTAGATTTAGCATTATTGTTAGTATTTTGACCTGTTTCTTTGGGAGTCATCTGTACTCCTAAACCTTTGAAAGTTTTAGCACTAATTTCTGCGGCTTTGGCACTAACTATGAGGGAAGGCCAATATTAAAATTGAGTAGATCCTGTCCACATGCTGATAATTGGCAACAAATTTGATTTGCATGTGTCGATGGTAACAGCATCAGGAGTGCCAAGAGGCATCTTCAGAGCTTCTCTTCGAAACCGTTCAATGAATTCCTCTGTAGTTTCATTATTTTTCTGCTTGATTCTTATAAGGGCAGACATAGTCATGTCATTGAGCCCTTCATAGAACCGTTCAAGAAACATTTGTTTGAAACCGGCAAATGAGGTAATACACCCATCCGGGAGACTTCTATACCATTCATAAGCCGTTCCTTTGAGACATCCGACAAATACCCGAGTAAGGAGGGCGTCACTTGGTTGCAACTGGTCAGTCATCACTTCAAAGTGATTAATAAATCGACTCGGAGAAGTGGTTCCATCATAGAATGAGATAGTAGGAGGCTTGTATTTAGAAGGATACGATACTTGCTTCCATTCTATCGGATAAGGTTGCTTGATGCCTAACCTTTGTAAACCATCCTTCTATTTGAATGCCTCAAATTGAGTTCGGAGATTCCTCAATTCTTCAGTAACAACTTCGGAGGATTGTGGAGTTGTAGCTTGTAGAGAATAGTTGGGAGGAGGAACAGCATTATAAGCACTACCCCCAGCTCCAGAGTGACTAGGAACCGTTTGAGCTTGCCCAGGAGTATTGGATTGTTCTGCTGGAGGAACATGTACTGGACTCACACCAGTGTCAATTGGTATGGCATCTGGTACAGTCTGTCGATTTTGCAGTTGGGTTGCCATGAGTTCATACATCGACTTCATAGTATCAGCCATAGATTTCATTTGCTGTTCCAAAGAAGCAATCCTTTGGTCTTGAGGAGTCATCGAAGAAGAAGGTTCATTATTCAATTCAGTATTCCCATCCACCATATATGTTGTGACTATACGAGGGATTGTTGATGAATTAGTGGATGTTGTATATTCTGAATCACTGCTTTGTGTATCAAAGTCATTTGTAGGAGAATTACCTCCAGTAGGAAGAGGTGGGAAGTTAGATTCTCCAATAAATTCAGAATAATCTTCAGAAACCGAAGCTCTTTGATTAGAAGCCATGACTCTTGATCTGGTGCCTCTATATACTCCATCTGGACTATCAGTTCTACCTCCAGTGTCCCGAGAGGTCATGTTGACAGAAGCAAACAGAGGTTCATCTTCATCAGGCATAGGTTCACACTGAATCCGATTGAAGACAGATTGTCGTTTAGTTTGACATATGCATTGCATTGTGACTCTAGGTTGGAAGTCACATTCATGATCAGCACGGTCATGATCCATTAATTGACATCTGCATTGAATTATGACTCTCGGCTGGAAGTCACATTCTGCATGGTCCATTGACACAGAATTATTCCTTCTCTTCTGTTGAAGGTGTTCTCGTAGATCTGTCTGTGAAGATTGAGGTACATCAGAGAACATTCTTTGTGTATTTTTAGGAATATATTTTCGGTTCTTGGGTCTTGATGGCTCTTGGTTATATAGAGAGTGATTAATGTGAGCCACATAATTTTTAGCATACTCTGCATCTGGATCTCTTGCTTTTGTTCCCGATTGGTATGGTTTTTTGACACTAGAAGTGCTTCCTAAACAGATTTGATCAAGTTTTGCTCTTAGATCAGTTGGAGGTAACACATTGGTTTTTGAAACTTGGAGTTTTCCTTCCATTGATCTGGATATTTACAAAGAAGGAAGAGTTGAACCATCCCCTTGATTAGGAGTTGGTAACAGACCCTCTTTTGTAGACAAATTTTGTGCCCAATTTGAAGAAGTCGTAGAAGAAGACATTAAGAAATGTTTCTTCTTAGACTTATTCAAGTTTTGAGACATAGAATGTCCAGAAGGAAGAGTGGTCAAGAGACCATCTCCTTTTCTTTGACTAACAAAACTGTCAGTCAAAGCTGTTCCTGAAGTAAACACTACAGGAGCAGAAGAAACAACTAAAGAGTTATTTCTTTTCGAAGGGACTTTGTGAGCCATTTGTGGAGGAGTTCTAGCAAGACCACCCCCAGTTCTAGTAGAACTTGGCAAAGAAGAAGAGATAGCTAAAGAGCTATTCTTCTTAGAGTATGCTGGTGACAATTTGGCTAAGGAGCCAGTATTGTCTGCGTATGAAGTTTTGGCTAAAGAGCCAAATTTTGGTGAAATACACGCTGGAACAGATTTGGCTAAGGAGCCAGTGCTGTCAGCGTAACTTTTGAATTTAGAAATACACGCTGGAACAGATTTGGCTAAGGAGCCAGTGCTGCCAGCGTGACTTTTGGAATTAAAATTGTACGCTGGAACAGGCTTGGCTAAGGAGCCAGTGCTGCTAGCGTGACTTTTGACTGCTGTCGTCTTCGAGCACACAAGAGTGTGCGTGCTTGCAGTAGAGTCCTTGCCAGTGTTAGGAGTAGACACTGTGGCTGAAACTTCACCATTGGTTGCCAACAGAGTCTTAGGGACGTAGACAGATCGCCTCTTCGACTTGGCAGTGGTGATGGAGGCTGAAGTGGGCTTGCCACCCTTAGCCCGTTGCATTTCTTGGTAGGCGAGTTGATCGAATTGGATCGATATCACCTTCTTCGTCGAGCCGACTGACGAAGTGTCGCATTGAGTTGTTGCCATCTCAGAAGAGGAGATGTTTTTCCCCAGCAGAGTCGCCAATTTGTTTTCCATAAATAAATTCACTTTATTTATTGTGTTTCTTGGAAAATTACAACTGTAGGAATCCGATCTAGAAGACGATCGCTTTATCCCTTAGACGATGCGAAGAAGAAAAGCTCTCAAAAATGCAACAACAATTTAGATATCTATGTATCTGTACAATGAATGAGAAAAGAACTCTATTTATAGAGTCAAAAATAACTAAAAAAGATAACTGTCTTCACAACCTGTGCATAGTTGAAAATCATGCAGGATTTAACATACGCAAGGTTATGAGCAGTTACTGGACGTGGCCTGTAACTGTTGGACACATGGCAATCATGCATGAGTCGTGTGCAAGTTACAGGACACGCAGGTGAGAGATCGGTGGCATGGCTGCCACGTAGTCCAATTTGATGAAATCCACGCAGGCTTGTTGAGGACGAAATCTACGCAGACTTGGGGCAGAAAGCTTCAGAATTCACGCAGACTTGGTGCAGAAAGCTTCAGAATCCACGCAGACTTGGTGCAGAAAGCTTCAAAATACACGCAAGCTTGAGGAAGGAACATAGAAGTTCGAAATACACGCAGACTTGAGTCAGAACTGCTAGCTGTCTTGATTCGACGTGCCTCGACTGACACAAAATCTCTGACATTGATTGCCTTTTGTCAGTTGCATTAAATGATAATAAACTCTTTTGGTACGCCAACTTGATGAAGGCTGAGTCTTGTTGAAGAAGATTTCGAAAGTCACGCAATAGTCGACTGTGATCTCTCGAGTTCCGTGCATACGTGGCATACGAAAAGACATTCTTTAACTGTCGTGCTGTCAGTCATAATGACACTCTGATAAATGATGAGCTGTCTCTGCGTGTATTTGAGAAAACATTGTCTGTCTAGATCAACTTAGCGTGACTTTTAGACTTTGTTCTGATCAACTCAGCGTGACTTTTAGACTTTGTTCTGATCAACTCAGCGTGACTTTTATTTTTTAGGCCTACAATCGTTTGTCTGTACGTGGATAACATGCTTATTCTGGGTACGGATATTAGCTGTGTCACGGAGACAAAGAAATTTATCTCAAGCAAGTTCAGTATGAAGGACTTGGGGGAAGCTGATGTGATCTTAGGGATCAAGATCATCCGGACAGACACTGGACTAGCGCTGTCACGGTCTCATTATATTGAGAAAATGATCACTCGTTATGGGTATCGGGATCTTCCAGGGATCGATACGCCGTACAGGTATGATCTGAAGCTGAAGCCTAATTCAGGGGAAAGCGTCAGGCAGCTGGAGTATGCAAGCGTAATCAGAAGTTTGATGTATGCTATTAATGCCACAAGGCCTGACATAGCTTTCGCCGTGGGAATGCTGAGTCGTTTTACGAGGAACCCAGGTGTTGAACACTGGAAAGCTGTGAAACAGGTTATGAGATATCTCAAGAAGACTCAGACATATGTACTGTACTACTGCGGAGATCCGCCGGTAGTGGAAGGCTTCAGTGATGCCAGCTGGTGCTCAGAGGTGGAGAGCGAGAGGTCCACAGGTGGATTCATTTTCACAATGGGTGGGGCTGCTATATCGTGGAAGTCGAAGAGACAGACTATGCTCTCGCGGTCATCCATGGAATCTGAGTTCTTTGCACTTGATACCGCAGTCGAGGAAGCAGAATGGCTGCGGGAGCTCATGTATGATCTTTCAATGGTTGGGGCACAAATACCGGCAATACCGATATACTGCGACAACCAGGCGACTGCGACGGTGGCATCAAATGACCTCTTCAACGAAAAGAAGAGGACTGTGCGGTTGAAGCACAGGGCAGTACACAAACTTATCAAGAGAGGTGTTATTGCAGTTATTGATGTTCGGAGTCAGGAGAACCTGGCAGATCCTTTCACCAAGGGCCTCAAGCGCCAGCTAGTTGATGACACAACTTGTAAAATAGGCTTGAAGGCATTCTGATATTGTATTATTGTATTTCTACCATAAAGTTTTATGCTATTAGTTCAAAGATTTATCTACTAGGCATCTAGCTTTTGGTTCAAGGGAGGACCACTAATCGGAAGAATATCAGGAACGGTGGGTACAGTTCTATTGGGCATGGAGAGGTTACGGACCTATAACTACTGTTGTTTTCTGCAAAAAACAGTTCCTGTGGGAAGGTTGGCTTAATTGCCTTAATGAGTTCTCGGGCAGAGTGAATGCCTGGTGTGCTTTATAGGAGGCACGGTAGTGCAGCACTACAAGGAGTAAAACTCCATGCTACAGTGGAGTGACTCCACAATGAGGTTCCTATATGTGGGGTGCTGCCCAGTAATAGGATAAAGCCTCGGCTTTGCAGGCCAAGTCACGGCGGCGTAGCACCGCAAATAGGCAGTTAGCCTAATGTTGTATGTTAAATATAAAGAGGGGTGTAGTCAGCACTACAAAGAGGAGAAGTACCTCATGTTACAGTGGCACGACACCACCATGAGGTACCCTGTTATGGATAAAGCCTCGGCCTTGCAAGCCATGTCGTTGTGGCGTAACACCGCAAGTGAGCCTAAGACTTCATGCTGGATAGTTTGGCACTACAAAGAGGCGGTTGCCTCATGCTACAGTAGTATGACACTACGATGAGGTTCCCGGTACGGGGTAAGGCCTCGGCTTTAAGCCATGTCATGGCGACATAGCACCGCAAGGGAAGCGCAAAGCGCTTCATGCCATGTCTCTTTATAATGAACTCACCTATAGTGTATGGACAAAGAGATATCAGGCCGTCTCTTGAGGGTAAACTTGTAGACGCCCAAAATTATATACCAAAATCAGGCTGGCACAGGGCCTTTAATGTGTAGCCAGAAGCACATGTAACTACAATATGTGAGTGGAAAGAATTTCAGCTATGATGCAGAATTCAAGGCTTAGTCCATTCTTGTATTATAGTCTGATTTTTGACCCATGCGGGAAGATTCAAGTCGTCAGCGACATCTCTCCTAATGCATGATGGACAGTTACTGTGGGAAACACTTGTACCCAAATATAGAGATATGTGGAGGATTGTTGGAGTTTTGGCCTTTTCTTTAGAAACTTTAGTCCCACATCGGATAGGACAAAGAGTTTGTATCTCTATATATTAGCTTTGCTATTATTGGAGATGCACATGTGGTGTGGAGGTGCACATGGGTTTGCCATGTAGGGTTATTTTTCTAATAGAAAAAAGGCTAACATCAACAATGAAGCATTCATGCTTTTTGCTCTTGGAAAATTTATTTCCATAGGAGCTAAGCCCCGTAGGGGCTTAGCGACTCGGACTCGGACTCGGACTCGGGCTCATGGGCTCATGAGGCGTAATGTAGCATTTTGTTGGCGCACTTTGCACTTAGCACGTCAGCATCGTCGCTAGGCGCATAGTGCGCTTTAGTTGCGCTCGTTGCGCGAGCCACTTGCGCAGCCACGTTGCGCAAGCCCAGTTGTGCTGCCCAATTATGCATGCCCAGGTGCGCAAGCCCAGTTGCGCTGCCCAGGTTGCGCTCAGGTTGCGCTTGGGTGCGCTGGGTTGTGCAGGGTTGTGCTGGGTTGCGCTGGTTGCACTGGTTGCGCAGTGTGTGCAGTGTGCACAGTATACGCAGTGCGTACAGTGCGCGCAGTGTGCGCAGTTCAGTACGCTCTCTGTCGCACAAAGTGAAAGAGTGCTGGGTGTGCGCAGTTGGCAGCAGAACGTGTGTTTGCATGTTCTGGGCGGTTGCTACATGTTCGGGGTGGTTATTACCACGTCCCTAACTTTGTGGCAACCGACCAGTTGCTGCAGGGCCTATATAAGACATCCTCTCTCTCAAGGCTCATCACAGAATAGAAAGAGAAGCCACCACAGAAAGTTTACGAGTGTTATTTAGTACAAGTAAACAGAGTATTCAGAAGTGTTCTTTAACACAGTTCTGATCTTCCAGTAGCCTTCGAGAGAGAGAGAGGATAAGTGCCGCACCAGCGTTGCTTTTGCACGGGAGTTCGTGTCCGTCCGAGGAGTCAGAAGAGCAAAAGTGTTCCAAGTTCTCCGACGAACTTGCTGGTTCCTGGAAGCTGTTCGTGTAGGACGAATAAAGCTTTGAGCAACGGTGATCATTCACCCCAGCAGGCCATATTCCATCTTTTGCCTGTCATCTTGTTCGCTGCTGTGATTACGAAATCTTTTTAGATTCTCGTAATATCATAACGATATCTTTTTAGATCTTCGTTATACTTGCGCAACCTTCCTAGAAGTGTTGCATTGGAACATTGTTTTTACAATTATTTCATATTCTCTGTTTTCCATCGAAAAATTGTGCATCGGTACTAACATTCTTGAGTTCCTGTGGCCATGGCGATGGCAGTTTGGAGTGGTGAGCAGTTACGACTCGTGCATCGGAGCGCCGAGGCTTCGATTCGGCGGAGCCTGTGATCGGTGTCTTCTCCGGCGACGAGCGCGGCGACGACACTCTCCGGCGACAACGAACTCTGGTCGGTCGTCTTCTATGAGCAGTCCTTCTGACAGATCGACAACTCAAACAAACCGATCGGTGAGTTCATACTTTTCTTCTCCATTCTTGATCCCCTAATCTTGATCGAGTATGTTGTTGATTCGTGACAACAGTTCTCTGAGCACCGTCGAGAACGTCGACGAGATCTATTGACGTGTCGGCGGTGTAGGAACGATATAGTAAAGCGTAATACTCTAGAGGAGGGGTGAATAGAGTTGGCAACGGAATAATGCTAATTAAAAAATGTTAGCAACACAATCACAGTATATAATCACAGTTGAAATAATGTAAAGGCAGAGTTCAGAAAGCAAACGCAAAGACAGCGATGTATACTGGTATCCCTCTGTTGAGGACTAATCCAGTCGGTAGAACTCTTGCTACCAGTTGAATCCACCATAGGAAAAATCACAAGTTTTCTTACGAAGTCCTTGCAACTTCTACAACGCGAGCTTTGATACGAAGAACTCGTCCAACTTCAAATGTGAAGAGGTATTCTTCAATCAAGCCTTCTGATTACAATCTCTCAAAAACTTCTATACCGTACCGCACTGGCAAATCGACTAGAGGATTGTAACTGGCTTGGGATCTGAAAATGAAAGCTCTAGAAAACTCTTTGGAAGGCAGAAAGCTTTTTAGATAGAGAGAAGATTGAAAGTGAATTAGTGAATTGAAATGATCGAAATCCATCTCTATTTATAGGAATTCCAAAGGGAGAACTCTGTCAGAATTCGGGCAGAACTCGATGAGCAAATCTCGGTCAAATTCGCAACTGCAGGAGGACCAAGTTCCAGAGAATTTCAAAAATCAAACGGCCACCAACCGAACTCTGGCCGAACTCTGGCCGAGTTCTGTCAGGGTTAGGTTAGGGTTTTAAAATAGATTTTTGGTGATTTTTGAAAACCTTTTTGAAAACCTTTTTGTAAACATTTTGATAGGTCATTTTAAAAACATTTTGAACTATTTTGGGGATAGCCTATTTGCCAGTACGACTCGGTGTACAACGTATTCCTAGACTCAAATAAAGTAAAAAATTATATTGCATAGGAAGTACAGACTCAAGTAGGCAAACAGATCTTCAGTCTTGAACGGAGTGAATATCCAATCTTGCTTATGTCCAAGAAGCTGAGATGTTCCAACAAGCTTCGTATATCCAGACAGAGTTTTGATCAATTATTAAAATCAGGTTGACCATATGACCAATGGGCCAACAATCTCTCCCATTTTGATAATTGACAAACTATGAATGATATAACATTAAGCTTGTTCAAGCTTGTTCAAAAATATCAAAAAGTAGAAATTGTTCATAACCTGTATTTAACTCAAAAAAATGTTAGATCATTTTTAATTTTCTCCCCCTTTGTCACTTAGCAAAATAATTGCACAAGAGAAGGCTCCCCCGTATTAAATGCAGAAGACTCCCCCGCAATCAATGCATAAGTAACAAATAGCGAGAAAACAAATAAAAGAAATATAGTATAAGAATTAGAGATATAGCATCACAGGTATGTAATGTTTCTATAAATTATCATCACAGGCATGTATTGCTTCAAAAACATAAAAAAATCTCAGGCATGCTATTTCACAGGCACTTGAAAATGGAGAAGCAGTATAAAGAGATAGTGCTTAAACAAAATGCTGAAATAAACTGAGATGTCATAAATGAAACATCATAAACATGTCCATGAAGATAAAAAGTACTGATAGCAAACTACAAAGTACTGATAAAAAGTAAATAATAAAAACTTGGAATGTCGGAGCATTTCCAAGTATACAATAGAATATCACAAATAATCAAATCAGATCTCATCATCACTATCCTCATCAATATCATCAGCAGCGTGGCCAGCATGACCGGAAGTACCAGCACCAGAAGTACCAGCGCCAGTAGGATGAGTAGGGGCGCCAGCATAGAACTCACCAACGTAATCTCGAGGTGCACGATACCAGTCATAGGCGTTACCTGGCTGGAAGTAGATATGAACAGCCTCATCCTCACAGCGGTAACCCGAAAAAGCTGGATCTCGAGGGATGGAACCGGCTGAATAACCAGTCTGAGCGAATCGAAGATCAGCCAAGGAGTTTGCCATCGTCTGATAATGGGTGACATTGTGGAACTCACGCTCGCGAGCCATGTCCGTCATCGAGACGTGCAAAGCTGATAAATGCTGATGTATGCCCTCAAAAGTTATGGCATACGGCTGATATGGTGAAGATGGTGCAGTAGGAGGAGCAGAAGGTGGAGCTGAAGCAGTCCGGCTGCGACGAGAAAGCTGGAGTAACTTGGGCTCAGAATCCTGAGTACAAGTCGATAGATCGATCTCGAATCGCTGAAAGATACGAGGAAGAATCATCGCGTAAGAGAGATTTCGATCTCTAGCACGACAACGTCCCATCATCTGAATAACAGTCTTAGGGGCGGAAAAAAGAATCCCCTTGATAAGATGGTACATGGCGGACAGCTCAAGCAAAGTCACATCATCCTTGGAAGTGGATTTTGAAAAAAGAGTAGAGTAGATGATGCGATACAATTTGTAGTTAAACAAGTTCAGGTTGTTAGCCTTGAACTTTCCAGAACGTACTCTGTCAGGTGCACAGAGTTCCGTTTTGAAACTCGTGAGTGTAGTGCCTTCGGGGAAATCGAATTCCGTGATATCAACTAGCGGTTCACCTTCATTGGGAATACCAAGAATCTCCGCTAGGAGGACATCATTGAACTCAATGTCTATGCCTCCAACACGTGTGCTCACGTCAAAAGTGTTAACTACGAGATTGCAATAGAACAATCTAATGGCATTAGTAGCAATTGGGAAGCACAGTTTAACAAGTAAGTGTAACCCTAATGCCTCAAATAAGTGACGATGATCAGGGAATACCGTCCATTTAACCGGAGCGCCGCTACATATGGATCGGGTGGAAAAGTCACCGTACCATAATAAAGCTTGATCGAGGGTTTGAAAGAAGAACCCATCGAAAGCGCCGTCGCTCTTTTGGACCGGCGAAAACAAAGAATCCGTGTGAGGATTCGAAGAGGACCCTTTCTCACTAGGAGTGGTCTTCTTCCTCTTAGACGGATTAAATCTAGGTGCCATTGAAATAAAAAGCACTAATTTGAAAGGTGGAGAGAGAGGGAGTTATACCTCACGAAAATTGGATATGTTGTAGAGAAGAACGATCTCCGCACGATTCCAAAATTTGGAAGGATTTCACCAAGTAGATAGGAAGCAATGGGTTGGTGAATACCTAGGGTTTGGAGGAGTTTCGGACGGCTGGAGCTGCTGTTTGAAAGTTTGGAAGCAATGGAAGAGAAGAAGCTCTCGGGTTCTGTATATATATATACACAGACATCCTTAATCTAACTCGGGCCGAATTCGGTCAGAGCTCTGGCCGAATTCGCGTAGGGTTCTTTCAGGTTGATTTTTGCTACTTCTTTTTTATTGACTCGTTGCAAATATTTAATTCAAAGATTAGTTATTTTAGTCTTCAAATAACATAATTAATAATATTTTATGAATTAAATGTCATTATACAGTGACTGTCTCAGATTAGCTGTAGGAGTACTGTCCCAGCTGGCGGAGGTTCACCGGGGAACTCTTAAGTACCGCTTCGCTTCAACCGTAGTTGTGGTGACAGACAGACTCTTTATTAGCTTGTCTCTAACACAGTTTTTGCATAATGATATATAATCATAAAATAAAATCAATTAATATTATTGACGTCCAAAATTCCTAATTCTCGACGTAAATAATTGAAACGATCTTCCGCTAGAGGTTTAGTGAAGATGTCAGCTAATTGATTTTCAGTATCTATGTACACAAGGTTTATATCTCCATCAGAAACTATCACTACATGCTTCATCAATAGATTTAGGTTCTAGCTGTGAAATAAATGCAACACTAGAAACAATATCTCTACAGGATGTACGAGTACTTACTCCCTTGGTAATATCACCAATTACCAAATCCTTTGGATGATTTGCTGTAAATTTCAACCTTTTTGCTTCATTCTGAAGGTAGCTGGTTCCTGGATCTTCTCTAGGAGGTTCAGCTAGTGCAGAGCTTGGTTGAGAATCAGCTGGAGTTGAGCTTGATGTAGGCAGATCTTCATCACTGTCATCGAGAGTCATTTGGTTCAATTCATCAAAAGTGACATTGATTGATTCTTCGATGATCATGGAACGTTTGTTGAAGACTCTGTACCCTTTGCTCTTGGCCGCATAACCTAGAAATATACCTTCATCGGCCTTTTCGTCAAACTTTTCCAAGTTGTCTTTAGTATTAAGAATAAAGCACTTACAGCCAAATATCTTAAAGTATGAAACTGAAGGAATTCTATCAAAATATAACTCAAATGGAGTCTTCTTCGATTTGGGTCGAATTAGAACTCTATTGAGCACAAAGCAAGCTGTATTGACAGCTTCAGCCCAGAAGTATTTGGGTAGGCTAAATTGATTTAACATCACTCTGGCCATTTCGGTTAGAGTTCTGTTCTTACGTTCCACAACTCCATTTTGTTGTGGAGTTCTAGGGCAGAAGAACTCATGTATGAAATCGTGTGTGTCACAAAATTGCTCGAAATCAGCATTCTCGAATTCGCCTCCATGATCGCTTCTAATTCGAGTGATCATGTAACCTTTTTCATTTTATACTTTCTTACAAAAGGCGACAAATTCGGATAATGCATCATTCTTGCGTGTCAAGAAATATACCCACGTGTATCTAAAAAAATCATCTACAATAACAAATGCATATAATTTACCTCCGAGGCTAGCAACTCTGCTAGGACCGAATAAATCCATGTGTAGCAATTGTAGAGGTCTAGTAGTACATACTGCGTTTACAGACTTGAATGTGGATCTGGTAGCCTTGTTCTTTTCACATTGGCTGCATACCGAATCCTTCTTGAATGTTATGTCTGGTAAACCGCGTACTATCTTCTTTGTGGATAATCTTGAAATTGTATCCATGTTTGTATGACCGAGTCTCATGTGCCATAGATGACTCTCATCACTTTTGGCCATTAAGCATCTACCTGAAATATTAGCTTCTTCCAGCAGATAGAAAACATATATATTGTCTTCCCTGATTCCTTCAAAGATAGTACTACCAGTTGAGCTATTAACTATAGTACATTTGTCTTTGCCAAAGTTGATACCATAACCATGATCAGCTAGATGACTTATGCTGAGCAGATTATGTTTCAACTCGGTAACCAGACAGACATCTTTAATCACGGGATAGGGAGACTTACCAACATCACCGATACCAATAATATACCCTTTCAAATTATTACCGAAGGAAACATAACCTTCCTTCTTCTTCTTCGACAGTGTTACAAATAGGGTAGCGTCACCGGTCATATGCCGTGAGCAACCGCTGTCGAGGATCCATTTGCTTCTAGCATGTGAAGGGTGTTCCACCTACAAAACAGTTTGCAGATGAAACCTTTGGTACCCATTTCTTGTAGGGTCCTGAATTGTTAGCTTTAGGTATCCAAGCATAAACATTTAAATCTACAAGCTTTCTCATTCTACATGCAGATGATATATGACCAATGAGGCCACAATAATGACATTGTGCATGTCGAGTGTTGAAAGCTGAGTGGTGTGCATGGTTGGTAGGTTTGGGTTTTCTAGTATAGAAGAATGCATACCTATGATCATGTTTGGGCTTAACCTTTTGGGGTAAAGGTTTTATATGGTTTGGTCTGACAGTGTTTGGCTTGGAAATGTTCCGAATTCTCGGTAAGTGATACGTGTTAGGATAGGAAGCAGCATGCTCAGGCTGTTTTCCTAACCTAATTTCCAACCTTTTGGAAGTGTCATATAACTTAGTATAATCAGAAGTGAGTGATTCCATTCTGATTTGTGCAGATTGAAGACTTTTCTTTTCTCTAGAAAGATCTTCTCTCAATTGGTCTATAATCTTGTCTTTCTCTTCGGATGACTGTTTAGTCTCGTGTAATAAGAGCTTTATAGAGAAAAGCTCACCAGACTCACTAACATTAGCTCTAACCTCAGCTAGTAGGTCGGTAAGTCTTCCTATTTCTCCTTTGTACTCTTTGAGTACCTTCTTAGCGGTCTGATATTTACTATGCAGTTTCCTGTAGTCAAGCATCAGGTCACTGAAGGCATCTCCTAATTGCTCAAAGGTGAAGTCATTATATGTTTCTACAGGTTCAGTAGGTACCTGATCAATTGCCATGAAGCAGATGTTTGCAGCGTCCTCTGAATGTTCATCTTCTGAGTCGCTAGCTTCACTCTCATGCCATATGCTGGTGTTGGCATATTTCCGAGACGTTGATCTTTTCAGGTTGCCTTTTTCATACCTGTTGTTCTTCTTGCTCGATGATGAGTTGGTGGGACAGTCTTTCTTCATATGTCCCTTCTTCTTACAGCCATAGCAGACAGCATCTTCTTGATACCAGTTGTTGCTATTGTTCTCTTTGACTCTCTTCTCATGTCTCATGAATCTTTTGAACTTTCTTGCTAGGAGAGCTTGATCTTCAGCGTCAGATCCACTGCTGTCTGAGTCATCTTCAGCAGCTTTTCTGTGCTGAGCCTTGAGGGCGATAGTCTTTTCCTTTGGAGCAGGCTCTTCAAGATCTTGTAGCTCCAGTTCATGAGTGAGTAGTTTACCCATGAGTACTTCAAGTGACATTGTGGTGAGGTCGTTTCCTTCAATGATAGCTGTAGCCTTTGGAATCCAGTTCTTGGTGAGAGCTCGCAGGAGTTTGCGAATCTTTTTGTGGTTACTGTAATCTTTGCCTAAGGAGGACAAAGGGTTTACAATATCCAAGAACCTCTCGAACATTTGTGTGACTGTTTCATTTGGCTTCATTTTGAACGCCTCGTACTCTTGAGTAAGTCTGCTGACTTTTGACTCCTTGACTTGAGTCGTGCCTTCATGTGTAACTTCGAGAAGCTTCCACACACCATTTGCCGTTGTGCATGTAGATACCCTGTTAAATTCTGTTCTATCTAAGGCACAAAAAAGAGCATTAATGGCACGTGCGTCAAGACTGGCCTTTTTCTTTTCTTCCTCTGTATAACTGCTTTGGGGTTTTTCAACCAAAACTTCCTCGATATTTATACGAGGTGGCTTCTGATAGCCATCAAGAACAATAGCCCATAAGTCAAAATCTAGAGATTTCAAGAAGAAACCCATCCGTGTTTTCCAATAAGTGTAGTTAGTACCATCAAACAGTGGGGGTCTGTTTGTGGCCTGACCTTCACTTGTAAATTTCATAGTAGCCATGTGATGTGCTGTGATCTAATAAATAATGAATAAATAATAGCACTGTTACCTCGCTTTACCTGTAACACCCGCTCTGATACCAATTGTAGAAACGATATAGTAAAGCGTAATACTCTAGAGGGGGGTGAATAGAGTTGGCAGCGGAATAATGCTAATTAAAAAATGTTAGCAACACAATCACAGTATATAATCACAGTTGAAATAATGTAAAGGCAGAGTTCAGAAAGCAAACGCAAAGACAGCGATGTATACTGGTATCCCTCTGTTGAGGACTAATCCAGTCGGTAGAACTCTTGCTACCAGTTGAATCCACTATAGGAAAAACCGCAAGTTTTCTTACGAAGTCCTTGCAACTTCTACAACGCGAGCTTTGATACGAAGAACTCGTCCAACTTCAAATGTGAAGAGGTATTCTTCAATCAAGCCTTCTGATTACAATCTCTCAGAAACTTCTATACCGTACCGCACTGGCAAATCGACTAGAGGATTGTAACTGGCTTGGGATCTGAAAATGAAAGCTCTAGAAAACTCTTTGGAAGGCAAAAAGCTTTTTAGATAGAGAGAAGATTGAAAGTGAATGAGTGAATTGAAATGATCGAAATCCATCTCTATTTATAGGAATTCCAAAGGGAGAACTCTGTCAGAATTTGGGCAGAACTCGATGAGCAAATCTCGGTCAAATTCGCAACTGCAGGAGGACCAAGTTCCAGAGAATTTCAAAAATCAAACGGCCACCAACTGAACTCTGGCCGAACTCTGGCCGAACTCTGGCCGAGTTCTGTCAGGGTTAGGTTAGGGTTTTAAAATAGATTTTTGGTGATTTTTGAAAACCTTTTTGAAAACCTTTTTGTAAACATTTTGATAGGTCATTTTAAAAACATTTTGAACTATTTTGGGGATAGCCTATTTGCCAGTACGACTCGGTGTACAACGTATTCTTAGACTCAAATAAAGTAAAAAATTATATTGCATAGGAAGTACAGACTCAAGTAGGCAAACAGATCTTCAGTCATGAACGGAGTAAATATCCAATCTTGCTTATGTCCAAGAAGCTGAGATGTCCCAACAAGCTTCGTATATCCAGACAGAGTTTTGATCAATTATTAAAATCAGGTTGACCATATGACCAATGGGCCAACAGGCGGTGTGTCAGCAATCTGATCCCGACGTTCCTCGATAAATTTGCGACGGTGTCTTCGTTCTCCGGCGACTCTTCCTACCCGCTCATCTGTTTCCCTCCAGCGAAGCAATGGCGAACACCTTCAATTGATCGGTGAGTCGTTCTTGATTCCTCTTGTTCTAAATTAATTCAATCTCGGGATGTGAAACAATTTGGATGATCGAATGATCTCATAGTCATTTCTTGATATGTTGCATGGAACAACATTCTTCAATCTGATTGATTAACTGGTGTTGATTTCAATCAGGGAATCCTTTGGCAAGTATCTTGTTCTCTGATTCTTATTGTCTAGATTTTGATCACCTGGAAATTCCAAATCGAACTTAAGAATTTGTTCTCTGTTGATTGAACTCTAGGTGTTCGAGGAAAGGCTCCTGAAGAGCTTTGATACTCTCCTAATCTGAATCGGACACGAGAGAGCTAGTGTCGACTCGTAGAGGACACATGTATAATTCTTTGCATTCCTCGATTCATTCTCTATGATGTGGGTTAGCAGCATCTACGTGTGTGTAAAACCCATAACTTTTGGATTTTGGATATATGGATTTTATAAAGCTTTTTGGGTTATTATTGGTAGTTATGTGTATTATTATGATTATTATTTCTCTTAGCCGTAATTAAAATCCTTTCTTTTAGCCCAATAACTTAATCCCATTAGCTACCGCTACCCGAACCCGCTACCCTAAACCCGTTGGACTAAACAATTTCACCTACGCTTCTCGTTCTCCCGGCTACCCCGCGTGGAGACCCCCACTTCCGGATCTGCACCTTACGTGCAGGGGCGAATCTACATAGGGTCCAAGGGGGGCCACGGCCCCCCCAATTTTTTTTTAAATATTGGTTATTATATAGAAAACTTTTGTGTACTGTTAACATATAAAAATGTTTGGCCCTTCTCTATACAGAGAATAAGGTAGCCTAACTTTAATGATTTGTGATCATAGTTGAGAGTTAGGATTTCGAGTCCTCACTCTGTAAATTGTATCATATTTTAAAAACATTTTGTGTATAATTTTATTTGCTTTGAAATTAACTTTGCCCTTTTGTTCATTCATATTGAGTTATAGTATTTTCTTTTTTCCTTATTTAATTTAATTAATATGATAACTTTAAGGATTTTTGTATGTAGTAGTACGGCCCCTCCAAAATTTTGATCCTGGCTCCGCCTCTGCTTACGTGCAGAATCAAATACTCATAAACTTTCTTCTTCACAGAACATTTCTCTCCCAAACCTTCACAAACCCATCCTTTCCTCCTCCCACACTCATCCTTCTCCGAAATCAACAACGTCCCGACGATCCTCGCACCGCCCCGGACCTAGAGACACCCCAATCGGGGTATTTTCGTCGCCCCGACCGTGCCCTCAGCCGTCGACCTCCCGTGTGGATGTCCACGCCGCCAGCCCGCAGCCCCGCGCGACATCGCATGTGCGCCGCTCATCCCACCCGCGCGACAGCCCTTGCCAGTGGTCTCCCCTGCGCGCGACGCTTCCCGGCCGCGCCAGTGTCCCGTTCGTCGTCTTCCAGCCGCACCAGCGTGTGTCCCGCGTGCCATACGCGCAGTCCCACCATCGCGCGCGGTCTCCCCGTGCGCGTGCGCATTTCGTGTTTGTTCCAATTCCGAGGCCTCCCCTCTGTACTCCGTTATCAGCCATCCGGTAAGTCCCTGACCCTCTGTTAATTTTCAGAATACAAAATCCATTCATGTTCCGGCCGGAATTGACAGAATAAAGCTCTATCAATTTTGGGATAGTTAGTTAGTTTCCTAATTTTGACCTTATGATTTGTAATAGATTTCTAATAATCAATTAATGTGAAGGTTAGATTATTAATAATAATTATGTTGTATTATAGATTGTTATATTAATTAGTAAGTTTTAGATTAGTTGATTAATGTCAAATGGTTAACAAAACTTTCAATTACGTTTATTGTAGGAATTACGTTATTTTAAATATTGTTAATATTGTTGCCGTTAATAAGATATTAATTAGTTATATCAAAATCTTGTTTATTTAATATAGACAAAAAGGATTTTTTGGCAATAAACGCTAGCCATTTTCTTCGTAGATAATCCTTAAGTTATCCGTATAATTAAATAATTTCTTACTAATTATTAAGATAAAATATTTTCGTAATAAAATCGTTAAATTATTTAGTAAGCTTATATTGTATTAAAAATAAAGTTTTAGATGATATTTTAATAAGAGTCTTAAGTATTTTTTAAAAAATCTTAGGTTTTACTAAATAAATGATTTTCATAATTTTACTATTAAATGGTTTTTTACTATTTAAAAATATCTATTAAAATATTTCGTTTAGTTTATGTAAATAAAATACTATTTAATTTCAAAGTATTTTCAAGTATTTTATATAAGTAATTCTAATTATGATATTAGTTTACAAAAAACCTTTTATTATTACTAATAAATAAAGTATAATATTTCTCGCATTATTTATAAAAATAATAGTTTTATTAGGAAAATCGTTTTATCAAATATTATACGTGGTTTAACGTATTAAATAATTGCTTTTTTATTTATTATTTTGAAAAATAAATATGTTACAAAATTGCTTCATGTCTCTTTAGTTATTCATTAAGATTGTATGTTTGTTCCCCTCTGAATGGAGACCAATATTTTAGGTGATTGCGACGAGGAGGAGTTGGCCTATAGTTCTTATTACGGATTCGACTTGTGTTCCGAAGAGTTAGCTGAACCAGGACAGAAGAACCAAGAGTCCTAGTTGCACCTTTCTGTTTAGTCCCTTTCCTTTCTAGAAGTTGTAATAAATAAACAAGTTGTAACAACTGGATGTTTGCTCTGTTTATGTTTGTTTTAATTAGACTCTAGTTTATTTCAAATGTTTAATAAAGTTTTTATTCTGTTTTAGAATGTTATTTCTGCGTTGCTACTGATTGACACAACTTACTGTCACCGTCTCACAACGATACATGCTGAGTATGATCCGACTGGATCTAGTATCTTGGGATCGGGTCGTGACATTTTTAGTGGTGGCCCATGCAGGTCCAGTTCTGCAAATTGGTCTAGTCAACTTAGTCTAGACTAGCAAGCAGTCCTGCAATCTGATTTAGGTCTAAGTATGACTTTAGGAAAACATATTCTATAAACAACTAGAACACCTAAACTATATTCACCATGTCACAACATAGGACCGAGTTTATCTATTTATATAATATCTATTTTTTGCTTGCTTATAGTTTCGTAGGTTACCTTACTTATGTTTATGTATGCCCCCTGAATTTCAGGGTTTATTTTAAATTTTCTGAATGAATTATTTTCAATAAATATTTTATTATTTAATTGTTTTGATTATTAATGTTCTTTTCCGTGACTTTGACTTCTGGAGCGTCAGGGATGCCAATCTCTATAAACTCTCTTCATAGGTTTTGAAGTGGACAAGATTATCTTCATGTTGATATATCATGTCCCACTTGAACTTGTTCCCTTGTGCTCTTTTTGTATCGCTCAACTTCGGGTCAACTTAGACCAATTAATCGTTGAATAATTATTCCCACTTTTATCATTGGTCATCGTTTGCACGTTACCGTGACTTTTAATTTAGGAGCACCAGACCAGTCGTTTTCTCAGAACCAACTTCTCATGAATGATCTACTCGAGACGTTCTTCACCCATGACCTTCGTGTCCCACTCAGACACTCTATTTTGTGCTCCACTTTCTTCGCACAACTTTCGGTTCAATTTAGGCCAATTTATTATCTACCGTAAAATTTTATTTAATTTCTAATTTAATTTGGGGACCCGACATCGATCCAACCTAGTCGATACAAAGTATGGACATGGCCCACATGAAGCCTACTACCCACATGAAACTTGTGTCCCATTTATTTGAGTTCCCGCATGTTATTTATTTATCCATGATTATAAATATCCATTTTAATTCAATTATTTCACCCTGTCCGATTTTGACCCGACCCGGCTCAACCAAATCCGAACCCAAGCTCCATGTTGTCCTCTCGTGACTACCCAAACATTCCACATAATTTTCCTCCTTTCCCTATTTTTAATATCTCTTCTCCTCTCTCTACTTATTTAAATACCTATATTTAAATATCTATCTATTTTCATACACAAACAAATATCTCCCATTAAAACACCAATGCACACACACCTCACCACCTCTCAGCCAGCACACCCCCCCTTGGCCGACCTCTCTTGCTCCTTCTCTCCCAAATATCTCTCTCGCACTCTCTTCCTATATATTATATAACAACACCACTCTCTCTCTTTATTATACAAACACATACATAAATCTCTTTCTCTCCCCCTACAGCCGAACTCCCTCCCCCCACTGTCGACCACCACTCCCACCTTCATCAACACCCACAGCCACCACCTCCCTCCTTCCTCCTCCCTCTATGCACCACCACCTTCACCATCATCTACACCCCCACCACCACACGCCACCGTCGGAGACCGCCGCCGCGCACTCAAACAGCAGCGCACGTGCGCCATGCAACAGCGCAGCAGCAGCGGCGCATAACGGCAAGTAGCGGCCGCGCCACCGTGCGTCGCGCGCCGCCGCGCGGTCAACCACCGCCACCACGGCGACATCCCCCGTCCAGCGAACCCTAGGCGACCTCCCTGAGGTGCTCGCCGGCCTCCCCGACGTGTTCCAGATGAGGGTAATTTTAAAATTTTCTAATTATAATTATTATTTATTGATATTTATTTCATATTATGATTTTTGGTGATTTTTAATCATTTTTTAAAACTATTTAAAATCATGAGTTGTGATTTTGGTGTCCTGCCAGTGAAACCTTAGAGACTGCATGACCTAGAGCCTACCATGTCATTAGGATGATTTAATTATCATTTTTATTCTAGGGGCAATTTGGTCATTTTGATTTAATTGAATTATTTGATGATTTATTGAATTGGTGATTCCTAGTTTGGGCTTTGACTTATAGAGACTTGTAGACTAGTCTAAAAGCTAACCCTAGCCATGGTGACCCTAGTCTAACCTAGGTTAACATAGCTTAGTCACTTAGAAACTAATTTTGGATTAGGGAGATTAGTTTAAGTAAAATTATTTCATGGTTTGTGGTTTAATGAAATGACTTATGATTTTAGGACTTAATGACTTGTGACTTGGCCCATGGATAACTAGAAGCCCTAACCCTAACCAAATCCTAAGTGACCAGCCCACCTAGGGAATCCCACCCTATTTAATGCCTCCTTCATTTAGGGTTAGCCTCCCTTGGAAATAGATCTCAAGTTTAGAAAGAGGTAAATCCCCAACTTTAGAAATTCATAGAAAATTCATTTTAATTCCTTTTTAATCCAAACAAGTTGCATTAGATCCTAATTCATCTATACTTGCTGTTATTTTAGGATTATCCCAGCTTTGGGATAATTTGGGAGCATTTGGCTAGCAAGGAGGAATCTCTCATTTGGAGCTTTTTCATGCTTATTGCACCTATAGGTAAAATCCCTTAAATTGCATTAATAATTGGTTTTCTTTGCATTTAGGGCTAGATCTAGGAGTCCCCTAGTTGTCCCTGAGGTTTGGGTCGATTTCGTGTCCGTTTGGTGTCCGTATCGAACACGTGTCATAGTGTACGTATAGGAGTCCCCCAGAACAAGGTAACAACTCACAACACGCACACGTCAAGTACCAATACTATCATCCGGCATAACTCGAGGCTAGCGGCCCACGTGATCCATCAGTCCACATAGCTCGAGGCTAGTGACCCTCGCGACACGACTACCGTAGCACGCAGTTACTACAGCTTTTGGTTTTGGGTAGCCCATATATTAAACTGTTTTCACCCTCCCAAGGGTCACTAACAAAAGGTAGTCCGCTAAGACTAGGTCCACATTCATATTAAAACACAAGCAAGAAAAACAATTGAAAGCAAAATAAAATAACTATGAACAACAAGTCATGGATCCAACTGAAAATAAATAAGAAATAAATATAAAGTAAATAAAGAAAGATGCAACTAATTATAAACATTAAATAAGGCAAGGTATCTTGCCTTACGTCCGGAGTGAGGTAAGATGATGTTCTGGCGACGAATCAACAACAACGCACAAAGGGGAAGGTGTAGGAACAGCTTCGGATGCTGAAAATAGTCTATTATCTAATTATAATTAATACTGCACCTATTACATTTATTTAATAGATTCTAAAATTAGGATATGGCATAGGTTTTCATATCAGCTTTCTGAAAAATTAAACGGATCGCATTTTCGTTTCCGAAATCTCCCGAAATCGCAAAAATACTGAAACACGTTTATTTTTTGGACACTAGATACTCAAACAGTTTTGCAGAAATCTACAGAACGAATTTTGTCTATTAAAATATATTTCTGGAAAGCTTACCTCGATACGCTTCTTTTAAAAAAAACTGGAGGCGAAACGAAGTTCGGAGCTAGGAGATATCGTCGTTCCAAGTTGCTCTTGCTACTAAAAAGCGGGACTGAATTCTGATGACGAATTTTTGAGTTCCTATTGGACTAAAAATAATTTCGAATTATGGTTGATAGGAAGGGAATGTATTGAGTATCTATAGGTACTTATTTCAGATTTACCTCCTAAATTAGATAGGATTTGATTTAAATTGATAGGA
The DNA here is from genome assembly GCA_029216955.1 of Iris pallida. Lineage (NCBI taxonomy): Eukaryota > Viridiplantae > Streptophyta > Magnoliopsida > Asparagales > Iridaceae > Iris > Iris pallida. The sequence continues at coordinate 16,363,866 of JANAVB010007399.1, forward strand.
GTTACTTTGTTATGATATAATATAGATAGGGATGCTTTCATATTAGACTTAGGATTATGATTAACTTAAAATATAGTTCATATTTGTCTAAATTATCTATAACATTATTTAAAATTACTATAGATAATAAATAGAGTTAACATTTATTTAAACAACCTTCATCTAATCTCATTTATACAAGCTGAAATATTTAATACTAAATTGACATTTATTCTATATTATGTAAATAATGTACAATATAAGTAACATGTAAATAGTAATAAAAGTTATGAAATAAATCCTAAAATTTTAAGAAAAATTGTATAATATAGTTTAGATCCTTAATGTACTAGAAAAATATTTTTATATTTTTTATACTAAATTCACTAATGAGCACTATACTAAATATATGTAAAATAATACAAATTATATAATAAGTCAATAAATAATTATTTAAAAATCCAAAAATTCTACAAATATTTATTTTAAAAAATCAGGGGGTTTACAAAAGTCATATCTAGATAAGGACTAAGAAGAGTTTTAATTTCCCTTAGATTTTCCACTATTTAATTCAAATTGATTTAAAAGTAACTCAATCAAATATAATCCAATGTAGATAGATTCTACCTCTAATTTAGACTGTATTTAAATAACTTAATATGTTTTTCCAACTTAAATCACCGTAATTAATTACATATTAAATCAACCCATATTTAATATATCTTTTTCGAAATAATATATTAATGGTAATAATTAATTTCAAAAATACAAATATATATACACTCGCATGCAAAAATAATACTTACATAAAACACAGTTTTTTCTAAATTACTAGTTATACTTGTACCATAAAATAAAATTGCCTTTTTAAAATAAAAATAAAGTTTGACAATCCTCGGCGCGATGCATTTACAACTTCAAGCAATATAAAATATTTATCGTCTATTATTTTGAAATATTTTCTATATCTATATAATTAAAACGTTTTATAAAAATATATACTTCGTACTTATTCGCACTTGACGAGAAATTTACGAAACGCAAACTCATACGCGACGTATAAATACGAAGTACAAAATTCAATACCATATTTATTAAAAAAAACGTAGTAAAAATTTAGGGGTTTTACAAGGATATTCTAAAGACGGCATTCAACACCAAGTATGGACAATATGAGTTCGTGGTCATGCCCTTTGGATTTACAAATGTCCCAGCAGTGTTCATGAATCTCATGAACAAGGTCTTTCATGAGTACCTGGACCAGTTTGGTATTGTCTTTATTGACGACATTCTGATCTACTCGAAGACCCAAGAAGAACACGAGAATCACTTGCGGATAGTTTTGGAGACGTTAAGAAAGGAGAAGTTATACGGTAAGTTATCCAAGTGCGAGTTCTTCTTAGACAAAGTAGATTTTCTTGGCCACGTTGTCACAGAAGAAGGCATATCAGTGGATCCCAAGAAGATAGCAGCAGTGTAGTCATGGACAACCCCAGTTCAGTTGCAGAGATCAAAGGCTTCTTGGGTTTAGCTGGGTATTACAGAAAGTTCGTAAAGGACTTCGCGGATTGTTGAGCCCATGGCGAAGCTAACCAGGAAGAATGAAGAATTCGTCTGGACTGAGGCGTGCTAGGCATCATTTGAGAAACTAAAGAGAAGATTGACATCAGTACCTATATTGTTGCTACCCTCAGGATCAGGTAGATTCTCCACTTATAGTGATACTTCCGACAAAGGATTGGGATGTGTGCTATAACAATATGGAAAGATAATTGCTTATGCTTCTCGACAGTTCCGAAACCATGAGAAGAACTACCCGACGCATGACCTGGAGCTAGCAGCGGTCATCTTCGTCCTGAAGCTCTGGAAGCATTACCTATATGGCGAGAAGGTAGAGATATACACAGACCATAAAAGTCTAAAGTATGTCTTTAAGAGCTCAACATGCGCCAGAGGCAACGGCTGGAGCTTATGAAGGACTTCGATGTCAATTTGCAGTACCCTCCGGGTAAGGCTAAGTTCGTTGTTGATGCGCTTAGCAAGTACCCGATGGCGATGTTTCTGACAAATAACCAACATCTGCTAGAAGATATGGAGAAGCTTAGGCTGGAGATTGTGCTACCAGAAGCAGTAATGTTGAAGCTTGGAAAAGAAGCTATTATACCAGGAGTGGACTCACCCATGATGCAACTACAAATGCATTCTAACCTAATCAACAGAGTCAATGAGACTCAGTTCCAGGATGAGATATTATGCAAGATGAGAGACCGAGTGTTAGCCGGAACACTTGAGGGTTTCTCTATAGTTGGAGATGGAGCTTCGAGACATGGAACGAGGCTTTGCGTACTGACTGGTGAACTGAGGAACAAGCTGATGAAGGAGGCACATCAGTCACAACATTCTATTCACCCAGGAGCAAACAAGATGTACAAGGACATGAGAGCACATGTATGGTTGATTGGAAAGAAGAGAGACGTGGAAAATTCGTCTCCAAATGCTTCATCTGTAAGCAGGTGAAGGCAGATCGTTAGAGGTCAGCATGATTACTACAGTTGCTTCTCATTTTGGAGTGGAAATGAGAGCATATAACCATAGATTTTGTAACATGATTGTCTAGATCCCAAGGAAGGAAGGATGCCATCTAGGTAATTGTGGACAGACTGACCAAGTCTGTCCATTTTATTTCTTTCAATGTGTGTTTATCCTCCGAAAGGTTAGCATTTTTCTACATACGGAACATGTACCGGCTTCACGAAGTTCCAGTAAGCATTGTATCAGACAGGGATACCCGGTTCACTTTACATTACTGGAAAAGTCTACAGAAAAGCTTGGGTACTCAGCTAAAGTCCAACAATGCATACCATCCACAGACAGACGGACAGTCTGAAAAGACTATTCAGACGCTTGAGGACATGCTTCTTACATGTCACGCCCCAGAACCAGAATACTGGAGAACGGGGGGCAGACACAGCCAGCTATGTACATTGAAGTGAATCCCACCTCGCAATATGGTCATGGCTGTCTAGATGCATGAGGGTTTACTACAAGCCATTAGTCCCTTAGGGTCAAGAACAAGTCTAGTGTCTCAATCTCAAGCAAGCAAGTAAAGGTAACAAGATGGTAGATCATCAGACATACAAGGTAAGGCGTCCCAAACATTACATATTCAGATGATCATGAAGCTAGTCATACAAAATACGAAGACTAGCAAGAGTTTAAGTCATACATAATCAACCTTAGGATGTGTCAATCATGTTACAGCCATTAGGCAGACAGAAATGTAAATTCAACACGAGCTAACACTTGCTTGGCTGCTAAACGTCTCAAAAGAATAATTTTACAATAGAGTGGGAGAGCAAAATAAAACCCACTCGTTGCCAGGGTTCCTTCTAGTAGTCACCATCTGACTGGAAGGCTGGGAGATCCTTGGAAGCTCCTCCGAAATCTGGCCATACAAAACCAGTTGGGTCAGATCCCAGAAAGAGCAAGTGCCACAAAGGAGGCTTCACTTAAGAACTAAAACCAGCAAGTTAGAACACAAGGCATAAATGAAATAACAAAAGATATGAGTTAGAGAAAATAGGGTGATAAACGATAAGATAACTAAAGGACTATTCCGGTAAAACAAGGACCGGGGTTGTAACCTTTCGCCTGAACAGAACTTAGTCTCTAACCAATTATCGACAATAGTAAGGCATAAACAAACATGTCCTGAAATACGCATGTACTGGATCTAGGCAAGACTAGACAAGATAGGACTCCATCCAATATTCACGGCCAAGCAAGAGTACGGCTTAATACTTTAACTAACTAGGGTTATCACAAGCCTAGTTACTAGCAAGATGCAATAAGATATTCCTACGGCCACCAGTCCTGCAGACCATCCAGGTTATCCAGACACAAGTTACAAGAATTAATAGCGGATACATCTCCCAGGAGACAAATGTATCCCAAGAGAGTCATTAGGTGACTTGGGGTGCAACACATGACAGTGTACATATTACTCATTTCAAGAAGTGCCCCCACATGACAGTGGGCTGGAAATGTGCCCTACTCGACGGCAGGCTACAAATCCAATCAAGAAAGGCGCTCAGATAACGGGATTGCTTGTAGTCAAAATATCTCTTTATATGAGCTACTTGATTTATCTAATCATTAACCTAGTCAGATTCAGTATAAATCCCTGACCGTGGTAACCAGGGATCCATATCCTAAACATGATACAATACAAGACTAGACTGGTAGCTTTTACAGACATGGTCCAAAGCATTCACCCACGGTGTCAAGACGAGAATGTTCTTAACATGTCAAGTTAGCCGTCGCAACAACGTTCAAGGTTATATGTCAAGATTACTTAGCAGGTCAAGATAACCGTCGCAACGGTGTTCATGAGTTCCTATCAGGGTTACTTGTCAGGGGTGCACCACAACGGGTCACCATCATGTCATGTTACTTGTACTCGTTACTTGTTAAGAGCACGCCACGACGGACCACTATCATGAGTTGTCACAAAATCATACCGTGTACAGATTATCATTACAATATTAATATATCATGATTATATCGAGTTCATGTCAAAAGGCGTAAGGATATAATAAGGGGTGCCATGTGCCTAATAAAGGTGAATCTAGGGCAATGGATGCCAGGGCCATACTGCACCGGGAAAGAGGGATAAGATACGCTAGTGCTAGGAAGCCTCCGGGCACGGGAGTATATAAAAGGAGTACGCTAAGGGGAGTACGCCAAAGAAATATGCATAAAGGAAGTACGCGTAAAGGAAGTTCGCGTAAAGGAGTATGCGTAATAAAGTATGCGTGAATGAAGTATGCGTAAAAGAGTACGCGTGAAGGAAGTATGCATAAATAAAGTACGCGTAAAAGAGTACACGTGAAGGAAGTACGCGTAAAAGAGCACGCGTGAAGGAAGTACGCATAAATGAAGTACGCGTAAAAGAGTACGCGTGAAGCTTGTTTTACGCCAAGGCAGGGTAGACTTGCATTGCGCGTAAAACAGTCTTGACTTGTGTAATCCAGATTCACACTGACACGAATAAACGTGGGCGTAGAGTTTGATACTACGCGGGCACGTATAAACGTGGGCGTAGAGTTTGATACTACGCGGGCACGTATAAACATGGACGTAAGGAACCTCTATAACTCCAAATTCCATAAAACCTTTAATTTAAGCCAAAAATGGGACTTCCAAAGATCAAAATAGGGTAGAACAAAATTCTCTACAACATGGAACAACCAAAACTTGAAAATAATAAAGTTTGATAGATCAAAATCCAAGAAATCCGAAAATGCAACAACTTAATCTACAAGAAATAAACCATGAAAATTGAAAATGTTAAGTACTAAAGTGTCTTAGAATCTCGTGAGGAAGACAATGGAACAAAAAAATAGAGTTCCTCCATGAAGCAAGTTGCACTTGCCTAAAGCCTCTCTCTTGGTAGGTGGAGAGAGTTATGAGGAAGAAGAATGAGTAAATGGAAAAGTAAGAAAGTAATGAAGAGAGAGAAAGGGTTGGTAGGTTTATAAAGAAGATGGTGGTAGGTAGGGGTTTAACATGATGAACCATAAAAATAAACCAAGCCAAACCAAGATATGCCATGATGGATCTAAACAAGATTAAACCAAAATTAGCTAGCAAGGCAGGAGAAATAAAATATGTGTCAGGATTTCGTATACGTATACTGGAAATACGGATAACGAAAAATGGAGATGACATTACAGTTTGGAGGATCTTGGGAAGATCACTTATACCTGGTTGAGTTTTTTTATAACAATAGCTACCAGGCCAGCATCTGTATGATACCTTTTGAGGCATTATATGGACGTCGTTGTCGTACTCCACTAGCATAGGACAATGTAGGAGATCGAGTTATGCTGAGACCAGAGATGGTTACAGATGCTGCAGAGAATATGAAGATGATCAGAGAGATGCTGAGGATTGCACAGGATCACTAGAAGCATTGGGCAGACAGTAAGCGCCGAGCTTTAGAGTTTCAGGTAGGAGATCAGGTCATTGTTAGGATTTCTTCTACCAGAGGCACTATCATATTCGGCAGAGCTGGGAAGCTTAGTCCCCGTTATATTGGTCCATTTGAGGTACTGAGCAAGGTTGGAGAAGTAGCTTACAAAGTGGCTCTTTTATCTAGTCTCGAGGACGTGCACAACGTCTTCTACATATCACAGCCGAGGCATTACGTATCAGACCCGAGCCATATTGTAGATCATTCAAAACTGGAAGTCGGACCAAGTCTTACCGTGTCAGAGCAGACAGTGGAGATCGTAGATCGCATGGAGAAGAGACTGAGGCACGCGGTAATTTCGCTAGTCAAGGTAGCTTGGCGTCACCACTCTCCAAGCGAGGCTACTTAGGAGCGAGAGGCTGAGATGAGGGAGAAGTATCCTCATCATTTTTAGATATGTTCTAACATCTCTTTCATTACTGGTAGAAATTTCGAGGACGAAATCTAAGGAGGAAAGGTTATAAAACCCATAACTTTTGGATTTTGGATATATGGGTTTTATAACGCTTTTTGGGTTATTATTGGTAGTTATGTTTATTATTATTATTGTTATTTCTCTTAGCCTTAATTAAAATCCTTTCTTTTAGCCCAATAACTTACGTCCATTAAGTACCGCTACCTGAACCCGCTACCCTAAACTCGTTGGACAAAACCATTCCACCCACGATTCCTGTTCTCCCAGCTACCCCGCGTGGAGACCCCCACATCCAGATCTGCACTCTTACGTGCAGAATCAAATACTCATAAACTCTTTCTTCTTCACAGAATATTTCTCTCCCAAACCTTCACAAAGCCATCATTTCCTCCTTCCACACTAATCCTCCTCCGAAACTGACGACGTCCCGACGATCCTCGCGCCACCCCGGACCTAGCGACACCCCAATCGGGGTATTTTTGTCGCCCCCGATCGCGCCTCCGGTCGGCGTCTGCTAGGTTCATTGCATAGTATAACTACTGTATCAACACTTGACTTACGGGATCCCTCTCGGATCATACTGACTACTTGACTGACTCATTGACTCGGGATTTGGGGAGTAGTGTTAACATATGTGGTCAAAGCCCCCTACTGCCTCACTATGGATAGTGGAAGCCCAACCCACTTTGGTCGAAGCTAGACCGTGTTCACTAGAACACTTACTGCCTCTATCCCTAGCCGGCCATAGGATGTTACGCACTCACACACTATTGCTAGTTAGATTGCATCATTTCATTTCCAGAGATTTATTGCATACCTGCTTCTTTATTTATTATTTAGAAAATAAATATGTTATAAAATTGCTTTATGTCTCTTTATTTATTCATTAAGATGCTGGAATGGTTTTGTATGTTCTTGTTCCCCTCCTGACTAGAGACCAATATTTTAGGTGATTGCGACGACGAGGAGCTGGCCTATAGTTCTTACTACGGATCAGACTTTGGTTCCAAGGAGTTAGCTGAACCAGGACAGAGAACCAAGAGTCCTAGTTGCACCTTTCTGTTTAGTCCCTTTCTTTTCTATAAGTTGTAATAAATAAACAAGTTGTAACAACTGGATGTTTGCTCTGTTTATGTTTGTTTTAATTAGACTCTAGTTCAGTTCAAATGTTTAATAAAGTTTTTATTCCGTTTTAGAATGTTATTCTTGTGTTGCTACTGGTTAACATAGTTTACTGCCGTCATCTCACAACAGTGCAGACTGGGCATGATCCGACTGGATCCAATATCTTGGAATCGGGTCGTGACATGTGTGATACTGGGGTAGGTGTGCAGTTGATGTGTCCAGTGAGTATCATATTTCTATACATTGAATGATACTCGTGTCCAGTTCATAGTGATACCATGGGAGAACTTGTAGTGTGGCTAAGAACAGATGAATGGTGTAGGTCTTGGGGATTTCTGTGACCGTTGGAATTCAAATTTACGAACCTGGATAGTAGAGTTTTCAAATTGACTAGCTACTACTGTGGTTCGGGTCAAAATAGAAGTTTTTGGCCTAGCTTTAGTTAATGGACTGCCTTGATGGACGGGTTTGGGCAAAAGGCCATTTCTTGTTAGGTTGTTAATATGGTTCAACAGACTATTTTAGTGAACTGGGCGTTTAATGGGATGTCCATAGGTCGGCTTCTATTTTTAGAGTATGTGTCAACTGTTAATGTAAAACCCTAAATTTTAAAGTTTATATTTTATATAACATATTTTCAAAGTTTAGGTATTTGTCGTAAAATGAGTTTAAAGATTTTTTTATATATCAAATCCTTTTTTTAATTTTTTTTCATGATAGGTGAATTGAAAATTTTACTTCTTACTGAAAGAAATTTTTAGCTATTTAGATATTATTATTATATTTTAAATATTTACAAAGTCTTAGATTATCAGAATATTTGTACATTTAATTTAAGGTATTTTGTGTGTATATATATATATATATATATATATATATATATATATATATATATATATATATATATATATATATATATATATATATATAACACAATATATATATATAAAATATATATATATATATATATATATATATATTATATATATATATATATATATATATATATATATATATATATATATATATATATATATATATATATATATATATATATATATATATATATATATATACACACACACACACACACACACATTAAAAGAAAGACGGTTACATATATAGGTAATATATATATATTTGTAAATACTGAAGAAAATACTGTTAGATTTTTATGCATTATTATGATTTCTCGGTATTTTAGAATTATTTAAAGGGGATATATATCCATATAGGAAAAAAAATGTCTAGATGTTATTGTTCCCTTGCGGGAACAGTAAACACCCCAAGCCGTTGCCCCCCCCCCCCCCCCCCCCCCTAAAACCCGCGACTCACAGAACCCATATATAAGTATCGAGAGGCAGAGAGATGAACAGCTCTCAAGCCCTAACCCATTGAGTACTACGACCACCCCTATTCCTGGCGCGTCCCCAGCCACCTGCGGCGCCGCCACGCCACTGACGATTACCGGAGACGGCGAGAAATGCGCGCACACAGCAGCGAGCACGCGCAGCATAAACGCAACCGCAAGGTACCCTCCTTCCTCGCCAATTATCTCCACCCTTGCTCGATCGATTTTCAATCCGTCAAGCCCTATGCGTAGACAACCTAAACCTCTTCATTATCCTTCAAGTAGATTTTATCCTAGCGCATTAAGTTGTTCGACAAATCAATGCCAAAATCCCGAGAAATTTGTTCAAATTTAACAGAAAACTCGAACCAGAGACCTACTTTGCAAGGCAGATTGCCGCCAACCAAATGATACTATTAGAATAGTACCTGAACAAAGTTATAGACAACATATAGGCATCATAACCCTTCTGGTAGATTCATTTCTCATCCAATAAACAGAAAGTTATTTATTGTCAAAATTCAAAAAAACCAGTTTTCAAAACTATTAAAATTTTCAGACAACTCTCTGATACGACATGCGCCCCAAAAAACCGGGGGACGTGGTCACACACTATACACATCGAAAGATGTATATGGATGGTACCGAAGTGTGGGAACTGACAGAACTCGATTTTGTTGCGTATGCACGACGAAATCAGTGCGTATCCGTCAAGATACCCCTGTATCGACACTTTGCAAACTAGTCCATAACTTTGTGTACGTTCATCGTATCGAGGTAAAACTTGCGCCAACAGGACTGAATCGTTTTTCTGGTCCTGTACGCCAAGTTTGGTCCGAATCTAAGAAGGTCGACCGAAACGCCTATTTGGTTGGTCCGCGACCCGATCCAACGGGCAAAATTGTACACGGCCCACCGAAATCCAACTTTGGACATACGGTTGGGTTCGTCTACTCAAATCAAACCCGTAGTGTCACGCCCCAGAACCAGAATACTGGAGAGCGGGGGCAGACATAGCCAGCTACGTATATTAAAATGGATTCCACCTCGCTATACGGTCATGGCTGTCTAGATACATGAAGGTTTTCTACAAGCCAACAGTCTCCTAAGGTCATACACAAGCCTATTGTCTCAATCACAAGCAAGTAAGTAAATGTTACAAGATGTATGATCATTAAATATACAATAATAAGGCGTCCCAAATATTACATATTCAGCTGATCATGAAGCTAGTCGTTACAAAATGTGAGGACTAGCAAGAGTTTAGTCATACATGATCAACCCTAGGTTGCCAATCATGTTATAGCCCGTGGACAGACAGTAAGTAAAATGTACACGAGCTAACACTGGCTCGGCGGCTAAACGCCTCAAAAGAATAATTTTACAATAAAGTGGGAGAGCAAAAATAAACCCACTCGTTGCCCTGGTTACGCCTGGTGTTCACCATCGGGCTGGAAAACCGGTAGATCCTCTGGAGCTGCTCTGGTATCTGGCCATACAAAACCAGCTGAGTCAGATCCCAGAAAGACCAAGTGCCACAAAGGAAGCTTCACTTAGGAACTAAAACCAGCAATCAGCACAAGAGTATAAATAAGGTAAAAACTGAAAATAAAGAAAATACATCAGGATGATATACGACGAGATAACCATGGAACTATTCAGATAACCAGGTTACAACCCATAAACCAAACAAGGACCGGGGTTGCAACCCTTCGTCTGAACAGAACTTGGAATTCTCACCATTTATCGATAAAATAAATACAGGCATTCATGTCATATAGCAATCTGGAGCAGGATCAGGACAAGACTAGACTGGTTAAACTCCATCCAATCATTCACGGCCAAGCAAGAATTACGGCTTGATACTTTAACTAACTAGGGTTATCACAGGCCTAATTACTAGCAAGATGCAGTGAGATTATTCCACAGCCACAAGCCCTGCAGACCATCCAGGTTACCCAGGACGAAAGATTAGGGTTGAATTCAGGTGGGTACATCGTCCAGGAAACGTATGTACCCTTAAGTAGCTTGAAAGGTGCAACACATAACAGTGTGCTGGAAATGTGCCCTACTCGACGGCAGGCTACAGATCCCAGGCGCGCCCAGGTAACGGGATTGCATGTAGCTGGGAAATCTCTTCATGACTAATGCGTTAATCTAGTTATTAACCTTAGTCCATTTCAATAGGTACTCCTGACCGTGGTACTCAGGAGCTCCCTTCCTAGACATGATGCAAGACAGGACTGGTTTATTTGTACAAGCACAATCGCCCACGGTGTCCATGTTATTATACAGGTCATGTCATGTCAGGTAGCCGTCGCAACAGCTTATCAGATATATCATGTCGGGTTTATCATGTCAAGTGTTCTTGTCAGGAGTGCGCCACGACGGGCCACTATCAGGTCATGTCAGGTTTTTTTGTCAAGAGTGCACCACTACGGGTCACTATCGTGTCATGCTCAGGTATCATTTCCAAACATATTAAACAAATCCATGATTATCAAGTTCATGACAAAAGGCGTAAGGATATAAAATGGGCGTAAAATATCTAATAAAGGAGTTACGAAATATGGGCAAATAATGATAAATAATAATACACAGGACCATGAGAAAGTCATGCGGTTCAGTCATATACGGCCAGGAAAGGAGGGGGCGCATGCGGCTGGAAGTACAAGGGCGCTAGCGGCTGGAAATGCAAAGGCGCATGCGGCTGGAATTAATCGGGATCATGCGGCCCGGACTCAGAAGTCCATGCGGCCAGGGTCTAGGGTTCTCATGCGGCTCGGGGATCAGGGCCTATGCGGCTGGCAAGTGCTTGAGTTTATGCGGTTCAGGGAGGTGAGCGCATATGCGGCTCGAATTAGAAAGGGGTCTTCATGCGGCTGATGGCGAACTCAAGTCCATGCGGCTCACATAGCAAAACCCATGCGGCCCGGAAGAAGTGAGGGCGCATGAGGCTGGGTCAATGCGATGGCTTATGCGACTGGGGGGAACAGTTGCATATGCGGCTCGAGAAGAGTTCGTTCCCAGCCCTGCGACTAAGTCCATGTAGACTCATGCGGCTGATGGGAAATGAGCCCATGCGACTGAGTATGAGACTCAGCCTTATGCGGCTGGGACTAAGTTTCATGCGGATTAGAAGTACAAGGGTCTCATGCGGCTGATGGCGACTTGTCGCATGAATACTCATGCGGTCAAGTACAGCCATGCGCCAGGGAACTGTTCTTCTTCTCCAAAATTTCGAGGAGAAGAACACTAGGAACCCATGCCTTCCAAGCTTCATAAAACTTTCATCCGGAGCCCAAATTCGAACTTCCTCAGGTCAAAATGGGGTAGAACGAGCTACTCTACAACATGGAACCATCGAAACTCAGAAATAACAGGATTAAGTAGATCAAAACCCAAAAATCCAAAAATGAAAGAAACTTAGATCTACAAGAATCTAGCCAAGAAAAATGGAAATACCAAGAACTAAAGTGAGTTAAAATGCTGTAAGGAAGAGAATAAAGTAATAAATTTGAGTTCCTCCATGAAGCAAGTTGCACTTGCCTAGACCTCTCTCTTCTCTCTCTGGTAGGTAAGGAAGTAAATGAGAAAGAAGAAGATGATAAATAAGAGAGAGAATGAAGAGGGCTAATAAATACGAATGGTGGTGGTAGGTAGGGGGTTCACCCTTGGTCCATGATAGACCAAAGAAAACCGAACCAAGCCAAGAAATAACCAAGCCAAGAAGGAAATGCTAAGCCAGGAAATCATGCAATGCAGAATAAATACGTACACGTATTCCAGAATACGTAATACGAACCACAGGCATTACAACTCTACCCACCTTAAAAAAATTCCGTCCTCGGAATTTAATCAAGAGGCTAGAGGAGCAATGACAAGCTATACTAATAATAAGTAAGCTATACTAGACAATCAATCAATCATGCAAGCAAGGAATCGAAGGCAAGAGGCATAAGAAAGACATTATACCTCATGAGTCAAATAAGTCGGGATATCGCGATCGGATATCATCCTCACGCTCCCATGTTGACTCCCCCAAAGAGTGATGACCCCAAGCAACCCAGACTAACTTGATAGTCTTGTTCTTGAGGATCTTCTCTCTCTGGTCCAATATAGACACGGGCCTCTCCTCATACGAAAGGTTGGTACCAACAACAAATTCCGAATGATCTAGGATGTGGCTCGGGTCCAGGATATACCGTCGTAATTGGGATACATGGAACACGTCATGCACCTCGCTTAGCGACGGCGGAAGAGCGAGACGATAGGATACATCTCCTACTCGCTCCAGAATGTCGAACGGTCCTATATACCTAGGACTAAGCTTTCTCCGGACGCCGAAACGAATGACACCACGGTTAGGCGAAATCCTCAGGAATACATGATCGCCGACCGAAAACTCTAGAGGGTGCCGATGAGAATTGGCCCAATGGCGCTGGCGATCTTGGGCAACTCTAAGATGATCTCGGACTCTCCTGACTACCTCAACTGTCTGAGCGATCATTTCTGGACCAAGCATTTGTCTCTCTCCAACATCATCCCAGGCTAGCGGGATCTGCACTTCCTACCATACAGTGCCTCGAACGGTGCCATCTGGATACTGGCCTGGAAACTGTTGTTGTACGAGAATTCCACCAGGTGCAAGTGATCTTCCATGAACCACCGAAGTCGAGTGTGCATGATCTCAACATATCTTCAAGAGTCTGGATCGTGCGCTCCGACTGACCATCTGTCTGCGGGTGATAAGCTGAACTGAACTGGAGGCGAGTCCCCAACTCTCTTGCAAGCTACGCCAAAAGTGCGACGTAAATCTAGAATTTCGATCCGAGGTAATACTGACTGGCACATGTGCAATCTGACAATCTGCCTGAGGTACATCTCTGCTAACTGAGCCGTCGATTGACCAACTCTGAATGGAAGAAAGTGAGCCACCTTCGTGAGCCGATCAACAATAACCCAGATAGCATCTCTACCAGCTGGGGATCTAGGTAATCCAGTCACAAATCTATGGTCACATGCTCCCACTTCCATTCCGGAATTGGCAAGGGCTGAAGAAGTCCTGCTGGTCTGTGATGTTCGGCCTTGACTTGTTGGTAAACCAAACATCGAGAGACAAACCGAGCTATCTCCCGCTTCATGCCTTCCACCAAAAGTGCTGACGGATCATGGTACATCTTCGTACTGTCGGGATGGATGGAATACTAAGTACTGTGCGCTTCTGACATGATCTCCTGTCTGATATCTTCGCTGGGTACACAAAGACGCTTACCATGTCGAAGTGTACCATCCTCATAAAGTATAATTCTGGTCTTCGTCCTGCCTCACACTCTGCTCTGAGTCGCTGAAGCTTGGAATCTGTTCTGTGCCATCCGGATCCTCTCGACTATAGTAGACTGAACTTGCATACTGGCCATCAATGCCACACTGGAAGGGAGAACAACCTCTATACCCATCTTCTGAAGATCTGCTAACAGCTCTGGCTGTGCTGTTAGAAAATAACTCCTGCTCTCCTGTTCAATGCATCCGCAACAACATTGGCCTTCCCGGGATGATACTGTAAGTTGACATCATAATCCACAAGAAGCTCCAACCACCTTCTCTGACGCATGTTAAGATCCTTCTGGGTGAAAACATACTTCAGGCTCTGTGGTCGGTGAAAATCTCCACCCTGTCTCCATACAAGTAGTGCCTCCATAACTTAAGTACAAACACCACTGCTGCCAGCTCCAAGTCATGGGTTGGGTAATTTCTCTCATGATCACGAAGTTGTCGCGACGTATAAGCTATTACCTTCCCATGCTGCATCATACATCCTAAACCCCTGCCCGAAGCATCACAATATACTGAGAATCCTCCGGTCCCCTGGAAGTGTGAGAATGGGTGCCGTTATCAGGCCTCGCTTCAACTGCTCAAAAGAACTCTGACACTCCGGTCCAAGCAAACTGCGCATCCTTGCGAGTCAACTGGGTCAATGGCGCTGATATCCGAGCAAAATCTGATACAAACCGCCGGTAACAGCCGGCCAATCCAAGGAAACTGCGAACTTCTGCAACTGTGCTGGGCACCGGCCACGACTCAATAGCCACAATCTTCTGGGGATCGACTTCTACTCCTCCTCTGGTGATGATATGACCCAAGTACGAAATGCGATCAAGCCAGAACTCGCATTTACTAAACTTGGCATACAACTGGTGCTCCCTGAGAGTCTGAAGAACCACACGGAGATGCTGCTCATGTTCCGCTTCACTCTTGCTGTAGACCAGGATGTCATCCAAGAACACAATCACAAACTGATCCAAGTAGGTATGAAGATGCGATTCATGAGATCCATGAATACAGCCGGCGCATTGGTTGCTCCAAAAGACATAATACATCCGGCCACCGAGACGTATGAGGCGTACGACGATTAGGAGTAACTGCCAATAGAATTGCATGCTAGCGGACTTGGCAGTTACTAGAGGTTCCTATGAGTCATAGATGTGACCCTACTAGGCATTGGGTGGGAAGAACAGCTCCTTAACGTATGGGCCACGTATGCACTTTCCTATTCCTGATCCTGCTGGCCTCTGACATTCGAGGAATGTTATGCTTTGAGGTCCCTGGTATCATGGTGAGACCATACGAGTTTCCTGTAGCCAGAGTGCCCATGCGTTGAAGGTTTGTTCTTAACTGCATTATCACTGTAGAACTGGTAGGCGCGCACCCTATTGCATGCATCCTTATTTTCTATATATATCACAGTTTTTATGATATGGTATTTTCATGTATCTTGTTATGTCCCTCTGGGGACCTGGTGATCTCTAGGTGTGTGATTTATGACTTTTCGCATGTGTTCTAGCCTAGGCCGTGATCCTCTCCATTTCTTCGAAGATGATTGCTCCTGGTTCATCTTGCCATCTTTATCGATCAATTCTGTATATTCTTCTCATTTAAATTAATTGGTAATGGATTTGTCTCTGCCCAACTACATGTACAAATGATAAATTCATAGTGATTATTATTATTCTTTATTTCTGTGGATGAGATTTAGTTATCATGGTTTACTGTATTTTACAGCCTATATGTATACGAGAATTCCATATATTGGAGTATACTTCGTATGTATGCAGCTGGCATGTCTACGTACTTAGTCCTAAGTATTTTAGGACTGGGGCATTACAGTTAATGCTGGGCTCACTACTGGGCTCGTAGTGGGGGTTGTGTGGCCATCTATAGTAAATAGATAGTTCTGATAATTAGACTGAGCTTTAGGTCAGTTCCAATAAATTTTTGGACTACTAAATAAGGTTAGGGCCCAATAATAAATAGGAATAGTTGGTAATGAATAGTTAATAAAATTTTAGGAATAAAGTAGTAATTAATTAGAGATAGATTTTGTAGAATAAATTAGAGATATTTTTCTAAGGAATATTGTGTCTTTTGACATAGATTCCTAGACATTGGACTTGATCCTACGATAATCCAGGTAAGTACAGTACAATCTGAGATTACTTGTACTTCTACCTTTGCATTTGTTCATATTGGACACTTGTGACACATTAACATTGATTGTACATTGATTGATTGATTGTGTCGGGATTAGGAGAAGTACTTAGTCTCTATGTGATCAAACCTATTTAGTGTAATATTGTGGATAGTCTAGTACACATCGCGCATGTATGGCTAGACCGGACCGGACCGTTGGTACTATTGTTTTAATTGTACTTATTGTGTGACAGCCGATCACATAGGAACTATTATTCAAATCACATATGCATTATCATTCTTATTGATTCAGTGTCACTTTTCATGTTTATCTAATGTTCAGCTTTTTGCATTATAGATTTATATAGTATATTTCATGTTGTAGGGTTGAACTTTGCTCCTTTTTTGACTGGATTTTTTGCAAGTGAGACTGATGATCTATTATATACTAGCTATTACGGTCCCGTAAAGGATGTGACTGGAGTAGACCTAGCTCAGGAGGTGGAGCCAGCTTTTGTAGGTTGTAGTAGTGATTTGTGTTGTACTGTTCAGTGTTGTATCGTGTAGTTTGGATGACTGTAATATAGCTTAGGATGCACTTTATCTTTTATCGGATCTGTTTCGGATATTCATTATAAAGTGTACTCCTAAAGTGTAACACCCTAGTCCCAAAAACGTAGGATTAGGATACGTATACATGCCAGCTACGCATCGAGAGGACTCTAGCCCAACTCGAATACGTATAAGCTGTCTGGTTATTCTAGACCAACTATATCTCAATCCTAATATCGGTAATAATAACGAATCAAGTGCAGTAAGGCTGATCTGACCATAATACACTGATTCTAGATTAGATCAATATGTTATAGTTGATCCCCAATAACACATTTATCATGAACAAGCTAGAGGAAAGTAGAAGCTTGTACAAGACTAGGCTATAATACAGCAAAATCAAATATAGGACAAAATCTAATTACGGAAGAGAAAGATAAATCAACTAAATATACATGCAGTCTTGGTGTAGCAATTATCCTCCATCAGTGTACCATACCTTTATCTAATACCTAGAGAGATCACAGGTCCTCAGAGGACTAGCAAGACACATAATATACATGCCTACTATATAGTAAATAACATGCAAGAAAAAAGAAATAACAAGTAGAGGAAAGGATAACACATAAAGGAACTCTATGGATGGTGACATGTCATGAGAATATAATATTAATCATGGCTATAGATGCATGATAAAATTGCAGCCCGGGAGGCACTAACAGTCCTATAACAGTGCTTTATCGTAGCCTGGGGAGGCACTAACAATAGAGGTATAGCCACGGCTAATAAAATATTGTCTCCTAAGGTACTATGAAGTCAAGTCTATCTAGTCATGTCCAAGTCAATACGGGTCAAATAGGTCAAAAAATATGGCACATGTATAGCAATACTATCACTAGACATGAACAAGATAGGAAAGATAGAACAAATAATATGCAAAGAAAAGTAACAATCTACGTGCACGTGAAACTAGAAAATAACCATGACGTGAAGCAAGAGAAATATGTAACCAAGTAAGAAAGAAAAAAATAGAAAAGCATGTAAGTACTGTAAAGGCCGGCAATGTGTACTTGCCTAGAGTTTTGTCCAATCTGTGCGGAGAGTGCAGAACAAAATCTACCGAACCATCCATGAACGAATGAATCATACTCCGTGCAATATCTACCAACCCAAATCATAAACAAATATGCATTATTTACTAAATACAATTATCTAACCACTCATATTCCTTTGTTGTTGGTACATGAAGATTTTTTATTCATAAAAATCTTTCCCTCTCTTTTCACATTTTTGTTCATCCTTTTTGTGCTCTAGGCAATGGCTAAGTCAGGGTGAATCTTCCAGAGTTGTGCGATGACGGGATACCGGTAAAGCGGATTTTACTACTATGAGCATTCGAAAAAGTTTGCATATAGACACGGATTAACTCTTAGGGCAGTGCTTCGTGCACGACTTTCCCGGAGGTCGGTAACTTAATTTTCTTTATTTTATTTACAGATTATTGAAGGAGAAAAGCAAAATTTTCAACAATTAAGAGTTAATCGTGTAATTATCTTCTTTTTACATGTCCTATTTAACATACACAAAATTTGATATCATCTTATGAACCAATATTGATTCATTCTTAACTATATTATGTGTCACATGTCAGACTGAAATATGAATATTTAGCACATGTCGTGCTTCAGAATTATTATGAGAGATGGTAGTGTAGAAGAGAATAATCACACGCATATATGATGTTCAAAGTTTACATGATTATATTTTCTCCTTGCTAGTTCCATGTTATTTAGATAGGAAAGTTTGTACGAGTTCTTCTTTACAATTTCATGAATACTTTAATCTAATAATAATCACTCACAATTTTTTTCCAAAGAATGTATAAATTGACTAGATATTTCCATACTACTTGATTCAATATAGACAGTATGCCTCATGTCTACATGATGTCAGTTTCATGCTTAAAAGTTAGGATCTACATAAAATGTATCATAGACCAGAGCATAGTAGTGATCAGTTAAATTCAAAATTGTACTACTCGATGTGATCACCTTATAATGTAAGAATAATTTGTTGACCCAACTATCCTTTCATTTTTATACATGCTAAATTGAACTTGAGATCAAGTAGATGATATGTAGTTATTGTGCTACATGCAAGAACTTTGTCAAGTAATATCTTTGCCTATGTACTACACTTCATGTTCGGTCATTGATCCTAGTTGGTAATATGGACAGGGAGTCACAGATATGTTGAAGTATAATTTATTATTTGTTTGCATCTAGAGATCATGAACACAACTATGAAATTTTTATTTATAAACCTTGCAATGTTACAGTCACAACCAAGTAATTTTTTGGATGCTTGCATGACATAGCACTCTTGCTCTATCTCTATAATTTGATGATGAATGCATAGTTTGAATGAATACTAATTCATTTTGTTAGCAACTTCAATAGTTTTATCTGCCTCACTGATCCTTAAGAATTCTGATAATATTCTTGTTTTTCCTTATTGTCATTTTATGTCCAATGTAATTTGATTAATTTTCCTCGGAGCACGATTTGTAGCTCATCATTATGGGCCTATTTTTGGCTTAGACCCCATTTGATCTCAAACAAATATTATGTTTCATTTCGACCCAAATGCCCATTTGTGGGAATGCATGGGTCTCAAAAACAGATAGTTGAGAAATTTTCCATCCCCGAACTGTAATCAAAACTAGTTTTTGAGAATTCTCGGGTTGGTTCTAGTAGATTGTATATAAATTGAGAAATGGAACCAATCGTTTTCCTCCCAACTATAATAAAGATGCAGTTTTGCACACAATGTGACGTGTGAGGATCCTTGCAAGGTGTAATCTTTTCGTCAACATTCAACCATTTGACTTGTTTTGCATTGTGCATTTGGTAGTGGTAGAGAGGATTTCAGGTGGAATAGTTTCTATAAATTGGAGGGTTAATGGATCTGTGCAAAACTTACAAATTTTTTATTAAAAAAACTGGGGTTAATGTTATAAATAATTTAGATAAAATTTAGCTACAGGTCCTATGTGATTTATGAATGTTGGAGATTATATATGCCATGTTAATGTGTTCGAGCCAACTATTTGCCAACTATTTTCTTCGATCGGACCTCAATGCACGTTTATATCACTCATCATGTCATGCTTTCTAGCTGAAACAGTTGCATTCAATCCCTATATTATAGTTCATATAGATAGAGATTCTGCATTGTTGTTGTTTTTAAAAGGGACTTGTTTACATAGAAAATTGTAGTGTATAGTTCGTCTGTGAGGGTTTTTCAAGAGATAGGGTTTAGGGTTCAGACTTTGAATATTTTGTTACTGGAGCATAAAAACCATCCCGGTCCTATTAAATCATTATTGGCTTACTGTTTGAATGTGTTGACAATATCAAACCTCAAGAATTTGGGGTTGGTTGTTCTTGTTGATTAACTTTGGAGGTTTAGCAAGGTTTAGAACTCTTGCTTGAATTACCATGCAAATCACCACATGCACATACATCCATTAAAAAATGAACTTATGAGTGACATGAATATGTTTTATAGTTATATATTCTCTATTGGTCAATTCAGCTTGAAAGTCATTACATATTTCCTAATAATTTTATTTGTTCTCTTAATAAGTACAGTTGGAGGACAATGATATGTGCATTCATTTTTTTTCACTTTAGTCCTAAAAGTAATTATTTTGCTTTCTATTCTTGTATGTATAAGTTAGGTTGTATTCAAAAAATTTGTTCACGTGTCTGAAATTTAGTATTATATAGTTTTAAAATGCCATGAATAGTTCTAGTTCTTTTAAGACAAAATTGTATAAGCTTGTATGTATACAATCTATTTTATGTGCATACGGTTTCTTTAGTTTTGTGTACGCATACAAACAATAAATCATAATAGGCCATTGTTTAGCAAATGGTTTAGCAATTGGTTAATATCTTGTGTGATCTAAATTTGGCTGTATAATTGTTTATCATGTCCTCTTATGGTAATGTTGACTGAAATTTTGCTATTCATGCCTTCTAAGAAGCACAAACACCATAATTGCAATGAAAGATACTTTAAGTAAAAAAATTCCATTGAATTTCTTATCTACGGTTCTTGATTCATACTCACCCTCAGCTCATAATACATCATGAAGTTAAATCGACTAGAGAGACAGATATTGTGACAGAATATACCATTGTGTGTTTGAAGTTGTCCATACAACTATCTAGCATACAAAATGTTGCCTACTCATGTTTTCTTTAAGAGAACTTAGTGGTTTCAATCATCAACCCAATATTATATATTTTACAAATACTCAAATTTAGTGTTGGATATCTATATTCATGAAATTGCCTAGAGACCTGAATGTTGTTTTGTTGAATTTTAGATCTTGTGTGTTGATCTATATTTGTTAAATTATCGTAGTGAATGCATTGTTATGCCAGAATGAACAAGTTTTGGTCGGTATCGTTTCAGTTATCTTTTTTGTAATATGCAAAATAAATCCTATTTTTTCGAAGATATGATCATTAGAAATAATTTTAACTTTTTGAAAATAAACAAAATGTTAACGGTGACGGTAATAAATTTATTTTTGTACTCATTTATTCTTAACATGGTCTTTGTAATGTTATCTTGCTAAGCCAGAAGCATTAGAGATTGTGACTTGTTGAGGATAAGTAAGTAAAACAAAGTTCTTTGCTCTATCTTCTGATAGTGGATGTTTGCGAGAATAATAAACTATCTCTAAATAATGTATAAAAATAACATATTTTTTGCATTGTATTAATAGATCTTGATCATTTGGAAATGATTATGGTATTGTACACTATTGTATTAAAGTGATATTATATGATATTTTTTCTAGATCGGTTTGCATGAACCTTAGCTGACCGTATTGTCACAATGTTAGAATTTTAGTCAGAAAGAAATTACCAATTGTTTTGTCACAATATTTAAATTATATTAGGCAAGTATTTGTTTGCATATAAACTGTGACATTACAATTTTCTTTGACACATTCAAACAATTAGTCAAAAGAAAATAGTTTAGTGATATTGCAAATCCCTATAAATCTTAAGTTTGAAAAGTTGAGATTATTTTGGGTACAACACGAAATGGTCCTTCTGTCAACCGAACATAAATAGCTCTAAGCGATACGGTATTTAATCGTCCTCCTGTGGACCTCCGCTAGCTGGGAACCGGTCCCTACTGCTAACCCAAGTTGATCAAAACTTGATAAACTAAGATTTGATAAGGTCAATAGCAAAAATCAGACTAACAGTTTTTTTAAAAATGGCTTGCAAAGATAAATCTTTAGAGCCAAGGCTGAAAGTTATTGTATCTTACTTTAAGTGATGATAGAGTCAGATGAGTTTTTGTTCCCTATCCTAATATTTATATCAGCAATTAGTGAAACCACATACTTGTTAAATAATTGATGTCACCAAATTTGATTTAGAAATAACTAAATCAGTCAAACCAATTTCAGAATATTTTTAAGGATATTCTATACTACAAAATTGTATCATATTAGATACTCTTATCTATGTCACAGAAAGTCATTCTAATACAAATTGGGTAACTGACTCATATGACATCTAATCCATTTATGGATATATATTTTACTCTATGAGGAGTTTATCTCTTGAGTTTATGGAGGAATCATAGTAAGAGTATATATACTCAAAAATGTTATCTTCAGTCATATTATGGCTCAGATATTTTATACTTTACATGATCTATGTATTTTGTACCTGTCGTTTATTTAAAATTATGCTAAAAGCATGATCTTGTGAATTCTAAGATGAACATGTACCTGCAGCTGCGTTTTAGACATTAAAAGAGCCTAAAAGGCAAAATTGTGGTTCTTGACTATACAAATCAAAAAGAACTTTACAGATCTCTTGATGAAGAGTTTGTTTACTCTTGAGAAAGAGTTTGTCGAGGAGTTTAATCCTATTATCATCGAGGGGGATGAGAGGTTAAGCCCATAAGTTAGTCACTAGCAGTGGCAACCAAATCGAGTCTGACTGAAGATCCCAAAAGTCGGTTCAATGGGTAGAAACAAGTTGGACTTAGGTGACTATTATGGAACACTGACATTAGGATTAAATTCTTTTAAAATAAATGCCCAACAGGATATACAATGTTATACATGGATACCCCATCCCTATGGTGACAGTGTTCCGGTGTGATATGGTTAGGGTAAGTTTTAACTCTTAATAAGTCCAAGCATGATATGCAGGGTTGACTCCTATCACTAATCTTTGAGGACTTACATATATGAGAGGTCGTGAAGGCCCGACTATATGCAGTATGATCTTAGACGACTCTTATAAATATGAAAAAGTGTGCATGGACAATCAAACGCGCCACCCGATAGGCCCAAGTACCTCTAGCGTACTATGCGTGTTGTTTTCTAATCTGGTTTCAAAAAGATTGATTCAATGTGTAGTCCATCAACTCTTCTTTAGACAAAGAAAATAGTCACTTAGTGAGATTCAATGCTGCAGTCCATCTCATCTATGCATAGCATACACTTGTCTAATTTTTTCTTATCTCTTCTTTCGAAACTTGAACTTGATTTTATTTTTTTATTTTTTTATTTATTTATTATTTATTTTTTTGGGGGGGGGGGGGGGGGGATTGTTGTATACAGCTAATGCTGTAGTAAAGAAAAATCAAGTCCAAACATTTTTTCTCCTTCAATACACATTTGGAACGTTAAAAATTTCTAACGTTTCTTCTCCTTCAATGTACATGTGTACGTTAGAAATTATTTGCTCCAACGGCTAGCTTGTAGGAGTATTGATTTCATTTTTTAATTCATATCATATTCATTGCTACTGATTTTATTTAATCATATTCATTCTATTGATTTTATTTTAATTCACTAAATCATATTCACTGCTATTGATTTCATTTTAATTCACTATCATATTCATTCCTTAGATATGTGCCTACATTATATACTCACATATTCCTTTTTGGTACATGAAGATTTTTTATTCATAAAAATATGTCGCTCTCTTTTCACTTTTATGTTCATCTTTTTTATGCTCTGGGCAAGGGCTAAGTCAGGGGCAATCTTTTCGAGTCGTGTGCGACCACGGGATACCGGCAGAGCGAAGGTTTTACCACTAGCAGCATTCGAAAAAGTTTGCACATAGATCTGTATTAACTTTTAGGACAGTGTTTTGTGCGCGACTTTTCCGGAGGCCGGTAACCTTAATTTTTTTATTTATTTACATGATTTTAGAGAAAAAACAATATTTTTAACAATCTAGGGATGTATTATGCGGCAATGCAAAACCTTGTACACAAGATCCTATCTCTCTCTCACTTTTAAGAAGTCGACATTGAAAATTTAACACTATTCCTGTT
The DNA here is from genome assembly GCA_029216955.1 of Iris pallida. Classification (NCBI taxonomy): domain Eukaryota; kingdom Viridiplantae; phylum Streptophyta; class Magnoliopsida; order Asparagales; family Iridaceae; genus Iris; species Iris pallida. Next base: position 16,388,187 of record JANAVB010007399.1, read on the forward strand.
TATATACCTTAACCCGATAAACTTCACTAGTCTGAAGTCAACAGATAGATAGGCTATAGAAGTTAAAAGATTCATACCATGTTTTTGTCTTGACTGCAGACAAAGTGAAGCGATTGAAATAAAAGTAGATACTAACGAAAAATAAGATGCATCTATTATACCTTATTTTTCCTTTTCATTACCTAATATTAGCCATTTTCCTTTTTCATTATCTAATATCAGCCATCTCACTGGCTGAAGGAAAATTTGAAATATAGAAAGAGTTGGTTAACTTACTAAGTGGAAATCCTAAGCCGTATGTTATCGCTATCTGGTACATATCTTTGTAGAAATAGAAATCCCACATAAAGGACTGTCAAAAAATTTGGCAGTCATAAACTACATCAAGTTTAATTTAAGACTGTTAAATATTTTGGCAGTCCTACATGCTGCTAGGACTGTCACTGCAACAAAATTTGATATCCTAGGTAATTTTTATGCCGCGGGCTACGTTAGGAATATTTTTTTCCAAAATTAGAGAAGTTTGGTTCTGTATATAATATTTTTGACAGTTCTAAACTCCATCTTCTTCATCAATAATTTTTTTTCAATATTTGAACAGTTCTAGGATTATGAATTATTTTGAGAAATTTTGAGTCGCACTCCATTTTTACCTATATCAAGATGCACCACATTGCTTTACCTAATATAACCTCCCACTTTTGACTGAAACCGTCCATAGCTAACAACCAAACCCTTTGGCCGATAATTTTTGACAAAAATATCCTTGTCTTTTTCTCACAACCTAAACTCAAACTCAAATCCTAATCTCTCCTCCTCCCGTCCCGCCGCTGCCGCGCCGCCGCCCCCGCCCTGCCGTTGCCGCGTCCATCGCCACCACCACCACCATCATTACCACCACCTTCACTATCACCACCACACACCTTCACCATCACCATTACCATCACCATCACCACCACCGCTCCCCCGCCGCCCTCGCTCGGCAGCCCCGCTCGCTCGACGAAATACCCTTATCTTTTTTCTCACAAACTCAAACTCAATGATTGTGGTGCACTTTGAATTTGGGTAAAGCAAGTGGGTGCAACTCAAAATTTCTCAAAAAAAAATTCCAATTTTTTCCAAAATAATGGTATCTACCGAATACAATAAACATTAGGGTTTGTAATTTGTTTATGAGGAGCCTTTGGGTGTCATTTCTGAATTTGGAAACAAGATTGGGAAGAAATATATGGTTTGGGTGAAGACAGAGAAGATGAGGTGGTGGAAGAAGTGAGGGTTAACGTGAAATATATGGATTTTTTTTTTGGATGGGGGGAGGGGGGGGCATGCAGTCATAAGTAAAAAATTCACTGTCCTGAATAATTTTTCTAAGCTTGGTTAGCCCCAATCTTGATCTAGCACTAAATAAGAAGTAAAGTGCCTTTATAATTAGCCTTTTTCTAGGGTGAGCATAATCGGTTTCGAACCGCAAAACCGAACCGAACCGTAGTAGCAAAACGGTTCGGTTTATTCGGGCAAACGGTCGGTTGACGGTTTTAAAATTTAACAATACGGTTTTCGGTTCGGTTCGCGGGTTTCGAAAATTTGGACCGAACCAAATTCCAACCGAACTAAAGAGAAGCAAATTACCTATTTACCCTTCCCCAATCCCCATATATACTCTTCGCAGCCCTAATATCTCTTTCCTCCCATAATCGCAGCCGCTCCCAAATACTTAGGGTTCTCCGGTTATCTCGAGCGGCTCGAGCCCCCTCTCGTGACCTCGTCCCCTCACCATTCTCCAGCGGAGATCTGGGTCTCTCCAGCGTGTGAGCCCCCTCCCATTCTCCATTCTCGGTGAATAGGGTTTCTCTCCCGAGCCCCCTCTCCATTCTTCTCCACCAGAGATTAGGGTTCGGTTTATACAAAAAATGGTCGGCTAACTTGTCTCTCCCCTCTCCATTCTTCTCCACTGGAGTTTGGGTTTCCCTCCACTCTCTGCCGTCTCCGATCTACTCATCTATGGTACATGTAAATTTTTTAGATCTACTCATCTACTTTAGTTAAAATTTTATTTTAATTTTGTATTAATTTTGGTTGTGCAGATATGTTTTTTGGGCAATTTTTCGCTTAAGAGGCTCGATCTCTCGGCTTTTGCTCTGCAAAATTACTGGTATAGACTATAATCTCTATTACAATATATATAAATTACCATGTTAAAATAAATGCATGCTGGGAAGAAGAAATAAGCCATTTGAGCCATTTTTTTCTTCTTTTTCTTCTCTCTTTTTTTGGGTGCAGGACATGGCTTGTATACTTGCTTGAATTGTTAAAGTTGGCATCACCGACATTGTATATTTGCTTGATCCATATCTGCTTGAATTGTATATTTGCTTGAATTGTATAATGGCTTGAATTGGCATCACTGGCATTGTAATATTTGCTTGAATTGTTAAAGTTGGCATCACTGGCATTGTATATTTGCTTGAATTGTTAAAGTTGGCATCACTGGCATTGTATTTGTAATTTATGAATTGTTAAAGTTGGCACCAGAAATTGGCATCAGTAAATCTGCTGGAAATTTATTTGTGAACTCTGGAAGTCCATACTGGAGCTGGCATTGTATATTTGTGAACACTTGGCGTCAAAAACTAGCATTGTATTTTGTGAACTCTGGAAGTACTGGAACTGAAAATTTACTATATGGGTTAAATTTGTCTATTCTGGTCCATAAATTAATTTTCTAGGTTAAATTTGCCTACTTTGGCCCATAAACCGGCCCATTAAAATCAGGGCCCAAGAACCGAATTAACCGAACAAACCGAACCGATTTAGAACGGTTCGGATCGGATCGATTTCGACTAAAATGGTTCGAATCGATTTTCAACTATTAAGTTAGGTTCTTGGCCGGTTTAAGAAATTACGGTTCGGTTTGAACTGAACCGACCTTTGCTCACCCCTACTTTTTTCTCTCTCTATTTTTCTAGGTTTTTTTAGGGGCACCACCACTTCTACTAGGGGGCAGCCCTTACTTAGGGGCAGCCCAGAAAGTGGAGATTTTACTAGGGGGAAACCCACATTTTACTAGGGGGCAGCCCAACCCCCAAAACTCTCATTTCCTTCCCATTTCATAATTTCCTCTCTCTCTCCTCCAAAAAAAAGAAGAAGAGCTCTCTCTCTCCTCTCCCAAAACCCTAGAAAATTCTCCTCCACCACTCTAATCCTAATTCCTCCACCAAATTTCTTTCAAGAACACTCCTACATTCGACGAGATGACACGCAAGTCGAAGAAATTGGATTCTAGGTACGTTCTTCCCTAATTTCTTCTATAATTTTCTATATTTTATTCGAAACCCTAGAATAGTTTTAATTGTCTAAAAACTTTTGATAATTTAGGTTTAGAATGTCTTTAACTAACCCTAGAAAATGACAACTAGCGAGTCGTTTGGCCCTGAGTACAGTAGGACTGCCAAGCATGTGGCAGTCCACATGTAAACAAGGACTTCCAGAGTCCTGGCAGTCCTCTTTCAATAGAGGACTGCCAGGACTGTGGCAGTCCTTGTTTACATGTGGACTGCCACATGCTTGGCAGTCCAATTGTACTCAGTTTTAGTTGTGGTCTGGGGGTGGGGGATAGGGGTAACAGTTCTATTTTAGTTTGCATTATTTATTAACTATACGGTCGCACAATCCATTGTTCTATAGGGGTAACAGTCCTCCGGACGCACCAAAAGAATACGCCCCACCGCGTCAAAGCGGAAGGAACGCGCGGAACGCCCTCTTGAGCGTCTGATTACAATTTCCGAACCGGAGCGCCAAGGTCGGTCTGGGACACGGAGACCCCCACCGGGATCACAAGCTCGGTCGAAGCAACGAGCTCGTACTCCTTCTCCTTCTTCCAGTTGACGACGACGTGCCAATTAGCCAAACTATTTTGAACACCTTCCTAGAGTGGCTCAATGGAGGTCGGCCCAGGTGGAAACGAAAGATTGGCGAATACTTGCTTCCATTCGTGAAGTACTTGACAATTTGGTACCAGAAGAGGTAATAAATTGGGACTTATTTTTTTATGTTAAGTTTTTTTTGTTGTTAACTGTTTTCCTACAGATATTTTGGGATCCATACCGGGATTTGCGCGAGGGGAGTCGTGCCATCCAACAAGTTTTTTTTATTTCATGGCATGATCACATGCTATGATATCACGGAGCCGTAAATGCCTGATCGTGTACTTCGGTAGTTTGGCTTCGTGCAAAGTGTGCCGAAGCGCACACTACAGATGTTGGAACCTCCCCGCGGGACCCAACCATTGAACTACAAATCGGCGTATTTCGACTGGGTGACCGACTTCTACTCCGAGTGGCAAAGGCACCTGCTTGGGAAAGATGAGAGTCAACCGGTCACCCAGATGGCCGACTGCAGCGAGGACTACATGCCGTACTTCTGACGGGTCGGACATCCTAAGTTGTTGAACCCTACAAACCCGGGTCCCGAGGCCGTAGTAGCTGTTGGAAATCTTCCTTCGAAAAACATCTTGTATGCTTCATTGGTGAAGATGGTGAGTTCCGCATTAGTAATTAGTTTGAGATTTTCATGTTTGTATACTAAATTCAAGTATACTTTCATTTACCGTCTAGAAGGGCGAAGGAACTGGCCAAGACACTTCGAAGCGCTTGCCAAAGTGACACTAGTGTCTTGGTCGACACTAGTGCCTTGGTCGCTAAGGAGCTGAGCGCATCGACGACGAGGTTGAGTTCCCATTCATGCGTAATGCGGAGTCTCGTTCGAAGGCCCGCCATGATAGTAGTATGATTGTCTGATTGTCTGAAGTTGGCTATTTAGGATGTTGATATTTTTGGGTGTCGAACATGTTGGATACTTGTGTTGAAATATTTTTGAATGTTGATTTTTTGGGTGTCGAACATGTTGTTGGATACTTGTGTTGAAATACTTCTGTTGGATATGTGTTGGATACTTGTGTTGAATATGTGTTGGATACTTGTGTTGAATATGTGTTGAATACTTGTTTGGATACTTGTGTTGAATACTTGTGTTGGATACTTGTGTTGGATACTTGTGTTGAATACTTGTGTTGGATACTTGTGTTGAATACTTGTGTTGGATACTTGTGTTGAAATGTTGTACTGATACTCTGTGACAGAGTTTCTCAAACTGAAATGCTTTGACTGAGACGTTGTGACAGTGAACACATATAACACAGGTATACTCATATAACACAGGTGGGCAAAGGTAAACACATATAACATATAACACAGGTAGGCACAGGTAAGCACATATAACACAGGTAGACACATATAACACAGGTAGGCACAGGTAAATACATATACTCAAAAAATTCTCCATATATATACTGGACTTCATATTTCACTGTATACAAAAGTGGTCCTCCATATACAAAATGTCAAACTGTAAATATAATATACTTAGTCGATTTCGACGTCGTAGTGGTCAGCAGGTAAGTCTCTTGGCTCCTCAATCTTCAACAACTTCTTACAATGGTTGATCTGGTCAACGAAAGGTGTGGTCCAAGCGATGGCTTCGACCGGTGCTCTTTTGTACCAAACTGTTGAAGGTGGAGGAATCGGAGAATGAGCGATCATCTTAGTACAATGAAGTGATCCCCGATCAGACCTATAGTACATAGGTTAGACACTCCGTGGTCCGTCGGAGGAGCGCACATCGGAAAGAATGTATTGTTAATATCCGGCGAGATAAGTACAACAGGTATCATGTACCTATTGGCAAATAAATAACTGGCAGACGGGACTGACATGTAGTGGTCTGTCCCGGTAACACTGTCGGTGCAAGGGATACTTAACAACAAACTTACAACGGTTTCTTCGCTTAGGATGCGGGAGTAGAATGGAAGACGAGTCTCTAACTCCTCGCAAATCTGGGGAGGCCCAATGTATGTCGATGTACACACCCGCAAACCTGGGGATCAAACTCGACATACTTTGACCTTTCAATCACATCACATATTAATGTCAACGCCATGTGAGATACCACGCGAACTAAAACATCTAACAGTACATCCTTTCTATGCTCATGCTTGACTATATTTAAGCTCATTTCAAATGATGCCTTAATTTCATTCACCGTCCGCTCTACCAATAGATGTATAGCTTCCCAAACAGAGACAAAGTTACCGAGAGATGATTTTAGTTGTCTCTTCCCTACAGAGTGCTCCTTCGACACGGTTGGTAGTTGTCGTGCCGTAATGCTTCACCAAATTCGTCAATGCTAAGACAAAGTGTTCTTTGTGCGGTTCAAGCCATGTATCTTTGATGTATGAAATGCATGCCGGCTCCCTCGCCTCCCACTTTTCCTTGAACATGTACCATGCAGCGTCGTAACTGTCAATCGTAGAGGCTTGCCACACACAATTCCAGTCATTGGAGAATTCTTAAAAATTTTGCATGTCAATTTTACCTTCCTCCTTCTGAAACTTCAACTTACATTGGGCTTGAATATTACGATTGACATGCCAAGTGCATAGCAATGTATCCGCTTGAGGAAAAACGATGCGAATAGCATTAATTAAGACATACTCTCTGTCGGTCACAAGAACTGATGGCTCTGTATGACCAGTGTAAAGTGTTTTCAGTTTCTCCAATGCTATGTGTAGTCTTCAAGTTTTTCACTCTTCATGAAGCAAAATGCCACCGGGAATGTTTTTCGAGTAGAGGTGAATCCGACAATATGAAGGAGGCATCTTGAACTTGTTGGTCTTGTACGTGCAATCAAGGACTAACACGTTGGCAAAAGACCTGGCCAGACTTATGCAATCTGGATGAGCCCAAAAGATTGAAACTACTTCATTACTCTGGGGATGTCTTCTATGGAACTCAACGTAATGATTATCGGCAAGCAACTTCAGCACTTCTTGCATCGTCATTCTTGATTTGGTCCGGATAGCGTTCGAAGGATAGGGCGTTGTATATTGACCTCATCGTAGACATGTTCTTCTCATCTTCATGCTGTATGACTGAATATATTTGTCTCGGTGCAACACCGGAAGTGGACAAGTCTTCGGCTATCTTCTTCTCCGTAGGGTTCAACCGTCCGACATACGGATGACCCAATAGTGTCTCGACAATCTCATGATTGTGGGTTCCATTCTTCACTTGTACTGACCACTTTCCTTCTTCTTCGTTTCTAATCTGGATCATGAATGGACAAACACATTTCCTCGTTCCAGTTTTCTTTCTTGGAACTTTATTTTGGATAACTGTGGCTTTCTTGTGCGATCTCACACACCACCTCTTTCACAGCCAACCATCACACTGTGTCGTCCCGGACAATTTCGGCACGATCTAGATATCACTAGAACTAAGTTGTTTTCCCGTCCAACTTCTCGACACCATTGTACCGCATCGTCGCTTGATTGAAACGAAAGATCGGTCCAAAATAAATGCCCTACATCGATTGCAATTGGAGCATGTACCGAAGATCCAACTCCTACAATAGAAGTTAAAAGTCAATGGACTGCCTCATCTATAGGACTGCCACATATGTGGCAGTCTCTCACATATATAGGACTGCCACATATGTGGCAGTCCCTCATATCTAAAGGACTGCCACATATGTGGCAGTCCAAATCCAAGAGAGGGACTGTCAGACAAGTGGCAGTCCTCTGTGTTAAAATCCGATTTTTCATCCGAAAAAAGTTAAAGTTTAGTTACCAAGAGGCCTTCCTATGCATCAAAGTGTTCTTCGGACGTTGTGGGAGGAGAGTTTCCAGCATTTGATGGTCCGGGTTGTTCCATTTTCTATTTCTTTTTACATTAAACACAAAATTCAACTTTTATATGTAAAATTTAGGTTAAAACCTTACACAAAAATAAATTCGACGACTTACAAATTGGAAGAAGTGAAGGTTAATTCTTTAACAAATTTAGGTGGGGGGACAATTTCACCTAGGTTAGGTTAATTCTAGGGTTTTATGAGGAGGAGAAAAAAAGAGTGGAGGAACAATGGAGGAAGAGAAGTAATAGAGGAAGAAAGAGAGAAGAAATAAAACAACATTGGGTTTTATAGTAAATTATGGACTGCCCCCTAGTAAAAAAAAACCTATGTCAAACTTGTAATTTTTTCAAAAAAAAATTGGACTGCCCCCTAGTAAAGTGGTGGTGCCCCTAAAAAACTTTTTTTCTATTTGACTTTTCATTCTTCCTTTATTAAACCCCGCCACTAATTTTAATTTTCTAGTTAGCACTTGGGCGTTAGGCCTTAGGCCTAATTTTTTTTAATGGCTAGTTAGCACTTAAGACCTAGTTTGGTATTGCTTATAGCTTATCAAAAAGCTTCCACTGTCAAGTTATGATGTCGGTTTTTGAAAAGCAATATCAATACCAAATTAAATCTTAGGCCTTGTTTAATATGGCTAATTTCAAGGGCACTTCATTTCTTACTCAGGATTAGTCCAACTTTTTTAAATTTACAAGTTTGTCACTAGAAAATTTACTCAGGACTAGCCCAAATGTTGGTGTATAAGTCAATTTTTTTTCTTTTCTTTTCTCTTCTTCTTCCCTTTTTTCCTACCGATGCCGTAAACATTTTTTCTTCTAAATCTCTCTCAATAATATGCATGCATAAATTTCATCTTCCAGTAACTAAAATTTGATTTAGTATTCATTCTAGACCGATTTTTGATGTTTTGAACTCATTTTAGGGTTACCAACTTCAAAAATGTCCACAGTCGCGATTGGGGACGATAATGGACAGTTAAATGTTTTAGCAATCCTAGACTATAGCAAGTCCAGTTTAGGACAGCTAAAAAATTTGGTAGTACTAGATGTTGTTATGACTGCCAAAAAAATTTGACCGTCCTAAAATTTATAGTCCTAAGTTTATGGGTTAGAAATTTAACTTCTGGGTTCCTTGCTAGATAATGTCAGTGAGCATATGACTCCTAATAGGGAAGAATGAAAGAAATTAAAGTGCTAAATCACATTCAGGCTCCATGCTCAAGCTCAACCGCAACTCGTTTTTCTTTCGACATCACATTCAATGCTCAACTCTGTTATAAATGTTTCTTTGTTTTACTTCTCCAGAAGCTTATGATTTCCAGAACCCTATTGGAAACATAACTATCAAGTGGACTATTAAGGAATGGACTACAAATGGTCTTCTTTGGACATCAAAATTTTTGGCAGTTCTAGATACTATCAGGACTATCAAAATTTTTGGTAGCCCTATACTGAACTTGCGGCAGTATAGGACTGCCAAATTTTTTGGCAATCCTGCATGCTGCTAGAACTGCCAAATTTTTTGGCAGTCCTATACTGCAGCAAGTCCAGTATAGGACTTCCAAAATTTGGCAGTCCTGCATGTTGCTAGGACTGCCAAAATATTTGGCAGTCCTAAGAAAATTTTGGCAGCGGTAATAATTTTCGTATACATGTAATTTTTGTTCTACCACTAAGTAATTTTTTATAATTTCATGGCAACCCTAAACTCCATCTTCTCCGTACAATAATTTTTTCCAATCTATTTTAACAGTCCTAGGATTAGGAATGATTTCTTCCAAAAAAAAATACAAAAATAACAATATCAACATAATACATAATTTCTTCTAATTTTTTTTCCAATTTTTTTTGTGAGGAACCTTTGGGTGACATCTCTTAATTCGAGAACAAGATTGGAAAAGTCTAGGGTATTGTTGGAAATGGAGAAGATAGGTGGTGGAGAAGAAGTGGAGATTTGAGAGGGTTTGGAAAGAGAGAGAGAGAGAGAGAGAAAAAGGTTGAATGAAGGAAGAAAATTGGGTTGGGGGAGAGAGAAGAGTGAAAGGTTGAATGAAGGAAGAAATTGGGTTGGGGTTGGATTTGGGGGCAGCCCTAAGTAAAAAATAGATTGTCCTGAGTAATTTTTTCTTAATCCTGGACTAGTCCTGAGTAAGAAGTGAAGTGCCCTTACAATTAGCCAAATTTTAATCCAAAAAATTAATTATAAATTTTTTAATATTAATTTTAATATTTAATTTCAATTTAATTTTAACTTTAATTGTAATCTTAAGCTTCATTTAATTTTAATTTTAATTTTAATTTTAATTTTAATTTAATTTTAGTAATTTTAATTTAAAATGATATAGTTGTCATGTCAGATGACACGTCAGTTGTAACATATGAAAATGACTTTGAGAGATACTTTGGAGAGATGAATAGCATTTTTCAATATATTTTTATCATTTCAAAGCTCGTACTTTTCCTCTACTTTAATTTCCCTGAATTAAGCAGAGCCAAAGTTGGTCAGTTCATATCTATCAAGGCGCGTATTGGACCGTTCCGACCGACCCGAGCCCAATTTTGGTCGAATTTGTTAAACTGAATTAGGCCGGGCCAGTCCGATTAGGAGTTCGGTATGGGCCAAGCCAAATATAGACTCCAAAACTCAAATCAGCACGGCCCACTGCCAGAAAAAGTAGGAGCGAGTTTAACCGGACTGGGTACTGGGCATGGGTTAGACCGTTTTATTTTTCAAAAAAAAGGGGGCTTTTATGAGTGCTATGGACTTTGGAGGCTATGCTTTGGGCATTGAGTCTTTCACTACATAAAAATGTATTAAGAAAAAATATAATTAATAAATATTCAATATATATTATTTTCGTTACATAAATGTTCGTTGGTATGACTTATTTTTGCATTTATGCTTTCAACCTCTCCTCCAGCTTCCTTCGTCAACCACAGGAAAAGTTGCAGAGAGATTGAAAGTCAAAACGCAAAACATACGTCGTATCAAAAAAAATATGTATAAGATATACCTAACAATAATAGCATATATCGAAAAATGCCATATGATAGTCGCGATTAATGATAAATAAAACAATAAGTTGTTGTAGCTAATTATTCGAACTAATACATGATAATTGTAACTACCTAAGTTTTTAGTACTAATAGTTAAATAAATTAAAATAGACATTTTTTAAAGGATGCAGATACTAGATATAATTGTCTAGATGTCTACGAATTTTTTTCCACAATTACTACGTTGATTCATTTTCCACAATGCATTCATTCAACAAGAGTTAGATGGGAGTGTATTGTTTCGTATCACGTTCATTATAAACTCACTAAACTGGTGTCAAACTTCTGATTTCATCCAATTATAATTTATTAATTCTTCGTAGCATAGTTTCCACTGAGGTTGCACGGATTGAGGCTCTTTTACTCCATGAAGATTGTGGTATGAGTTGAGGTTGATGATCTTGCGGTTATTGTAATGGTTGTTTATTTTCTATGGTAATGTACAAAGTTATTTCACCAAATAGAATACGAGACTGTTTGTAAGTATTAGAAGAGATGAAAGAAATGTTGTTGTGGTAAATTTGGATGAATTTAGTCTTATTTATAGGATTTTTTGGTGCCAAATGACTACCATATCCTTAGAACATTTATATATATATTGGTCATTTTCAGCAAAATGATCAAAATATTCCTTGTTAACGTTCACACACGGCTAGAATATATGTTGGTAAAATATCCAAAAAAATCTAATATGGTTATTGGAGGGTTTACCAAAATACCCCCAATATTTTTATAACGGTTAAAAGTGAGATATAACTTAAAATATCCTCCATCCCACAAATGTTATGTTATTGATTCACATTAGTGGTGCATCCCAGGGGTGGGGGAGGAACCGGGTTACATAGGACCAGGTCGAGTTACCGTCCGGACGAATCGGATCGATAGTTTTCTTTTATAAGTCCAGCTCGAAGTGTCTGGGGTTCGGGCCTAGAAAACAAATCTAGTTTGAATCAATATAGGAGTGGATAGGGTTGGATCCGTGTTGACCCATCTCGAATTTGACTATGCTTGGCCTATAATGAATTTCGGACCGCTCGACCCAATACATACATGTGGTTCATGCGATTAGTCATTTAATACATTTTCTTGCAAAAGCCAATTTGTCATAATACAAGTAAGAATAATACAACACAAGTAATAAAAGTACACAAGTGTTTTGTTTTAAATTGTGTGTTGTTTTTATTTTTTATTTTTTTGAAATGGGTTCAAATTTATGACCTTCCCGCTAATCCTTATTAGCTTCAAGCACTGCACTCTGCATTGTGTCAAAGTAAGAATAAGATCGCTACATACAGTTGTTATAGCCATTGTAAACATTTTGTTCTAGGAGTTTTTCTTTCTTTAGAATTCTATCGTTGTACCCTTTCCATATTTTTCATTTACTGTAAACTATGTAAATTGAGGCTTACCTATAATGAATATCATCAAAAATTATTCCAGTCTCTCTTGTTAACATGGTATCAGAGCTTGACTCTTATAGAGGAAATGACATCAGAGCACGCACCGACTAGCAATTTTTGTTAAACTTGAAGGCAACAACTATAGTCATTGTTCATTTTTTATGAGATTTTCTTAAAGAAAGGGTTTATGGAATATATTATCGGCAGTGAAACTTGGCATGATGCAAAACATATGATAAATTTGTCAATTGGGAAATCAACAATAACAAAATCCTTACTTGATTGAAAATATTGTTACTCTATCAATTAGTGTGCAAATTGTTAAATTCGAAATTGCAAAAGAAGCTTGGGATTCTTTTAGCACATAGGTATCCAAACTAATTTTGCTCAAAATATAAATTAGAACAAGATATATGTTCATTGAAACAACAAAATCAATAATCAATTTCAGACTGTTATTCAGAGATGTCTATTATTTGAGATCAATTGGCTCTTATGGAACCTAAATGGACATCTAATTTGCAATTTGGTTCAAATTTCATAAAGAATCAAGATTAGTTCTTTGACTCTTCGTGATGAGTTTGAAACTATCAAGACATCCTTTCTTCACTGAATACCCCCCCTACAGTTGATGTTGCACTGTCAAAACTAATATATGAGGTGACTTGTAATGGTCTTATTTCAAATATAGATCCCTCACTCTTTGTTGTTTATGCTCGCCAAAATGCAAATTTTCAAAGGTAAATTCCAACAAAATTGTACACTTTTTCATGACTTATCAAAGGTACAATGCAACTATTATATAAAAAATTGGACACATAGTCAATAATTGCACTTCCCCGACTGACATCTAGAAATGCGAAAAAGAAAGAAATATACTAGTACTTTTATGGCAGCCTTGCGTCACCATCTGTCGAACATAGTATTCTATTGTTGATCATATTTAGGAAATGATCAAACATGGTCTTTCTATTGGTAACAACTGTAATGTCTCGCTCCGCGGCGCATTACGTTGAGGCGTTGACTCAAAGAGTCGCGTTGACCAAATGAAATATATCGATGCGAGTCGATACGAGTTACGTGTCCCGAACAATGCATCGAACTAAGTCGATGCGAAGAGTCCCAAAGAATGCATCGAATTGAATCGATGCGAAGCCCATTGCCCCGAAGGATAAGTGCGTTGAGACGGCTCGAAGATTCTAAGAAATCGAATCGACCAAGGCACAAGTCCGAATCGATGCAAGTATTTATTTTAGTTGTTTTCGTGTGCAAGCTATACGTTGACGTGGAAATATTAGAGGTCGACATTCTGCCTTATTTAGTAAGGGGTCCGCGAAACCAAATCGTCGCCTTGCGACGGGCTGAAGTGTTGGCACGTAAGCCAAATCGGACGTATAATTCAATAAAGCGAAGTGCTCGAATGGCTAAGTCAGGAGAGTAGGCCATACAACAAAGTTATGAAATTGAGCTGTATTGGCTCGACGAAACGACAAGAAGTATCGACTCAAAGGTGGGAGAATTACTCTTCTTTTTACTCCTTCATATCTAAGTCAGAACGTGTCATTTTATGCTAAGTTACCTATCGACGCCACGGGCGTGGTCCGATCGAAAGATAAATTGTTATGTATATCGAACACTAGTTAGAATAATTGAAATGAAATGTGCATCAAATGCATGAGTCGCTATGAAACATTGGATATCGCAAAGGCGAGCGCCTCGGTACGCAAGCCATAAAAACATGGGATAACTGTATTCGACGAGTGCCTTAGTGCACGAACCATTCCGTGCCTTCGCGTACGAGTTAGAAAGGCTAGAACATTGAAAGACAATAGGCGAGAGCCCTAGCGCGCAAGCCACGAACATTGAACACTAAGACATAGAACATGGAAATACGGCTTCGATGCGTACAGCAAGTGCACGACGCGAAGGATAGATGGTAAATGTGTCAAAATGTGCCTACGTGCGCGAGATCATAAAAGATGGCTTCGTTGCGAAAGAATACAGTTGTGGCATGAATGTGACAGAACTGTCAGACGTAGCATGATGCCTCGAAAGGTGTTTGGGACCTTCGGGTCGTTCGGTTGGCGAACATTGAGTTGAGGCATGATGCCATTTAATTGAAACGAAGTATGAAATGTAAGAACATAGAAAGCTAATGGAAGAAATACGAGATGATAAAGTCTGAGTCTCGGACTCAAGACTATGTTTGGTTGTTTGAATAATAGTTCGTTGCATGGTTGAATGGGATGGACTTTAGATAAATAATTATCTTCCGTGCACGGGTGTTCCCTCGAACGGTTAAGTGTCGGAGCGTCCCAAAACTGTTTAGCCGGAGGAAATGTATCTTTGATAGGCGCACATCCGTAAGACGATTAGCAACCGCTTAGCGAGATGTGAAAAGCCGTAAATGATGGTATGCAGCGGTAAAGTTTCGGTTGTTTGGGATAGCAACCCAATCCGTGAAACGCCGGGCTACCCAAATTCGAGAAAGAAAAGAAGGAGAGAAAAGAAAGTAAGAAAACTAAAAGAGAAACTCCTTTAGTCCATTCCGGCGCGGATACGCCAACGACCTTCATATAGTTAAGGAACGATGGGTTGAAAGTGTAGGCACGTATGTGTCCGCACACATAGATCCTGCTTAGAGATACACTTATAACATGACAGGAAAGGAATGGAGCAAATTCACCTTGCGTCGGTGCAAGGGCGAGTGCGTCGACTTGGTAAGAAGTCGCGTCACGAATCAAACACAAGATTGTTTGTCTGTTTGCCTATTCAATTTGAATAACATGCTTGCCAAGATAACATGTTTTACTGCTTTCGAATAAGCCATAAAATCGACCCTAAGAAGGACATAGCAAATCATAAGCTAAGTTGCATGATTCAACATAAATACTACAATGTCGGTTTAGAAAAGAGATCTTTGCATCAGTACATACGAGGACAAACGTACTGATCCCCCACCAGCTTTCATGCAGGGTGCAGGGAATGGATGGCTCGCGGCGAAGCTTTGCTTGAACGCGTTGAGGCTTGGAATGCCGAAGCGTATTGAAGCGTGCGATTGCTTGACGCTCGGACTTGCAACATGATTGATGCGGCCGAGATATAGAAGACATAATGTATGGAATGGTGAAATCCATTGTGGGCAAGAGAGAACCTGAGTGTTGTAGCCAATCTGGCATATATTGTTAGGCTATCGAAAGTCTTTGTAATCTCATTTTAAATATCAATAAAGAGAATTGTTTCGTATACTCTGTTTTTCTTTCATTGTTAATATCGAATCAAAAGATAACCATTTGAGAACTTGTCATCTTGCCTAGCACGAGCGCAACTCCAGGCTCGTGCGGCATCACGCCTCCTGCAAGGACGATGATTCGGGTGATTCCGGGTCGGGGTGTGACAACAACTCTGCTACCTTTTCTGCATTATCAGCCTCTCTAGGTATATACTCTATTAGCTTGTTTCTTGACCCGCATCAAATCGTGTGACTTATAATTCAATCTTTTTAGAATTTAACTCCTCTTTCCCAAACTCCTATAATTCATACAATTGATGATATTACTATTAATGCAAGTCATATTGGTCGTTGTAAAACATCTAATAACCTGACTATCTCATATGCATGTTCATCTTGTACCAAAACTATAAATGAATCTTACATATGTTGGACATTTATCTGATCAAGGATTTGATACTACCTTCTCCTCTTATGGTTGTGTCATTCAGGACTGCTCAACAGGGAAGCAAGTTAGGATGTTCCGTAAAGTTGGTCGCCTTTTTGTTTTAGATAAACTTCACATCTCATCCATCATTGGTACCTCATTTACTGCTCCAACAATTCCTTCATATCCTTTCAAGTTTTGGCACTCCAAATTAGTCATTTCTTTTTTCTCGACTTTGGTATATGACGAATAAAAGACTAATGGGCTCTGTCCATTTAAACAAAGAACCTTATTGCGTTGCTTGTAAATTAACTAAACAATAGGCTCCTCCTTTTAATAATAGTATAACTTCTTGTTATTCATGTTTTGGTATTGTGCATTCTGATGTGTGGAGAAAAGATACAATAAAGTCCATAGAAGGTGCGTGCCCAATATTATGTACTTTTTGTTAATGTCTATTCTCTCTATACTAGGGGTGCAACTCGGACAGGGTTGCATCATGCTTGAACTCAAACCGAGTCCATTCCTATGAATCATAAGCTAGCCCAAGCCTAACCCGACCTCGGGTTCTACATATGAAGTCCGAGACCGAGCTCGAAGAAATAGAAAAGGAACCCAGGTTTCTCGGGTTGGGCTCGGGTTGGATTGGGTCCATCGAATTTATCGGGCTCTAATATGATAATTGAAATAGTTATAAACAATATTAATATTAAACACATAATTAAATAGCAATCAAGCACCAATTATTACAAAATACAGACTGAAATAAGATTTAAGTAAAGGAGTTGAAGAGTTTGGGTGGAGAAATTTAGGGTTTAAACTTTATATTTAAGAAGTATAAAATATATATATATATATATATATATATATATATATATATATATATATATATATATATATATATATATATATATATACATACATACATATATATTTTATAAATAGAAATCAAGCACCAATTATTACAAATACAAACTGAAATGAGATTTAAGTAAAGGAGTTGAAGAGCTTGGGTGGAGAAATTTAGTGTTTAAACTTTATATTTAAGAAGTATATATAATTCTCCTCCGGCGCCCCCTACTGCAGCCGCCGACTCTCCCCCTCGTTCTCCGCCGTCGGAGCTGGCCGCCCTCTTCCCTTCGCCGGCTGCAGATCCGCTCCCCTTCTCTCAGTACTCATGGGCCGCCCCTCGCCGGTGAATGTTCGCCTACCCCCTGCTCCTACCGACATCTCCCCCGGGCTCACCGCCCTCTCCCGGCGGTCCCTCGCTCCCCGCCCTCCCTCCCCCCGGAGGTCGAGTCCCTCATCTCTTCCCATCCCCCCTGCCGTACGCCGCCTTGTCCGGCCCCAGCGGCCGCAGGTGCCACTGCCCGTTCTCCCTCGCCTCCACTCCTCTTCGGACCGGTCCCTCGTCGGAGCCCCTCGGCTCCGGCAGCGTGCGGGGGGGGGGGGACCGAGGCTCATCGGGACGCGCGCTCACCCCCTCGGCCGGAGCGCCTCCCCACACCCCCCACGTGCTGTGTTCCCCCCTAGGGCTTCGAGCCCTCCCCCCCCCCGTGCTGTGTTCCCCCCCCCCCTCCCCGTTCATTTTTTTTTGTTTTTTTTTTGTTGGCTGTTTTGTTGGTTCGAATTTCGTTTGAAATTAGAATTTTGGCCTTTTGGCCATTGCTGTATTCTGTTTTTTATTCAATAAATTCCAGTATTCCAAAAAAAAGTATATATATTATATATATATTATATATATATATATATATATATATATATATATATATATATATATATATATATAATATATTTATATATTTATATTATATATATATATTTTATATTATATATTTATATTATATATATATAATATATATTATATATATATATATATTATAATATATATATTATATATTATATATATTATATATATATAATATATATATATATATATATATATATATATATATATATATATATATATATATATATATATATATATATATAACCCAATTTTTTATTGGGTTCAAGTATTTTAACCCGAATCCGAAACCAAGTCCGAGTATCTTTAACCGTAACACAGCCCATTAACAGGTTTACCCGACTGTATTTGGGTTTAGCCCGTCCAAGTTGCATCCCTACGCTATACATGGACATATTTATTACATTCTCGTTTAGATTTTCTTAAATTATATATTAAATTTTGTACAATGATCAAAACACAAATTTTAAAAATTACTAATTTTTTTAGATCGAACACTGAAGGCGAATATATATATCCAAACCTTTTCTTGACAATTTTCAATCATCATACAGTAAGACGCTTGAACAAAACGGTGTTGCGGAACACAAACACCGACATATTGTGAAACTGTTCGAACTTTAGTTCTCTCCTCCTCAGTTCCTCATAGTTTTTGGAGAGAGTCTATTCACACTTCTACTTATATCATAAATCGTATCCCTTTTTTAGTCAATGACGGGATATCCCCTTTTGAACGCCTTTATCCGACCCCTCTTGATTACTTAGAACTTTGAATCTTTAGCTCTACCTGCTTTGTCCTTCTTCCCAAAAGAGAATGAGATAAACTCATAACAAAACAACCATGTGTGTATTTTAGACTATGGTATTCAACAAAAATGTTACAAATGTTATGATCCCCCTTCTCAAAAATATTATGTCTCTCGACACGTTACATTTTGGGAGAAGATACTCTTTTACTCACTCCCAAAATATAAAACATGTCTCTGATTCACTTCAATTCCATGATCCTTTTATTGATTTCACCACCTGAAAGTTCTGAACAAACACCACCACAAAATCATCTACATAATGGACTTAGCCTGCACACTACAAGAAAAAAGGGTTTTAACGACACTCAAAAAGTGTCGTTATTTAGTTTCCATGGCACTTTTCAAGTGTCATGTAGAGGGGTGTCATAGAAAGTATTTTTTTGTCAACGGCACTTCGAAAGTGCAAGTAATCCATTTATGATGACACTTTTTGAATGTCATATAATGTTCATTTTATGGCATGATTTTGGTGTCATCTTTATGTGTTTCAATGATAGCTTATAAGTGTCCTCATAATTTTTTTTAGCTTTCAACAACACTCGAAAAATGCCATGTAATAACTTTATGACGACATTTTTTGAATGTCATATAATGTTCATTTTATGGCATGATGACAGTGTCATCTTTATGTATTTCAATGACAACTGATAAGTGTCGTCATAAATTTTTTTTTAGCTTTCAACAACACTAAAGAAATGCCATGTAATCCATTTATGATGACACTTTATATGTGCCATCTAACTCCCTTGAACGACACATTTTAATTGCCTCTAAAATGTCATTAAAATATATGAAATATAAATCATTTCATTTGTAGATATCACATTAACCAAAATCAATTTCACACATAATAAAATTTTAATGCAACAACATTAATATATATTAAAATATCTCAAATCCATACAAGGTCCCAATATGTTGTTCTCAATACAACAAAGTCTATTACATTACAAAGTCTATTACACAAAAGATAATATTACTACTAGTACTACTTAGTCTCCAACTCTTTCCAACATCAAACTCGAACATAATCCGAACTCATCAATCGACCTGCACACAAAAAGATGAGAATTAATATTTTATCTTTCAAACTGACAATGCAAATGCTAATGGAAGACAATGCAAATAGCAAATAGCAAATCACACCTTTATGTATTTTTCTCTCTGTGGAATGCAAATGCAAATGCAAATAGCAAATGTGCTTCTAATGCTAATGGAAGACAATGGAAATGCAAATAGCAAATAGCAAATGTGCCTGAGAAAAATACATCTTTATGTGCCTGAGATTAATTGTCTTCCATTAGCTAATGCTAATGGAACAACATCTTTATGTGGTCGCTTACTGGGGATGTAGATGCAAAATTATCTTAATCCGAATGACATAATGAGAGAATAATCCCGGTTATAAGTTAAAACAAAAACCTTAAGCGTTTGACTTAAGCATGTAGGTAAAAATCAGGAGAAATTAAAAATTGGG
The DNA here is from genome assembly GCA_029216955.1 of Iris pallida. Taxonomy (NCBI): domain Eukaryota; kingdom Viridiplantae; phylum Streptophyta; class Magnoliopsida; order Asparagales; family Iridaceae; genus Iris; species Iris pallida. The sequence continues at coordinate 16,408,084 of JANAVB010007399.1, forward strand.
ACGAGAGTCTTAACTTTGTGTCCTCGGAGAAATTAAAAAGTTACCATTTTTTGTTTAAAGTTTAAACATAGTACAATATCAACAATAAGTCAAGTGAAAGACCTTACAGGACCATCTAATCTATTTACCAAAGGAACAAGGTTTATTGAGAGCATTTAAAAAGAAAGAATCGCAATCTTTGATTAGGAACTCTAGAATCTCTAGAATAGTGGGCATGTGAGGACCCATTAGAAGTTAGCATAACAAAACTTCCTAACTGCAGCTCAGTTCTGAAATCTTCAATTCAACATTCACTTCCACCAATCATTGTGTAATGATTTCCCGTCAATAGATACATAATAGAGAACTATCAACAATCTAGTAGATTATGATATAGAACTATAGATTGACCGCCATTGTATATACGTACACATCAACAAACTGGACAAAGTTACATGTACAGTCAGTCATATTCTATATACACACATACTCCAAATTCAAAAAAAAAAAGCCAAAAACAAATTACTCAAGTTTCTACAATAGGTCATAAACTTAACGCCAACAATTTAAAACAAGATACCAAGTTCCTAGCAACGATAGCTACAAACAAGAATTCATCAAGTTTTAAATGTTGCATGTAATGCTCCCAGCCAGTGGCGGATGGGGACTTTCTTTCCTGGTGGAGCAAAAATACATTGTCCTCATTTTTTTCAGAATATAACAGAAATAAAAACGATCAATTAATAACAAAAATTAAAATGGTACAACAATTAAGAATGGATTAAGATGGGCATTTCCAATAATTAGGATGAAATTTCTTCGTGTAAAAAAATGCAAGTAAAATTAAGAAGACAATATTGTTTAACTTAGAACTGAAACGAGTAAGAAATATTGAGGAAAAAAAGCAACAATTAAGAATGGATTAAGATGGGCTTCCAATAATTATGATAAAATTTATTCTACTAAACCCAAATGGAAACAAGACCTCTTTACAACAGAGGAAGGATGAGAGATGCAGACCTAGTTAGGAATTTTTAACTTAAATTAAGCAATCCAGACCTCTTTACAACAGAGCATAGATTAAGAAATTTTTAACTTCACTGCTTCGTCTAAACCCTAGTTAGGAAGAAAAACTCATAAAAAAGGGTAGAGATGAAGGATGAGAGATGCAGACCTCTTTACAACAGAGGAACAGAGGAGAACGATGGTGGTGATGGCGGTGAACACGGTGATGACAGCCCTCTTTCCGCCGACCTCCGAGAGAGCAATAGAGAAGAATGTTATGGAGAGAAAAATAGAAAGGAAGAAGAGAGAGAGAGAGAGAGAGACCAAGAAAAAAGAATTGGGGCTTCTTATCCAGCCGTGAGCTCCAGCGCCAATTTTTTGGGAGGGCACCAAAGTAAAATTTTTAGGGTTGGAGACGCGGGGCCGCACGGTGAAATACAAATAAATTGGCAAAAGGAGAACACTTTTTGAGTGTTGTAATTAACATATAGTATTACACAACACTTTAAAAGTGTTGTATTTAGTATATATTATTATACGATACTTTCAAGTGCCATTAAAAGTGCCGTTAAATTTATCTTTATGACATTTTTAAAAATGTGCCGTAGTTTATGAAAATACTTAATTACAATGACACATTTTAGTAGAGTGTCATCACTAAAAAAAAATCAACAACACTTATTTAGAAAGTGTCGTAATAAAAATGTCGTTATTAACATATTTTGTTGTAGTGGCAATAGCACCACCATCAGACCATCCTACCCAGTGTTCTGACATTACCTTTCCATAGAATAATCCAACAATTGTTGAGATAGTCTCTTCAGATACTGATCTAGTGTTCTTAATTTCAACTCGACATGTTCGTGAAAACACCAACTTGCTTATCTCGATATGTCGTATCAATTTCGATAGCGTAAGGGTCAACTTTGATTCTGTTTCAACGTCGACAACTTGTATTGCATACGTCCAAGTTCTCCACAAACATTTTCGTACGTCTCGAATCGTTTATCGATTCATTATATTTCGTTATACTTTGATCGCGTAACCGAGTTACCGATTATCCAACATCGAACCCTCGAGTTATACGATCACGCCCTCTAATTTTGTGTGTGTTTCAGTCGTACTCAAATGAGTTTCGCCGCAACGTAACCAACTATCTATTAGGCACTATTTACCCGTATCAACCAAGTACTCTTCACCGAAGTTGTACATCGTACGATCTGATTATAATTTGTCGTGCCTAACATTTCTTTCAAAATCGCAAGTCGTGCGATTCAATTTCGATTCGTCTCGCCCAAAATTTCTATCGAGATCGTAAGTCGTGCGACTCATTTGTAAGTTCAAGTTTTTCTTTCCCGTCAATCCGATTATTGCTTCAAGACATAATCATTCCCCTAGTCTCGATCGTTCGACCGACTTTTAAATTTTTGTCCGACGTATCATTCATTTACGAGTACCCGCCCTATTGTTCTAACTGATTATCGAAGAACACTTGCATCAACATACGGTCATATAAATTTCCAATTGAGTCTCGGTACTCTCCCGTCCATTGCGGACAAACCTTCCACAATTGCGTCGATGCAATTCATCGCACAAGTGGTATATCATATACCACTCAGAATCGAGTCATTCATCGCATACGTGGTATGGCATATACCACTCAGAAATCAAGTCATTTCCCTTGCATCATACTCTGTATGAACCAACAATCTCTTCCGACTCACGATTTTTGCAGTGATCGTGCTTGATCACAACCATAACTTTGATTAATCAAAATCCGATACAATTTGGCTAATGTGTACATTCGCCAATACAAGTTCAAGTTTGGTGCACTGCCGAATGATTCGCTTCTATCGATTTATGATTTCAGTTCCACCCGTTGCATCTCATGCAATGATTCATTTTCGATATCCGTTGTACTCTGTGCAGTGATTACTTTGGCATACATTGGACCACGTGCAACAATTTACTTTCGACACACATTGTACATCGTGTAACGACTTATTTTCGACATTCATTGTACCTCGTGCAATGATTTATTTTTGACATCTGTTGCACCTCGTGCAACAATTTATTCCCGACATTCAAAGTCAATGCTCAAATCCGTTCAACACATTCGATAATGACTTATCACTTTCATTTGCAACGCACATTCACAATCAACTCGTTTCACTTCCTACAACACATTATTTAAGTTTCCGTATTCGTGTAACCAATATTCACAACCCATTGCACTTTATGCATCATTTTATTTCTTATTCAACATGTTACATTGCAACAATAACATCTCAAATCGTATTTCAATTTGTTGCACTTGCAGCAACTAACATTTCACAGCTCGTTGCATTCAATGCAACGAAGCGTTTTGCGACTTTCTCTGCAACATCATGTAAATTCGAAGTACTTGCGATAATGTTACACGACTTTGTATTAGACTTATTGTATGGAACATCCAGTGCGGCATCGAGTAGAGTCAAGAGTGATTCAATTGGTGGTGGGCAACTCTTTGAAAATTAAAACAAAGCAAATGTCCTGAGAAAATTGAGCCTAGAGCTCTGATACCAATCTGTCACGTCCCGACCCGGAATCACCTAAATCATCGTCCTCGCAGGGGGCGTGATGCCGCACGAGCCTGGAGTTGCGCTCGTGCAAGGCAAGATGATAAGTTCTCAAAATGGTTATCTTTGATTTGATATCAGCAAATGGAAGAAAACAGTGTATACGAAACAATTCTCTTTATTGATAATGAACTGCGATTACAAAGACTTTTAATAGCCCAACTGAATTTGTCAGATTGGCTACAACACTCAAGTTCTCTCTTGCCCACAAAGGATTTCATCGTTCCATACATCATGCCTTCTATATCTCGGCCACATCAATCCTGTTGCAAGTCCGAGTGTCAATGTGATCGCATGCTTCAAACGCTATGGCATTCCATGCCTCTGCGTGATCAAGTGAAGCTTCACCGCGAGCAATCCATTCTATGCACCCTGCATGAAAGCTGGTGGGGGATCAGTACGTTCGTCCTCGCATGTACAGATGAAAAAGATCCACTTTCTAAACTGACATTTAGTATTTATGTTGAATCATGCAACTTAGCTTATGATCTTGCTATATTCTCCTTAGGGTCGATTTCATGGCATATTCGAAAACGGTAAATCTTGTAATCATGGCAAGCATGTTATTTGAATTGAATAGGCAAACAGGCAAGCAATCTCGTGTTTGTTTCGTGGCGCGACTTCTTACCAACATAGACGCTCTCGTCCTTGTACCGACGCAAGATGAATATGCCATATTCATTTCCTGTCATGTTATAAGTGCTCTCTATGCAGGATCTATGTGTACAGGATACATACGTGTCTGCACTTTCAACCCATCGTTCCTTAACTATATAAAGGTCGTTGGCGTATTCGCGCCAGAATGGACTAAAGGTGTTTCTCTTTTCTTTTCCTTTCTTTCTTTTCTCTCTTTCTTTTCTTTATCGAATTGGGTAGTCCGATATTTCACGGGTTGGGTTGCTATCCCAAACAACCGAAGACATACCGTATGCATACCATTATTTGTGGCTTTTCACATCTATAACAGGTGGGTAGTCGTTTTACAGATGAGCGCCCATCAAAGATTATATCCCTCCTAGGCCGAACGATCCCGGTGCCCCGGCACACCCATTCGGAGGGAACGTGAAACGACCTGCTCCGCCCTAGCGGAATGCCGATTCAAAATGGCAAGTGCGACAACTCAAACGAGCCGTTGACTCGAAGAGTTGCGTCGATCCGATGAAGAATCGATGCAAGACTTACATTGGCCCGTCAAAGAGGAATCCAGACTTAGACTTTCAAAGGCACGCTCGGAGTATCGCTCGGCCGATGCGAACATCGCTAAGGTGGGTGGCTCCGATGAACCTATCTTTGCTTAGCCTAGACACATAATAATACGGATTGTATTGTTAGATCGCTACGCGATAACTCTATACATGCTAATAAATGACTCAATGTACCTAGCTAAGGGAATAATCATATCTTGTATGCTTGTTTAGAACATGGAAAAGAACTCGGAAAATATATGAACTCTCGTACCGTACTCCACGCTCGTGTCAAGACACAAGCTTACATTTCAAGTTTCTTATGCGTATAACAATGAAGCAATGAATGGGTTATAACAATGAAACGGAGAGACTATCGACATAGTCGTTCCGAGTAGAATATAACAACATTAAAAGGCTTCGGGACCAATAGGTCGCCAAGACGGTTCCCGTACAGGGAACTGCATAATGAATGAATATATGAATAAATGAACGAATAAATAAACAATTGAAGGATTGAACAAGTGAAAGAAGAATAAGGAAGAAAGGAATGGTTAGTGACAGGTATGACGCGGTCGTGCAACGGGGCTCGCTACCTGTGCTGTACGGATGCCGCCGCCAACCTGGTCGATAATGCATTATGGCTCAAGACAGCCTGATAAAACAAATGGCCCATGACGGCCTAATGTGATAAATGGCTCTCAACAGCCCAACAGTTTAACTAAAGAAATAAGAATACAAAATAGTCGTGGACAAACTCGTGCACGAGTGATAGAACAAACGATTCCAAGGCAATGATCACGACATCGTGACCGGCCTAAGCGGAATCATGGCTTATGGGTGGCCTGTGTGCGGGCTCGGACACAAAGGAGGCGTAAGGCCTGGGTATGGCATAGCCTATCAAGATGTACCAGCCATCATGCTTGATAGATGCGAATACCATAAGAAAAATGTCCAAAATAGCTTGTGATGCCAGCGATCGGTGCATATAGATTAAGTGGGCTTGCTGTTGGCAATCCATATGTAAGTTCTTGCATTGAAACAAGTAAATCTGACTAGCTGAACATGCTATGTTACTGAATGAAATATATCTAAACAACAGCTAAGTATAACACATCCTGACAACTTGAGTAAGCTGAATAACTGTAGAAATGCACGAAGCGCCTTCTGAACAGAATTAAGTATAATACACAAAAAGAACTAGAGTATTTCGTACAAATGAGTTAGAAACATGCCTACGACGTGCTAGAACCTGAGACAGGGACACGCCCTGGACACCTGAATGTTTACGTAAACTCCGTTAAGTCGTTATATATGAACTGTTGACTAACATGGTTTACTTGGGCAGAGAAGACCCGACAATAAGTATGGGTAAATCGTGCATGTATTTACATGCGACACTTGATATCAATAACACGAAATAGGCTTGAATGATATGCCATGAAACTGATCCTAATACAAGATTAGAAAGACAATGAATGATAGATGATGCACAAAATTAAAATGAACGTGTTTGGTAATGATAGCGAGTAGGCGAGCTAGCCTCCCCACCAGTGCATAATAATGTACTGATAACCACATAGTCTGCTTGCAGGGTGCGGAAGAACCACGTTGGATATGGAGACTTTCCTCAAATGTGCTGAGGCGCGGAGCTAACTCTGGAGCCTTGGAGCGTTACAAGGAACCGAAGCACCATATACACGACATAATGTATCGGAACATCGCCATGAATCATTCCATCTTGTAAGCCACTTGGCACGCCTTTTATGTTTCAGAGAGAGAGAGAGAGCTTGAGCGACTTGTAATCTCGGCCTAGCACCGTTTGTAAACTTCTTGAATATCAATAAAGAGACTGAATTTGTTCCAGCTTGTGTTTATTTACTTTTTGCTGCAAATGGGGATACTCTGTGCGACACTGTGACCTAGCTTAAATCGGCCATTTCTGGACTTGGCCTTGTACGAGAGCAACTTAGTCTCGTGCGGCATCACGCCTTAGCGAGGATGATCGCTCCTACGGGAGCAGGGCGTGACAGAACGTCCCCGTGCACGAGAGATTATCGCAATTTTCTCAAGTCCAGTCGACCATGCAACGCACTATTATTCAAACAACCAAATATAGTCTTGAGTCCGAGACTCAGACTTTATCGTCTCGTATTTCTTCCATTAACTTTCTATAGTCTCACATTTCATACTTTGTTTCAATGTTCAATGGCATCATGCCTCAACTCAATATTCGTCAACTGAACGACCCAAAGGTCCTGAACATTTTCGAGGCATCATGTCATATCTGACAGTTCCGTCACATTCATGCCACAACCTAACTCCTTCGCAATGAAGCCATCTTTTATGATCTTGAGCACGTATGTACGTTTTTACACATTTATCATGTAATGCCTGTGGTTCGTATTACGTATTTTGGAAATACGTGTACGTGTCTTCTCTTGTATTATTTCTTGTTTAGCTCTCGGCTTGGTTTAACTCTCAGTTTGGGTTGGCTTGGTTCGGCCGGCCCAAATGCTTGGTTCATCATGGGCCAAGGGTGGAACACCTTAGCCTATGCTTCTCCTTCATTTCCACCACAACCCCCCTCTTTATTATCCCCACCAACCTTCTCTCTCCTCCATAATTCTCATTTACTTCTCCTTCCCCCACCATTACTCTTCTCCACCAACCAAGAACACCATAGGCAAGTGCAACTTGCTTCCACAAGAGAACTCCTTTTGATGGTTCCATTAGCTTCTCCTCATGATTCTAAACCACATTAGAACTTGTCATTTTTCACTTTGAGGCTTTAATTTTTGTAGATCTAGAAATTAGTTACTTTTGGATTTTGGTGGTTTTGATCTATTAAACTTCTTTGTTTTCAAGTTTTGATGGTTCCATGTTATAGAGCATTTCATTCTACCCAATTTTGACCCTTGGAAAGTTGGATTCGGACTTATTTTGACCAAGATATGGACAATTGAAGCTTAGATTCAACTTTAGAGTTCTTGCTGTTCTTGCCATTTGGAGAAGACAGTGAGCAGTGAGCTAGCTTTTTAGCTTACGCCACTGAGCTATACGCTGCTGTTTAGCGAGCGTACGCTAACTTGTGTACGCTGCTCTTTAGCGAGCGTACGCTGACTTGTGTACGCTGTTCTTTAGCGAGCGTACGCTAACTTGTGTACGCTGCTCTTTAGCGAGCGTACGCTGACTTGTGTACGCTGCTCTTTAGCGAGCGTACGCTGACTTGTGTACGCTGCTCTTTAGCGAGCGTACGCTGACTTATGTACGCTGCTCTTTAGCGAGCGTACGCTAGCCTTGATACGCTGCCTGTTGGTAGCGTGTCTTGAGCGTACGCTAGCTTGAGCGTACGCTGACCTGTAGCTTGAGCGTACGCTGACCTGTAGCTTGAGCGTGCCCTTGTGTACGCTGACCCTTGCGTACGCTTTCCATTGGAAGTGTATGGACCCTTTGGTACGCTAGCTCGAGCGTACGCATGACCCGAGCGTATGTTGACCTGAGCGTAGCCTGATTACCCTTGATCTTCTATAGCCTTGTATATTGATATTTTATTAGATATTTAACGTCCATTTTATATCCTTACGCCTTTTGTCATGAACTTGATAATCATGGATTTGTTTAATATGTTTGGAAATAATACCTGAGCAGTGGTGCACTCCTGACATAATGACCTGACATGACCTGATAGTAGCCCGTCGTGGCGCACTCCTGACAAGTATACTTGACATGATAAACCTGACATGTTATATCTTGATAAGCTGTTGCGACGGCTACCTGACATGACATGACCTGTATAAATAACCTGGACACCGTGGACGATTGTGCTTGTACAAATAATCTAGTCCTGTCTTGTATCATGTCTAGGAGGGGACTCCTGAGTACCACGGTCAGGAGTACCTACTAAAATGGACTAAGGTTAACAACTAGATTAATACATTAGACATGAAGAGATTTTCCATCTACAGGCAATCCCGTTACCTGGGCGCGCTTAGGATCTGTAGCCTGCCGTCGAGTAGGGCACATTTCCAGCACACTATCATGTGTTGCACCCTTCAAACTGCTTAAGGGTACATGCATTTTCTGGACGATGTACCCACCTGAATTCAACCCTAATCTCTCGACCTGGGTGACCTGGATGGTCTGCAGGGCTTGTGGCTGTGGAATAATCTCATTGCATCTTGTTAGTAACTAGGATTGTGACAACCCTAGTTAGTTAAAGTATCAAGCCGTAATTCTTGCTTGGCCGTGAAATGATTGGATGGAGTCTAACCAATCTAGTCTTGCCCTGATCCTGTTCCAGATTATTGAATGACCTGAATGCCTGTATTTATTTTACCGATAAATGGTGAGAAACCAAGCTCCGTTCAGACGAAGGGTTACAATCCCGGTCCTTGTTTGGTTTACGGGTTGTAACCTGGCTATCTGAATAGTTCCATGGTTATCTCGTCGTATATCATCCTGATATGTTTTCTTTTATTCCAGTCCTTATTTTTATTTTTATTTATATCTTGTGCTGATTGCTGATTTTAGTTCTTAAGTGAAGCCTCCTTTGTGGCACTTGCTCTTTCTGGGGTCTGACCCAGCTGGTTTTGTGTGGCCAGATTTTGGAGCAACTCCAGAGGATCTACCGACCTTCCTGCCAGATGGTGAACACTAGAAGGAATCCCGGCAACGAGTGAGTTTTATTTTGCTCTCCCACTCCCTTGTAAAAATATTCTTTTGAGGCGTTTAGCCGACGAGCACCTGTTTAGCTCGGTTGCACTTACTTACTGTCTGCCTACGGGCTGTAACATGTTTGACAAATCCTAGGGTTGATCATGTATGACTAAACTCTTGCTAGTCCTAACATTTTGTAACGACTAGCTTCATGATCAGCTGAATATATAATATTTGGGACGCCTTACTATTGTATATTTAATGATCATACATCTTGTGACTTTTACTTACTTGCTTGTGATTGAGACACTAGGCTTGTCCATGACCTTAAGAGACTGTTAGCTTGTAGATAAACCCTCATGTATCTAGACAGCCGTGACCGTATAGCGAGATAGATTCTATTTCATATACGTAGCTGGCTATGTCTGCCCCCGCTCTCCAGTATTCTGGTTCTGGGGCGTGACATGGTTTAAGTGGTGGCCCATGCAGGTCTTGTAAATCAAGATATGTGAGGGTTTACCGAATAGATGTCTCAATCAGTATTCGTCCTTGATCTCTGCTCGTATCTTCTGAATCCCTGGATTCTTGTCCTGATCATATGCTTGTATCGTTGATCTGTCCTGGTCCTTCCTTATTGTTTCCTATGTCGCCTTCTTCAGCGGCATAGTACCTGACCCGGCCGATCAGCAAGGCAGAGCACCTCCCGCGGACCAACAGTAACCTGGAGATCAAGTCCAGCATTCCGGAGTAGCTTCCAGAGTCGTGCCTTCTGGCGGAGAGCCACCAGTCCAGCCAGTTCAACCTGTAGAACATGATGACGGCACTTTTGTAGGACTCGTCAGGACCTTGATAGCTTCCCAAGATCGTCGTGGAGATGCATTGCAACAGGCAGTGGCGGATGCTTTGACCAGAGGCGGTCATCAGGGTAACAGCGCGGCCAACAGCTTCAAGCGCTTGAACCCTCCATTCTTCGACGGTAGTGGAGATGCTATCGCAGCAGATGCATGGCTTCAGGACACAGAGGTGATTCTAGAAGCAGCCAGGACCCCAGAGAACGAGAAGGTGGCCGTTGTGCGCCTGCAGTTGTTAGATCTTGCCCGCAGCTGGTGGGCAGCGCAGGCCGTTGGATTAGCAGCACCCATTGCTTGGGCAGTATTCAGAAAGAGATTCCAGATCAAGTATTTCGATGCCGTGGCTCGGTATGATCTGCAGACGAGGTTTACCAATCTGAAGCAAGGAGGCAGGACGGTCGACGGATATGCGGCCTAGTTTTCCAGACTCGGTCGGTTTGCTCCCACCTTGGTGGCAACCGAGTATGATAGAGCCCAGCGGTTCTAGCAGGGACTTCACCTGGAGATCTTATTGGCAGTCGAGCAGTTTGAGCATCAGACTTTTGATGCAGTCTTGAGAGTAGCCCGGAGGCATGAGTATACCTCCCAGAGGATTGTGGATAGGGCCGGGGGTCGGAAGAGATCTCACGGCCAGATGAATCAGTCTTCAGCACCAGCCCCGGCAGCCAGGGCCTTGACTATTGGAGCTCCGAGGCGAGCGGCCTCAGTAACGTCGGTTCAGCATTCCACTCTGATGCACCCTCAGCAGCAGCAGAAGCAGAAGCAATCTTCCGCAGTAGGTTGTTCTCATTGTGGGAAGCCAGGCCATGTGGTGGCAGAATGTCGCAGGGCACAGGGATTGTGTCTGGCTTGTGGAGCACCAGACCATAGGGTTGGATCCTGCCCGAACAGGGGTGGTTCATCCTCGTCCAACCTTTCTAGTTCTTCGGTGAGAGGACCCGTACCGGTCCAGCAGCAGCAGCAGCAGTATCCATTGCCGAGGCCCTTGCCGCCTCAGTCCCAGGCATTTCAGCAACAGAGCCCCCAGCAGTATGCGCAAGCCCAGGCCTTGAGTCAGAGTAGGCAGCGAGGGTTTCAGCAGAGGGGACCAGCACCCCGAGGGCACGGTCAGGCTATGGTGATGACCGTGGAGGAAGGATTGGCACCAGGTGAGGTAGTGGCAGGTACTATTCTCGTCAACTCCTTTCCAGCTTCAGCTTTATTTGATTCTGGTGCATCGCATTCTTTTATGTCTGTACGATTCGCGACACGGGTAGGATTGGAGCCCGAGTCATTATCAGTAAGGCTCAATATACTTACTGGTAACGGACTTATGGGAGTAGATAGAGTGTTTTCCTCGTGTCGGATCGTAGTTAGCGGTAGAGAGTTCCCCGCTAGATTGATAGAGTTTCCGATGGCCGATTATGATGTGGTCTTAGGGATGGATTGGTTGAGGAACCAGTATGCTAGAATAGACTGCCATATTGGTTGGGTTGTTTTTAGCATTCCAGGAGAGCTAGAGTTTTCTTTCTCTCGAGGCGAGGTTGAGCCTTCTCCTCCGATATTACGGATGGCAGTAGCAGCAGTTCAGTTGCCCAGGATAGTGGATGAGTTTCCAGATATTTTCCCAGAAGAACTTCCAGGTATGCCTCCGGAGCGGGAGATCGAGTTCACTATAGACTTGATTCCCGGGACAGCCCCAGTGTCAGAGAGAGTCTACAGGATGGCACCGTCAGAGTTGGAGATATTGTACAAGATGATTGAAGAACTCAGAACCAAGGGATTCATTCGTGCTAGTGGATCGCCTTGGGGAGCCCCGATGCTTCTTGTGAAAAAGAAGGATGGTACGTCCAAGTTATGTGTTGATTATCGTACCTTGAACTCAGTGACAATCAAGAACAGATACCCTCTTTCGAGGATAGATGACTTGTTTGATCAACTCAAGGGGGCTTCAGTATTCTCGAAGATTAATTTGCGCTCAGGTTATCATGAGATTAGAGTCAGAGAGCAGGACATCCCGAAGACAGCTTTTAGATCGAGATATGGGCATTGGGAGTTTCTTGTTATGCCTTTTGGGGCGACCAATACGCTGGCAGTATTCATGGACCTCATGAATCGCATCTTCATGCCTTACTTGGATCAGTTTGTGATTGTGTTCTTGGATGACATTCTGGTCTACAGTAAGAGTGAGGCGGAGCATGAGCAGCATCTTCGTGTGGTTCTTCAGACTCTCAGAGAGCACCAGTTATATGCCAAGTTCAGTAAATGCGAGTTCTGGCTCGATCGCATTTCATACTTGGGTCATATCATCACTCGAGGAGGAGTAGAAGTGGATCCCCAGAAGATTGTAGCTATTGAGTCATGGCCAGTACCCAGCACAGTTGCAGAGGTTCGTAGTTTTCTTGGATTGGCCGGCTACTACCGGTTGTTTGTTTCGAATTTTGCTCGAATTTCAGCGCCATTGACGCAGTTGACCCGCAAGGATGCGCAGTTTGTTTGGACAGCAGAGTGTCAGAGTTCTTTTGAGCAGTTGAAGCGAGGCCTGATAACAGCTCCTATTCTCACGCTTCCAGATGGGACTAGAGGATTCTCAGTGTACTGTGATGCTTCAGGCAGAGGTTTAGGATGTGTTCTGATGCAGCATGGGAAGGTAATAGCTTATGCGTCACGACAACTTCGTGATCATGAGAGGAATTACCCAACCCATGACTTGGAGCTGGCAGCAGTGGTGTTTGCACTTAAGTTATGGAGGCACTACTTGTATGGAGACAGGGTGGAGATTTTCACCGACCACAAGAGCCTGAAGTATGTTTTCACCCAGAAGGATCTTAACATGCGTCAGAGAAGGTGGCTGGAGCTTCTTGTGGATTATGATGTCAACCTGCAGTATCATCCTGGGAAGGCCAATGTCGTAACAGATGCATTGAGCAGGAGAGCCGGAGCTTATTTCCTAATAGCGCAACCAGAGCTATTAGCAGATCTTCAGAATATGGGTATTGAAGTTGTTCTCCCTTCTAGTGTGGCGTTGATGGCCAGCATGCAAGTTCAGTCCACTATAGTCGAGAGGATCCGGATGGCGCAGTCGGCAGATTCCAAGCTTCAGCGACTCAGAGCAGAATGTGAGGCAGGACGAAGACCAGAGTTATGTATTCATGAGGATGGTACACTTCGACATGGTAAGCGTCTTTATGTACCCAGCGGAGATATTCGGCAGGAGATCATGTCAGAAGCGCACAGTTCACAGTATTCCATCCATCCCGGCAGTACGAAGATGTACCGTGATATCCGTCAGCACTTCTGGTGGAATGGCATGAAGCGGGAGATAGCTCGGTTTGTCTCTCGGTGTTTGGTTTGCCAACAGGTTAAGGCCGAACATCAGAGACCGGCTGGACTTCTTCAGCCCTTACCGATTCCAGAATGGAAGTGGGAGCATGTGACCATAGATTTCGTGACTGGATTACCTAGATCCCCAGCTAGTAGAGATGCTATTTGGGTCATTGTGGATAGGCTTACCAAGGTAGCGCACTTTCTTCCGTTTAGAGTTGGTCAGTCGACGGCTCAGCTAGCGGAGATGTACCTCAGGCAGATTGTCAGATTGTACGGTGTGCCAGTCAGTATCACCTCGGACCGAGATTCAAGGTTTACGTCGCACTTTTGGCGTAGCTTGCAAGAGAGTTTGGGAACTCATCTCCAGTTCAGTTCAGCATATCACCCGCAGACAGATGGACAGTCGGAGCGCACGATCCAGACTCTTGAAGATATGTTGCGGTCTTGCACACTTGACTTCGGTGGTTCATGGGAAGATCATTTGCACCTGGTGGAATTCTCGTACAACAACAGTTTCCAGGCCAGTATCCAGATGGCACCGTTCGAGGCACTGTATGGCAGGAAGTGCAGATCCCCGTTAGCCTGGGATGATATTGGAGAGAGGCAGATGCTTGGTCCAGAAATGATTGCTCAGACCGTTGAAGTAGTCAGGCGAGTCAGAGATCACCTTCGAGTTGCCCAAGATCGCCAGCGTCATTGGGCCGATTCTCATCGGCGTCCTCTCGAGTTCTCGGTCGGCGATCATGTATTCCTGAGAATTTTGCCTAACCATGGCGTCATTCGTTTCAGCGTACGGGGAAAGCTTAGTCCTAGGTATATAGGGCCGTTCGACATTCTGGAGCGAGTAGGAGATGTTTCCTATCGTCTCGCTCTTCCGTCGTCGCTAAGCGAGGTGCATGACGTGTTCCATGTATCCCAATTACGACGGTACATCCCGGACCCGAGCCACATCCTGGATCATTCGAAATTGGTTGTTGGCACCAACCTTTCGTATGAGGAGAGGCCCGTGTCTATTTTGGACCAAAGAGAGAAGATCCTCAAGAACAAGACTATCAAGTTAGTCCGAGTTGCTTGGGATCATCACTCTTTGGAGGAGTCAACGTGGGAGCGTGAGGATAATATCCGATCGCGATATCCCGACTTGTATGACTCGTGAGGTATAATGTCTTTCTTATGCCTCATGCCATCAATTCCTTGCTTGCATGATTGATTAATTGCCTAGTATAATTGCCTGTGAATAGTGTAGCTTGTTCTTGTCCCTCTAGCCTCTTAATTAAATTCCGAGGACGGAATTCTTTTAAGGTGGGTAGAGTTGTAATGCCTGTGGTTCGTATTACGTATTTTGTAAATACGTGTACGTGTCTTCTCTTGTATTATTCCTTGTTTAGCTCTCGGCTTGGTTTAACTCTCGGTTTGGGTTGGCTTGGTTTGGCCGGCCCAAATGCTTGGTTCATCATGGGCCAAGGGTGGAACACCTTAGCCTATGCTTCTCCTTCATTTCCACCACAATCCCCCCTCTTTATTATCCCTACCAACCTTCTCTCTCCTCCATAATTCTCATTTACTTCTCCTTCTCCCACCATTACTCTTCTCCACCAACCAAGAACACCATAGGCAAGTGCAACTTGCTTCCACAAGAGAACTCCTTTTGATGGATCCATTAGCTTCTCCTCATGATTCTAAACCACATTAGAACTTGTCATTTTTCACTTTGAGGCTTTAATTTTTGTAGATCTAGAAATTAGTTACTTTCGAATTTTGGTGGTTTTGATCTATTAAACTTCTTTGTTTTCAAGTTTTGATGGTTCCATGTTATAGAGCTTTTCATTCTACCCAATTTTGACCTTTGGAAAGTTGGATTCGGACTTGTTTTGACCAAGATATGGACAATTGAAGCTTAGATTCAACTTTAGAGTTCTTGCTGTTCTTGCCATTTGGAGAAGACAGTGAGCAGTGAGCTAGCTTTTTAGCTTACGCCACTGAGCTGTACGCTGCTGTTTAGCGAGCGTACGCTAACTTGTGTACGCTGCTCTTTAGCGAGAGTACGCTGACTTGTGTACGCTGCTCTTTAGCGAGCGTACGCTATACGCTGCTCTTTAGCGAGCGTACGCTGACTTGTGTACGCTGCTCTTTAGCGAGCGTACGCTAACTTGTGTACGCTGTCTTTAGCGAGCGTACGCTGACTTGTGTACGCTGCTCTTTAGCGAGCGTACGCTGACTTGTGTACGCTGCTCTTTAGCGAGCGTACGCTAGCCTTGATACGCTGCCTGTTGGTAGCGTGTCTTGAGCGTACGCTAGCTTGAGCGTACGCTGACCTGTAGCTTGAGCGTGCCCTTGTGTACGCTGACCCTTGCGTACGCTTCCCATTGGAAGTGTATGGACCCTTTGGTACGCTAGCTCGAGCGTACGCATGACCCGAACGTATGTTGACCTGAGCGTAGCCTGATTACCCTTGATCTTCTATAGCCTTGTATATTGATATTTTATTAGATATTTAACGTCCATTTTATATCCTTACGCCTTTTGTCATGAACTTGATAATCATGGATTTGTTTAATATGTTTGGAAATAATACCTGAGCAGTGGTGCACTCCTGACATAATGACCTGACATGACCTGATAGTGGCCCGTCGTGGCACACTCCTGACAAGTATACTTGACATGATAAACCTGACATGTTATATCTTGATAAGCTGTTGCGACGGCTACCTGACATGACATGACCTGTATAAATAACTTGGACACCGTGGGCGATTGTGCTTGTACAAATAATCCAGTCCTGTCTTGCATCATGTCTAGGAGGGGACTCCTGAGTACCACGGTCAGGAGTACCTACTAAAATGGACTAAGGTTAACAACTAGATTAATACATTAGTCATGAAGAGATTTTCCAGCTACAGGCAATCCCGTTACCTGGGCGCGCTTAGGATCTGTAGCCTGCCGTCGAGTAGGGCACATTTCCAGCACACTGTCATGTGTTGCACCCTTCAAACTGCTTAAGGGTACATGCGTTTCCTGGACGATGTAGCCACCTGAATTCAACCCTAATCTCTCGACCTGGGTGACCTGGATGGTCTGCAGGGCTTGTGGCTGTGGAATAATCTCATTACATCTTGTTAGTAACTAGGATTGTGACAACCCTAGTTAGTTAAAGTATCAAGCCATAATTCTTGCTTGGCCGTGAAATAATTGGATGGAGTCTAACCAATCTAGTCTTGCCCTGATCCTGTTCCAGATTATTGAATGACCTGAATGCCTGTATTTATTTTACCGATAAATGGTGGGAAACCAAGCTCCGTTCAGGCGAAGGGTTACAACCCCGGTCCTTGTTTGGTTTACGGGTTGTAACATGGCTATCTGAATAGTTCCATGGTTATCTCGTCGTATATCATCCTGATATGTTTCCTTTTATTCCAGTCCTTATTTTTATTTATATTTATATCTTGTGCTGATTGCTGGTTTTAGTTCTTAAGTGAAGCCTCCTTTGTGGCACTTGCTCTTTCTGGGGTCTGACCCAGCTGGTTTTGTGTGGCCAGATTTCGGAGCAACTCCAGAGGATCTACCGACCTTTCTGCCAGATGGT
This sequence comes from Iris pallida, assembly GCA_029216955.1. Classification (NCBI taxonomy): domain Eukaryota; kingdom Viridiplantae; phylum Streptophyta; class Magnoliopsida; order Asparagales; family Iridaceae; genus Iris; species Iris pallida. The sequence goes on from JANAVB010007399.1 coordinate 16,425,269, forward strand.
GAACACTAGAAGGAATCCCGACAACGAGTGGGTTTTATTTTGCTCTCCCACTCCCTTATAAAAATATTCTTTTGAGGCGTTTAGCCGACGAGCACCTGTCTAGCTCGGTTGCACTTACTTACTGTCTGCCTACGGGCTGTAACATGATTGACAAATCCTATGGTTGATCATGTATGACTAAACTCTTGCTAGTCCTAACATTTTGTAACGACTAGCTTCATGATCAGCTGAATATGTAATATTTGGGATGCCTTACTATTGTATATTTAATGATCATACATCTTGTGACTTTTACTTACTTGCTTGTGATTGAGACAATAGGCTTGTCCATGACCTTAAGAGACTGTTGGCTTGTAGATAAACCCTCATGTATCTAGACAGCCGTGACCGTATAGCAAGATGGATTCCATTTCATATACGTAGCTGGCTATGTCTGCCCCCGCTCTCCAGTATTCTGGTTCTGGGGCGTGACATATCATCTTTTCCTTCGCGTCGTGTACTTGATACACGCATCGAAGCCGTATTTCCTTATTCTATGCCTTAGTATTCAATGTACATGGCTCGTGCACTAGGGCACTCGCCTATATTGTCTTTCAATGTGTTAGCCTTTCTAACTCGTGCGTGAAGGCACGGAATGGCTCGTACACGAAGGCACTCGTCAAATACAGTTATCCTATATTCTTGCGGCTTGCGCACTGAGGCGCTCGCCTTTGCGATATTCAATGTTTCATAGCGACTCGTGCATTTGATGAACGTTTTATTTCAATTGTTCTAACTAGTATTCGACGTACACTATGATTTATCTTCCGACCGGACCACGCCAGTGGCGTCGATAGGCTAACTTAGCATACAATGATACAATCTTACTTAGGCATGAAGGAGTAAAAAGAATAGTCAATCCTCCCACCTTAATCCGATACGCCTTATTGTTTGTCGAGCCGATGCGGCTCGATTTCATATCTTTGTTGCACGGCCAAATCTTCTGACTTAGCCATTCGAGCACTTCTTGTTTTATTGAACTATTCGATCGATTCCGGCCTACCGTATCCAAGTCCCAGTCCGTTGCGAGGCGGTGATTTGGTTTTGTGGACTCGTTGCAAATGAGGCAAAATGTCGACCTCTAATATTTCAGCGTAAACGGATAGCCTGCACATGAAACCAACTAAAATCAATACTTGCATCGATTCAGACTTGCGCCTTGGTCGATTCAATTTCTTAGAATACTTGAGCCGACTCAACGCACTTATCCTTCGGGGCAATGTAACACTTTGTATCGATTCAACTCGATGCATTCTTTGGGACAATGCAACTCTTCGCATTGACTTAGTTCGATGCATTGTTTGGGACAAAGTAACTCTCGTATCGATTCGCATCGATACTTTTTATTCGGTCAACGCGACTCTTTGAGTCAACGTCTCAGCGTAATGCACCGTGCGGAGCGGAGAATTACATGCCAAGTCACCTGCAACGATCCATTCAGGAAAGGAGCAAAGTACAACCATATTGCATTTAATGTTGTTAGCACAAAATAAGCTAGAAACAATGAGAAACAGTAACGGTAAAGAACATATAAAGAACTAGCAAGATATGAACTAGATATGGAAAGCAATAATCATGAACGAGTAAGCTAATAGAAAAGAAGCATGAAGATAAAGAAACTTGAACTAAGATCATGAACAATGGAAACGACTGTGTGTGTGAAATACCTTTTAATACGTGAATAGTTGGGCTAATATGGCACATTATATATGGCTTTCATTCGGTAATTGGTACGGCTAACTCATACGTGAGGTGTATGACTTAGCTATCATTCGGTAACGATATTTGGGTTTGTTTATGTACTTACCGAGTATTTCTTCTCCCAACTCACTAACAATCAATAACGGTCAATGATACAATAAAAGGATACAATAAGCCTACCATGTCACCATCGTGTCTCAATGGAATATCAAACAAGAAAATGATAAAGAAAGCATTATAATATACCAAAACATAATGCAATACTGTACTTGCCTGAACCCTTGAACAAATCATAGTCACAAGTCGATGATGGGAGGAAAGCCGACCTAGAAGCTATCATCCATATCACACCATCCTACCACGAAACGTGCACGAAAACCACAAGTCAATTCTAAGATTCTAATTCTAAAACCATGAAATAAGTGGCTAATGGATTTTCTTATCTAATATAAATTAATTCTGGAATAAATCACTTAAAATCTAATTTAACCTAATACTAATCTGAAATATAACTTAAACAAGGAAGTTTGGCCATAGAAAGTCATATTTTCAATTTTGGAAACCATGACACACAAACCGAGGCGTGCCGTTGACCATCTAGTCAAACATCATGAACTCGAGATTTGAAAAGTGCATCTTGGTAGATTTCAGTGCCACGAGTGCACCGGAATCGACCGTACCGCAAAATCACGCTTTAGTCAAAAGATATCGCCGTTATGGCTAACCGTGACCAAATCGGTGATTTACCGATCAAATATGAGTTCAACATAATAAATAAAATAGTAAAGGAATTTTCGAAATTCTGTAAAAATTATGTCGAATATCGTCGTGTCATCTTTCCAAAACTTCAAACGGATCAGAAATCGAAGTTCGGAATCTCCCGGAATCTCGAAAACCGTGTGATGTATCGAGTTTTGGATGATCGACACTCAAATAATTCTCCCGAAATTCACAAATAAAATCTCAAAAAATAAAATATATATTCTTAAAGCTGATCTCTATACGATTCCAACAAAAAAAAGGGTAAAGTCGGAAGTCTCCAAGGAGCGAACTTCTTAAAAATCGGCCAAGAAATAAACTATGTTTTCTGAAAAACTATATAATATATATAGGAGAGAGAGGCGGTTGGGAGCCGACAGGTGGGCCCACCAAGCCGGGTGACTGTGTAAATATTTATTTAATTAAAAAATTATTTAAAAATTATTTTAACTCCAAATAAATTCAAATAAATCCAAAAAATTCAGAAAAATACCAAAAAAATACCAAAAAAATTCTAGAAAAATATTTCTAGGTGTTTAAATCCTAAATAAAAAGTTTGGTCTCAAAATATCATCATATGACCCTATATTAAATTCCAAAAGTCTGTGAAAAAATAATATATAGGTTTTAATTATCTAAAAATTTCCAAAGATTCTAGAAAAAATTCTAAAATATTATAGAAAACAGTTTTAGTCATCTAGATCCCAAATAAAAATATTTGGTCCACAAATAACCCGGACGACCTTATAGTAAATCTTGGAAGTCTTTAAAAATACTAAACCTCCATAAATAAATATCTAAAAATATCCAAAAATTGTGGAAAAGTATAAAATAGGTAAATAACATATATATATATATATATATATATATATATATATATATATATATATGTGTGTATATATATATATATATATATATATATATATATATATATATATATTAGCTATCTAGAGGTCATATGACCTTAGTATGGTAATATCTCACCTACATGCTTAGGCATGACTCCCAATGATCATAAAATTAATCATAATTAAAATAAAATAATTTTTTAAAAGAAATCGGGAAGTGGGCTTACACACGTCAGCCTTGATTTGGCTTTCGGTACCCCCCCGATTCATTAAGTATTATTGATTGATAAATATGCTGATGAGAGTACCAATATTTTTTTTTTGAGATGCACGACGATACACATGAGACTTTGTGCATGTTGTTTTGCATGTCTTTTGGGCCCACTAATTTCAACTCCCACCATTTTTATAAATAAGAGAAATAATACGTCCCCGTGTCTTGATTCACTGATCTTCCGCCATCCAGTCAGGATCTTATGCCTCTCATCGATAACTAGAAGGTCACTTGAGTTTGACATTTATCAATGTTTTAATACATGTCCTTAAGGCACATGTTAACAAAATTCTTTATACAGTATACTTATGATTTGGCATCGCAAAAAAAATTATTATGATATGGAGTTTGTTAATATTTGTCTTTTGGCCAAATATTAATACATTAATAAATGTGTATTTTATATTATTATTTCTACCATCATATTTGTCAATATAAGTTTTATTTATAATATATACTGATAAATATAAAATATGTATCGATAAATAGACCGAAGAGAGTACTAATATAAAATAACAAACTGAATCTGCATCTTAAGAAAATGATCCTGATTGCCACGTGAAATCCGAATAGAATCCGAGCACAACCAATTTCATCTTGTCAAAAGACTCGAAACCTTTTCCAATTCCAAAAATTTTATGGAATCGGGGCCGGATATGACGTATATCCGACACTAACCCGACCCGTTAAGAGCCCTAAAACCCCTCAAAAACCCTTCCTCTTTTTTCGCAGCACCTACTCCTCCTCTTCCGCCGAAACCAAAGGTGAAACCCTAACACTTATTTCTCCCCTTTTCTCTAAAATAAAAAATTTGTAAATCTTTTGATTTCATCTTCCCCCACTTTTGTTGTACAGACTGTTAGTGTTTGTGAGCCCTAATTTCTCAAAAAAACTAGCACTTTTAATATGGATAGTCATACAAATTGGTTTTTACATTGATCGACTTTTCCTCCCCTTTTGTTGTTCAGATTGTTAGAGTTCCGACAAATCGTAAGAAATGTTGGTGCTTTTTGAAACCCCGGCCGGGTTCGCCCTCTTCAAAGTTCTCGATGAAGGCAAGCTCTCCAAAGCGGAGGACTTGTTCAAGGAGTTCTCGACGACGGAGTCGGCTCGAAAGGTTGATTCCATAAAAAAAGATTCATTTTTTCCCCTTTCAACTGGAGTTCTGTGTCGTGATGCTAACTGTCTTTTGATCATTGCTAGATGGTAAAGTTGAAAGCTTTCAGTAAGTTTGACAACACGTCGGAAGCTCTATCCTCTGCAACATTGCTTATCGATAGCAAGCCCAGCAAGGGGCTCCGTAAGTTCCTGCGCGAGCACTGCGATGGCGAGACCTTGGCTGTCGCAGACTCCAAGCTCGGAAATGCGATAAAAGAAAAGCTCGTAAGCGAATTGATTATATGTCGACGGTTGTACGAGTTGGTTTGTGTATGTGTTGATGTAAAATATCTGCTTTTTTTTAATCTGTGTAGAAAATAGACTGTCTTCATACTAATGCTGTGATGGAGTTGATGAGAGGATTGAGGAGCCAGCTGACGGAGCTCATTTCTGGTCTGGCTGTCCAAGATCTGGCGCCGATGAGCTTGGGTTTGTCGCACAGCTTGTCTAGATACAAGTTAAAGTTCAGCCCGGACAAGGTGAATCTAGTTTTCTCCTGTAGATTGTAATCCATTAAGCTTAATAGTCTATTGGGTATGTATGCCATAATTGTTTTGATCTTAGTATATGTCTTTGATCATATATTCTTTTTGTAAAAAAATATATTGTTAGTGTATAAGAGGGTCGCTTGGCGCAACATGAAGCTCAGCTCTTGCATCCTGGAGGATGCGGGTTTGAGTTGCATAAACAGCCTCTCCATATAATCTTCGCACTAGAACGCCTTATTCTTTGCGGGGGATTTGATTTCTGTTTCATTACCTTGAATTCTTATCTTGTGTGTATCATATTGTATATATTTAAGTTCATGAATATTCGCTTAAGTAGGGATTTAACTAGTTTTACCTTGCACTCTGCAGGTCGATACTATGATTATTCAAGCTATTGGCTTGTTAGATGATCTTGACAAGGAGCTCAATACATATGCCATGAGAGTTCGTGAATGGTATGGGTGGCATTTTCCAGAGCTTGCTAAAATTGTTCAGGATAATATCCAGTATGCAAAGGCTGTGAAGCTGATGGGCGATCGTGTGAATGCAGTAGACCTGGATTTTTCCGAGGCATGTCATTGTCAACATTACTATTTTGAAACAAGATGTATTATATGTTAATGCTAGTTACACGTATATATATTTCTTTCTGCAAACAGTTTCTTTCAGAAGAGGTCGAGGAAGAGCTGAAAGCAGCAGCGGTTATATCCATGGGAACTGAAGTTAGTGAACTAGACTTGCTCAACATTAAAGAGCTGTGTGACCAAGTTCTATCACTTTCAGAGTATAGGGCTCAGCTGTATGACTACCTGCGGAGCAGAATGAATACCATTGCACCAAATTTGACTGCTCTTGTTGGGGAGCTTGTTGGCGCACGTCTTATTGCTCATGGTGGTAGTTTGTTGAATCTGTCGAAGCAACCCTCGAGCACTGTTCAGATTCTTGGTGCGGAGAAGGTATTCTGCTTAGTCCATATAGCTTTCCTATCATAGGGTTGGTTTCCGTTTAGTCGTCATTTCGTCTGCTCACGTGTTATGCAAAACCTTCATGCATAACATGTAAACTACATTCATGAATTGCATATACACTTTTGTGAATCGTATCTCTGTATTTTTGCATGATCAGCATCTATATTCCAACTTCTGCCAGTATCAAATAGAGATGTAAGTGAATAGATAATCTGATCATCCCATCCTTGAGTAGGAAATAGGAGACAAAAATGTTATATACAGGTTGACAACGGTCATAATGACAGCCTTTTCACAAGAGAACTTGGTATCTTTAGAGGACTGCTTTGTTGTTTTGAACCTAACTTGGAGAGCCAAAGAACCTGAGGAACTATTTGGTGCGTCCCATGGCCGAGTTCTTGTTTCCTCTCTCTTAACTAATTGTGTTTAGTTGTGGGAAAATTGATATTGGAACCCAAAGAACTTAAAACTTTTGGGATGTTGGACCCACCTTTCCATCCTTATACAATTAAGTGTCCTTATCTTTGGCTTGGAAATTTGGGCAAGGAACTTGGTAAGTTGAGGCCTATGTGACACGGGGACTAGTCCATTTGGGTCAAGTTCTTGTTTCCCCAAATTTTCCTACTTCTGCATACAAAACAAGAGAACTTGGAGAACTCGTTCCAAGCTTTCCATCAAGTTCTCTAAGCTCTTGTCCAACTTCCATGAACCAAACGACACTTAGTCTCTATGAGGAATTCTGGCAAAATATAACCAATAATCCTGTTAAACTTAATTAATCAATATCTCAAGTCCTGTGTTGATTTCGTAAGAGAGCTTCAAGTCACTTTTCTGTTTAGATAGTAATTCTTTGCTGGACATCAACTTATCAAGACAGCCTTCTTAAGTGTTCTTTTGGGTTCTGATAGCATGTTGTCGCCCCCTTTCGTCTATTATTTATCACCTTATTTAGGAATCATCAGTAGGGGAGAGCAACGGTTCGGTTCGGTTCAAACCGAACCGCTTACCCCAAAACCGACAGAACCGATAGCCGAAATCCAGAAAATCGTTAACCGAACCGTTTGGAAAAGAACCGATCCAAACCGAAGCAACTTCGGTCGGTTCGGTTATAGGTCGGTTCGGGTCCATGGGCCCAAGTGGGCCGGACCTTCTAAAACCAAATGCATTGCAAAAATAACAGTAAAATTTGCTTATTTGCATCAGTTTGAAACTGCATCAGCAGCTACAAGCCTACCGCACCGATCCATAATCCAAGCTGCAGTCAAAATAAAAAAGAACCAAAAAAAAACAAAATGATAGCCGATGCAACACCAATCCAAGCGGATTTAAAAATGAACCAGAAAAATAAAATTACAAGAGTAGCTTAATGCCACAGTCGCAGTCTTCAATCTTCATCACTAAAATTTACAGCAAACTAACAAAGTAGCACCGAAAAAATTACATAAGCAAAATTATCTACGTTATTGAAGAAGGCCTCAAATTCAAATACAAATGAAATGGGAGACTACAAGTTTTCTTTTTCAACATCACTCCAAAGTCCAAACCATGTTGAAGAAGATGCAAGAATAACAAACTAAATTAGAAAAAATTAAATAAAGACATAAAAATTTGCAAAACAATTTTGTTTTGACATATCTAGGTTAGAAGAAACCAGATTTAGGTTCGATTTCACAAATCTATGTTAGATCTCGCAGATCTAGGTTATAGATTGGAGATCGAGAGACATAAATCTACATTAGAAACTGGAGATCGAGAGACATAAACGGAGCCGCAGATCTCTCTCGAGTCTCGGCTCGAGCTGGTGTCGACGAGACTAAGTAAGCCGAGAGGAGAAGGATTGGAGGAGGAGCGAGGAAGTAGGGTTAGGGTTTCTCAGAGATAGACGGAGACGAGAGAGAGAGAGAGAGAGAGAGAGAGAGAGAGAGAGAGAGATTAGAGGCGACTGTGATGTGTGTTTTTGTGAGGAGAGAGAAGATTAGGTTAGGTTTTGTGTATATATATGTGAGGAGGGGTCTTTTCATCATTTTACATCCTTAGTCGGTTTTCGGGTCGGGTCGGTCACAGTTATCCAAACCCATCAACCGACCCGTAAACCGTTTGGTTATAAAATGAAAACCGAATTTCGACATGTTTTGTGTATATATATGTGAGGAGGGGTCTTTTCATCATTTTACATCCTTAGTCGGTTTTCGGGTCGGGTCGGTCACAGTTATCCAAACCCATCAACCGACCCGTAAACCGTTTGGTTATAAAATGAAAACCGAATTTCGACCCGATCTCTTCAAAACCGACCCGAACCTCAATAACGGGTCGGGTCGGGTCGGTTTTCGGTTTTTAAACCGAGTTTTGCTCACCCCTAATCATCAGGTTATTAAGCTTGCATCTCTGAGTCTCATGGAGAACGGAATCATGTAAATAAGATATGTATTATTAAAATAGGACTCTTTTCTGAAAGTAACTCTATATAGTTGAATTTGTATATAGTTGAATTTATTTAGTGCTGTCTCTAATCTCTATGATGTTTTACTTTTCATTAACACAATTTGAATTCTACTTTACCTTGTGTGCTTGTTATGAGAGAGTTTGAGGTACATGCATGGTCTTGTTTGTATTTCATTGTCTGCCTGGATATGGAATAGCCTTCATCCGGAGCTGTACATCCCATCTGTTTGGCATGTTTTTCTCCAAGATCTATTCCCATGAATTGTTTCTGAAGAACAGGTCTCGGTTATGGTTAGGGTAGTTTGGTGTGGGGGCCATTATCGAAAATATTGCTTTGTGATAAGGATTGACCCGTGTACTAGTATCCCTCTGCTGCTGAGTCAATAGGCTAGAAAGGCAGCTAAATCTTGTCGGCATCTGACCGTGACGGGTCCCCTGTTGCTTCAGCTTCAATTCCCTTCCTAAGCTGGGATGCGACCAATGGTTTTACACTTGTGCAGATCCTTTTGTTGAACTAAGCCTCACAATACTTTATGCTCAAATTTTTAGATTTTCATGCCTGATTTTGTCAAAGCTTGGTCTTTGGTTAACTTTTAAATATCTTCAAAGCACCAATTTTTTCTCAAATACAATGACAGTCTTACACCAGTTCTTTTTACGTTACATGAATCCATTTCCTCCCTCAGCTGTAATGAGGGACAACTCTTTAACATATAAGATGGAATTTTTCAAACAATGAAATTCTTACTGCAGAAAGACTGTTTACAGTCCATGATATTGCCTTAGGTGGTTGCCGTAAACACGACTTTAGAAGGCAACTCTTGCGTTGGTGAGCTAAAGATAATTTTATCTACAACAGTACTGTTGAAGGATGGCGTGCTTTAGATTTAGAATATCTGAAACATGAAGGCTATGCTTCATCTATCTGGGACTAGACAACATTTGGCAAAATACAAGTGTGGATCATATATGTAAAACCTATGGTACATGAACAATAGAGACATGGGCAATGCCGTGGTATAAATTTTGGCATGTTTCCCGTGTATGACTAATCGGACAAGAAGTTTTTGGAGTGACATCTACATTGCTTTTAGATAATTGCCTCTCCTAGGTATATAATGCTCTAAGTATTGCTCAACGTATTCAGTTTGAGGGGAAAAAAAAACAATACTGGTGCATAATCTATTATAAGTTCTGACTTGCAGTAAAGGTTTGACATGATATATGCCATTTATCAATTTTGTTACATACATGTGGAAGTCTATTGGTCAGGTTCCATTTGAGTTCAGAATGAGTTTACGCTCATGAGAATTGGGAAAATCCAAAACTATTTACCATGAACCAATATATAACTAATGAAGGTCATGGACAGAAACTCTTGCATATATCCACCTCCCATCTTCTGGCAACACCGGTGATACCAACGAGCACAGCACAGTGACAAATGAGCAACCGGCGACCCCAACCACAAGGAGCAATGGCTGGCGGAACCTAGGGAGTGTAAAGCAAAAAATAATATGTTGCCTTTGTATGATATGATGGCCAATTCTATGGATGACTTGTAGTTATTTGATTGGATATGATGACATTTTAGTGCATTTTGAACCATCTAGGACTTTGTATTTGACTATCAATATTTATACTTTACGTGCTGGTTATAGTTGGGTCCACGATAAGGATGCCTCATTTATTTTACACACATCAAAGAATATACAGTATTGAATATGCTTGATACCCTATGTGTAACTTGCCTAGGTTTGGTCACTCCGTTGACAGGTAATCTGAGTGGTATAGTATATACTTCTCTGCATTTGCAAGAAAGCAAATTAGCGTAGATAGCAAAAGAAAAGAATACCTCGACTTCTCTCACCACATTGTTTGTGCAGGCATATGTAATATAATCTGTAGAATGTAATAATTCAGAAACCTTGGCATCCATGATATATTTTGCATCACTCCTCTCTCTGCATGCAGGCCCTCTTCAGAGCTCTCAAGACAAAACATGCTACACCAAAATATGGCCTTATTTTTCATGCATCCTTAGTTGGACAGGCAGGTCCCAAGCTAAAAGGGAAAATCTCTCGTTCACTTGCTGCAAAAACTGCACTTGCCATTCGATGTGATGCCCTCGGCGATGGCCAAGACAACTCTATGGGCCTTGAACATCGAGCTAAGGTACATATATTATATATGTACAAGAGTTATCTGTTACATTATAACCTATACTGCTCATTGATCTTAAAATATTCTTGCATAGCTTGAAACCCGCCTAAGGGTTCTTGAGGGCAGGGAATTGGGTCATGCTGCTGGATCAACCAAGGGTAAACCCACGATTGAAGTTTATGACAAAGACAGGAAGAAAGGTGCTGGAGCTATTGTTACTGCTGCCAAGGTATTGGTTTTAGACTATGGATGTAATAAAATAAGTTATTGCTTCAAAAATATCCACAGAGGTTATTAAATTTACTGGTTTTGATTTTATTTGCTCTTTTGGCTTTGCAGACTTACAACCCTTCATCTGATCTAGTACTGAAGAAGCACTCAGAAACGACTCCAGAGAAGCTGGCAGATGAACAGGAAGTGCGACGGAAAAAGAGGAAGCACGAGGAAGTAACTATAGCAGAGGAGACTCCGACTGAAGAAAGGGCTGATGACGATGGAGAGAAAAAGAGGAAGAAGAAAAAGAAGGTTGGGGCAGAGAGCACCGAATTAGAAGATAAGAAACAGATTCCTACTTTGGAAGTAGATGAGGGGAAGAAGAAGAAGAAAAAGAAGGCCGAGTCAGAAAATCAGGAGCGAATTGCTGAGGAAGCAGCTGGGGAGGAGCCTTCCAAAAAGGAAAAGAAGAAGAGAAAGCAGACTGAAGACGAGGAAGGTCTCGACCATAAAGATCAAGAACCTGAAACTGCTAGCAAGAAAAAGGACAAGAAGAAAAAGGAAAAGAAGAGGAGCGATTGATGAGTTGTGCGTGCAATATCTCCTGCAGTTTTGGATATATAGTCCAGTTAGTATCAAGTCGCCGAGATCTTGTACACTATTTTTTATCTTCTCATGTCACATGGCTTTTTACCAGAGGTTTTATGTTCACATTAAACTTGATTCACCAAATTTATGATGGATGAGTCCATATGTTGTTTACTTCTTGATATGTAGAAGAGTGTTTACTTATTGATATGTAGAAGAGTCATGGACTTTTGCCATATAAAGTGCATATATGCTACCAGATTGATGTTGGTGCTAGACAAATTGATGTTCTATTGCGTCTATTAAACGCCAGTTCAGTGCCACTAGGTCATGATGAGACTAATATCTGTAGATTCTGTACTGCTGGTGACATTATTGGGGTGATTAGAATTGAGAACAAACAAGGACAATGGAAATGTAGGGCGGCTCCCTATTGGACTGGTATGGGCTCCAGCTTAACAGGATGTGCGGTCTCCCTTTCTGTTGGACAACAAATTTTGGGGTTTCCATGTATTCTACTTGCCATAGTCACAAATATTGCTTGGAATAAAAATGAAATTGTTGCATATTTCTCTGGACCAAATTTAGTTTAGGAGACATGCGTATCATTTACATATGCATGTCTACTTGCCAAAGGAGCAAACAATATTTTGCAAAGCCTTAATGTAACAAGAACATGTTGGCCATAAGTTACTGATACATTGTTTCTCATCAAAAATCCTACAGAAACTCGTTAGTTTCTACGTTTTAGAACTCGGCCATGAAAAGTCGTTAGTTTCTACGTTTTAGAACTCCCATGAAAAGTTTTGGATGACACTCATCTAGTCTATAATTTTTTTCTCAGCCAATTGGGGAGAAAAATAAACTTTCAATAAAGAATCCACGTGTCACATTCATATTACAAGCTTTGAATTAAGTTCTTCATGAAATTTAGCATATCTAAACATAAGAAGGGCATTGATTCCGAAGAGATATTCTCACCGGTGGTCAAGATGACATTTATCCGGGTTGTGATGTGCTGCTAGCATGGACTTGGAGGTCTAACAGATTTTTCCTAAATAAAACCGCAAACCAAAATTTTTTGAGAAGTTTTTGCTAATACAACTCATGCCCAATAAGATTTTGATGCATCAATTTTAAAAAGTTTATCTTTACTCTTTGAGTAAAATAAAGCTTAGGAAAGTAATGGCAATCATTTTAATATTTTGAACTTTCTTTCTTCTTCTGCAGAAAGAAAATACTGTATTCTATTAGTCTGCCATATAGTGATAGAAATTTTTATTGGTTTATGGATGTTAGAATTAATATGTTTTACCTTGTTTTGCAAATGTTGGATACTTAAATTAGAAATATTTTTTCCCCATAATTTAGTAAGCTTATAAAGCTTTGTAGTTCTTTCAAGATTTTAAAGGTGTTTGAAAGTTTCTTGAACTATTTTTTAGAATATGATATTTTAATTCTAACTTTCATTTAATAATATTTTTTCAAGAAATTCTATCTCATTTTTGTATAAACTATGTTTTTGATCTAGAAAATTATACCGTGTTTGAAAAGTAGATCACTTTTAGTATTAAGATGAGGGTAAATTGCAAAAAAACCCTCGTTAGATGTATACATTTTGCGTAGAAAGACCTTTTAGTCAATTTTAGCAGTTAAAGTTTCCCGCAATTAGTGACTTGCTCGGAATAGGATCTCCCGTCTGTGAGCCGTTGGAAACAACCGTTACTTTCCAAATTTTTTGAAAACTTTTAATGAAACACCAAAAATACCCTTTGTATTTGATCTATTTAAGGCTGAGGATGATTGGGGATTGGGAGAATGGCCGGGGCTTCCACAGTAGTTTGGGGGTTCCACAGTAGCTTGGGGGCTGTACACAACCCTTAATTTATTTATTTTTTCTGATTTTTTCAGTTCTTGTATTTTTGCTAATTTGTTTCCAAAGTAATTTGTTCTCTTTTCTAATTTTTTTCCGAACAGATTAATCCAAAGTCGAAGTTATGCCTTCTAGCTCGCAATCTTCGTTCTCACGACATTCAAGTAGAAATTGAGGAAAATTTATTTACTGCCATTGTGGATCAATTAGTCCATTGAAGACTTCGTGGATGCAAGCAAACCCTGAAAGAAGATTCTATAGTTGTGCAAATTTTCCAACAAGTTCTTGTAGATTTCTACTATGTGAGGATGATAAACTTCCAGAGTACTATCAGACTCTAATGTGAAATTTAATGAAAGAATTGAAGGAGCATCGAAGCCAACGTTTAATTTCTTCTAGAGAATCGACAGTGGCGATGACTACAAGTGAACGAAGACCATATTTCAACATACATATTTTGCAATTTGTTTTTGGTTTTGTAACGTGCATAGTTATGTTTAAAATTTTTGTATGACGATTGCAATTGTTGAATGAAGTAATCTATGTGGAAAAATGTTGATGACATTGTTAGCATACTTCAGTGGCATAAACTGAACCTGAGAGTTCATATAAAATGAAGAGAGTTCATATAAATTGCAGTAATGACAAACTGATGCTAACCTCGTTCTGAGTAAACTGAACTAAAAAACTGAACAAAAATCCTTACTAAAATAGAGTTGAACACAGACATAAGCAACATTTGTTTATGTACATAAAAACTGCAGATAAAACACATAAAAACTGAACTAAAATCCTTACTAAAAAAGTGATACATTTGTTTCAGATAAAGCACGTAAGCAACATTTGTTTCAGATAAACTGCAGTAAACATTTGTTTCTGAACACAGACATAAGCAACATTTGTTTCTGAGCTAAAATCCTTACTAAAAAAGTGAACTAAAATCCTTACTAAAATAGAGCTGAACTAAAAAACTGATACATTTGTTTCAGATAAAGCACGTAAAAACTGCATTTCTTTCAACAAAGACCAACATCTTACATTCAGACCACATCCACAGAGCAAAATAGAGCTGAACACAGACATAAGCAACATCTTATTTGTTCAACAACTCAGATAAAGTTTCTTCATTGCATTTCAGACCAACATCTTCAACACATAAAGTTTAACACATAAGCAACATTTGTTTAAGCACATTCAGACCAAAAATCCTTCATAAACTTTAAGTACATTTGTTTCAGATAGAGTTTCTTCATTGCGTTTCTTCACTGGCAGATAAAGTACTTCATTACAGCAGATAAAAACTGCACAAAAATCCTTTGAAAGATAAGCACATCCACAGAACAAAATAGAAGCTTGTATACTGTAGGAAAAAAAGGCAGAGTTATAATTGATGAAATGAAGTAAAAATTAAAAATTAAATGATGAAATGAAGAAGTAGGAACCTGTAGCATGACAAAATGAGGTAGGGACTGCAGCATGGAAAAATGAGCTAGGGACAGTGGCTCAGAGGAGTTTGTGAGGTAGGGACAGTGGCTCAGCAGAGCAAAATAAAGCTGAACACAGACATAAGCAGAGCACCCCACAGAGAAAAACAGAGCATCAGAGCCCCACAAAACATGTGTCCCACACAAACAGAGCACAAGAGCCCCACAAAATAGAGTAGTTCACACAAACAGAGCCCCACCCACAGAGCCTTACACTCACATAACTCTAAATTATCATTGCCAACTTTCAGAAAGGGTCACCAAAATGATAAAGACCCTTTACTTGTCTACAACCTACGAAAAGATGAGTAACAAATAATTAAAATGCACAATGTAGTATAGACAAAGTTGAGTAGAAAGACAAACAGATGCTAACCTTCATGAATTGGGGGTTGGATCACCATGACAAATATGTAGGGTAGACTTAGAAAGCCTAGGCCTACCAGGCTTGGCCTTTGGCACTACCACCTTCTCCTTAAATTCATTTTTACAGGATCTAGTATTATGTCCAACTGACTTGCAGTTGCCACATGTCACAGTTGCTCTCTTGCATTTTCCTGCATTCTTACTTTCTTGAATCTTATCAGGTTGTTTCTTCCTACTTTTTGGCCTTCTTCCAGTTAGGCTACGAACCACAGGAGAGATCATAGGCACAACCCCAGGTATGTGCCTCAGATGCCTCATTGAAAGAGGATTAATTGGCTCTGCATAAGCCATCAAGTAGGTGGACTTATGGTAGTACTTATGCACATAGTCTTCAATTGAATGTCTCTTCTTCTTAAGACATGCCACTGCATGCTCACATGGGATACCTGTGATTTCCCACACTCTACAAGTGCATGTCCTAGCTTCTAAGTCAACTGAATCATTGGTTCCCCTTTGAATTACTTCATATTTGTTGAATCCAGTGCCAATAACTACACACCTTTTGGAATCCTCTTTCACTTCTTCAAGCTTTTCTGTTACTTTAGGAACAAGTAACCCATCATAAGCTACCATTTTTTCTCTCTTATCTTGGAACCTTGCCATTAGCATTCTTCTTATAGTTTCTAGTAAGCAGATAATAGGCTTGTCCCTTGCTAATAATATGTGTTTATTCCATGATTCACACATATTGTTGCTTGAGAGATCACATTTGGATTCAGACCTGAATCCATGCTTTGACCACTGTGCTGCAGGCATATTTTGAAGCCAATCGAAAGCTTGAATGCTTACTTTCTTTATCTTATCCATCCCAATCTCGAAATCAGCTAAGGTGTATGCATTTGAAGCTTCCCATAGAAGATTTATAAGTTTGTTTCCTAGATGTTTCTTCTTAAAGTTGTCATATACGTGCTTGGCACAAAATCTATGTTCTGTAAGAGGAAGAAGATTATGAAACACATCCAACAAGCCCTTTTGTCTATCAGAAATCCAAGTGATTGAATTGCCATCTATGGCAAGTGCTTCCAACAGCTGCTCCATGAGCCAATTCCATGTTTCTTTATTTTCTATCTCGACAATCGCCCAAGCAACATGATAGAAACTGTTATTTCCATCCCTAGCAACAACACTTAGAAGTTGACCTTTGTATTTTGTCTTCAAGAAACATCCATCAAGACCAATGAATGGTCTGCAACCTTCTTTGAAGCCCTTCAGCAGTGCATTCAAGGTGTAAAAAACCCTTACAAATCTTGTTGATTTCCTATCAGGCTCCAGTTCTGTTTTATCCTAACAACACTTCCAAGATTTGTTTTCATCACCAACATGGCATACTCTCTTATACAAGCATACTGTTCTTGGACATCCCCATCAACCATCTCCAATGCCTTCTTTTTTGTCCTGTGTATTTTATGTCTGAAAACTTCAATCTCTAAATCTTCAGCTATATGAGTTTTAAATCCAATATTTTTCCAGTCTGGATCATGTCTGAACCTGTGGAGATACCTGTTTGTAAGAAATATAGAAGTGGCTAAATAACAGTTAACTAATAGCTAACTAATAAGCTAACTTATTAGTTAACTAATAAGCTAACTAATAGTAACAGTTAACTAATAGCTAACTAATAAGCTAACTAATTCCAGTTAACTAATAAGCTACCTATTTGCAAGAAATGTAGAAGTGGCTTGTTTGTTGCTGTCCACCTCGCCATAATGTTTTGCATGTGCAGACTGGAATTTTTTTTACTACAAAGTATCCATTTTCACCTACAACACTTCCATGAATCCTCCCCTCACATCCTTCAGTTGAACATATAGTTGTGATCCTCCTTCTTTCATTGTGTACAAACTTCAGATTGTACTTATTCTTGATGGCATGGAGCCTCAGAGCACTCCTGAATTCTTCATGTGTAGCAAAACATTTTCCTACATGAACATCCACATTTTTATCTCTCAATAATATTTTTAGTCACAACAGGATCTGAAGAACCCAACTCAAAATCTTCATACCCCCAACTATCTTCTGAGGACTGCACACTGCCCAACTCATCACTGGGATTATACTCAGACTCTTGGTCAATGTCTTCATCACGTGAAAAACTACTATAGTCAATACCTACTTGTTCTTCAGCCACATGTTGTTCACCCACTTGTTCTTCACCCACATGTTCTCCTTCTTCACCCACTTGTTGAACAGCCACATGTTCTTCACCCACTTGTTGAACAACCACATGTTCTTCACCCACTGGTTGAACAGCCACAGGTTCTTCACCCACATGTTCAAGTGGTACCCCAGTCAAGTTAATGCTTGCCCAATAATCATCATCCATCTTCATTTCTATCTCTATAGCTGCTTCACTAAAATCAGTAATATGTGTCTCATAATCATTGTAATCAATGAGTGACTCATCGAACTTCCCTAATACATAAAATTTGAGAAGACATGGCTCTGGAAACTTTGCAAAGCAGCTCATTATATCATTGCCATCCAATAATTGTGTCTTCCTTCCATCCACAGGGTCATAGAAGTAAACTTCACAAAGAGCCAGCACCCCAGCACTTGCACATAGGCCATCAAGGTCAAACCAACAAAATTTATCACTAAGATGAAATTCCTTTAGTTCCAATACTACACGACCAACGTATTTGTCACCAACATCAAAGTGACCCCCAACATACATGTGAAGAGCATACTTTGTACCAAACATGCTGTGTTAAAATCTGTACACAATTACAAACTAATAACAAATTAATAACTAATTACATGCTGTTACCATTTTCACACTTACAAATAAAATTAGGGTTCTTTGCCCAGACACTTTGTCCAGTAATTGTGCAGACACAATTACAAACGAAATTAGGTTACAAACGAAATTAGGTTACAAATAAAATTAGGGTTCTCCTAAAGTCTTCCCAAACTAGGGTTATTTTCCAAAAATCCTCATCACGAACGAAATTAGGCTTCTGACCCCAAAATTAGGGTTGTCACACCAAAATAGGGTTACAAACGAAATTAGGGTTCTCACCCCAAAATGGGGTTATTTTTCCTAAAGTCTTCTCAAACTAGGGTTATTTTCCAAAAATTCTCATCGTTCTTTGACTAAGCTTAGGGTTTACGAGTATGCCTGAATTTCGAAACTGGATTCACGAACCTCTTCTCCTCCGTCTTTGAATCACGAACCTATTCTTCTCTGTCTTCGAATTACGGAAGAAAGCTTAACCGTCGAATTAGAAGAAGGAAAATAATCTAATGAGGGGTTTAGGCTATATTACTGAGGGTATAATGGTCAGTTTACTGAAGGTATAACGTCCGTTACACAAAATGAGTATTAGGGGGTCTAATAAGCATTTTTCATTCATTTAGAAATATTAAGAGCATGGGGTCTTTTAGTGCAAAAAGCAAAAATCTAACGAGAGATTTTTTACAATTTACCTTTAAGATGATCCAAGTGTTCATCCTTTGTTCGACAATAAACTAAAATATCAACAATGTACTGCTCTGCACTTAACTTTTGGTAACTACCACATCGTGTCTCCTTGTCCACCGGATAGAAGGTGAGATCATGAGTTATAGATAATTGTGATTGGCTCAGATTTTACATAAAAATTTTCTTTTAAGGCATATAGAGATAGTCCAATATTGCACCTCATGAACCAACTCCAGTTCGAACCACATCGCTGTAGGAGCGTAAAAAGTGCTTTATTTGATTAATTCAAAAGGAATTGAGGACTTTACGCAGGCAATTCTCTATGAGAGCTATTTTTACGCCAGGCTAGTCTGTACGCTAGCCATCCTCTACGCTGGCTACTTTACGCTGGGAAGCTGTCAGATCATACATTTAATACAAGTGATAATGACTCTGACATAATGATTTGCTGACAACATGCAACACAGAAGTCGAGAGGATCGAATTTTTACCAAGCTCGATACTTTTCGTATGGTGTGCAAAAAAGGCTACTTTACGCTCAATAATTACTTCTTTTTACGCACGATAGTTATGTGAGCTTTTACGCTCAAAGCTATTGTGGGCGTAAAGTCTATTTGGGCTAAGTTTTACGCTCAAGGCTATTTTAGCCACTTTACGCTGAGAAGTTTTAATTGTATTGTTTTTACGCCAGTTTCTACTTTACGCTCGGAGCATATTTTGGGGACGTTTTTATGCCCGATCCTTCCTGACTACTTTGGAATGTGGTTTATCCACGTGGCTTTCATGCCACATTTATTGAGGAACGTGTATACGTGCTCCCTATTTTTGTTGGAATAATGGGACGCGTGTCAACATATTCAGAGGGTGACTTCCATCGTGGGTGACAGTTACCAGCGTACAAAACCCAATTTTGTTTCTTTTTACGCACAATGGGTCAAGTCTATAAATAGACTTATTTTTTTATAATAGGGGCATCAGGAGCAGAGAGACATAAGAGAATACAGAAATCAGAGCCTAGAGACTTTGATTTTCGAGAGCATTCTTCTTCAACTTTTCTTCCAGAACAGAGTGAAGCAAAGCAGGAAAGCATTCGACCTCGCCATCAGTGCCCAAGTGCGTCGATACCTTTCTGGTGACTTAGTTCTTCCGGTTGTTCATCTTCTAGCAGTGATCTTCATCATCATCGTATGGTCCAAGGAACAAAGTGAACGCCTTCAGATCAGACTTCCATAACAATACTTCCCAGAACAATTTGTACTTCTTGTACTTTTTTTCGTTTTATTTTCAAAAGCCAATTTTTAGGCATTTTGTTAAGTGAAACAAAATGACGACTCTGCTGGGGACGACCTTCTCCTCTGACGAGGAGGCAATTGCTCAATATGATGATGTGTCGATCGGATCGACAAAGAAGACTTTGGTTGCACACTTCGACCAGACTGCTTACGAAGAAATGCTCCGAACTGGGGGTGGTACTCGCTGCTCCAATGTTCAGAAATCGAAGAAGGCGCAAAAAGTTTGGATTTCCAAATCCAAAGCATCCTCAATTTCCCTGCTGTCTCGAAAGGCAAAGGAATCCTTCCTACTCCTGTTGTAGAGGCTCCCATCTGTGATGAAGCAGTCTCTACTTCGGTGATACGTCATAGGCGTAAAAATCAGTCTCCCGTTGGTAACGTGGCAGACCCTCAGGTTTTTCGCTCTGGGCGTAAAAATCAAGTTGTACGCCCCGCGCGTAAGAACAAGTCTTCCGTCTGTGACGTGGTAGACTCCAAAGCTGTACGCCTCGCACGTAAGAACAAGTCTCCCGTCTGTGACGTGGTAGACACCAAAGCTGTACGCCCCGCGCGTAAGAACAAGTCTCCCGTCTGTGTCGCGGTAGACACACAAAATTTATGCTCCACGCGTAAAGGAAAATCTTCCGTTTATAACGTGGCAGATACTCATGTTTTGCGCTTTATGCGTAAAGATAAATCTTTTGTCTGTGACAGTGTAGATAAAATTCACAATGATGTTTCTGCATCTAAAGTGAATGTATCTGCACGCATGAAGTATAAAAACATAGTTGGTAAAACCCCTGTTTTCAACCAACAACCTTCTTATACTGCTGTACGCAAGGTACCAAACCTTCAAATTACACGCAATGAAGATGGAGTCCTTTGTGCTCAAAAATCTCAGGATTTACGCATGCAACTCCAAGCGCGTAAAATTGTAAAGTTTGGTTCTGCGAATGCAGCTAGTAATATTTTTTATACACAAGGGACTAAATGTTTTTCAACCCCAAATATAATAAAGAAGACTACTCCCTCTACTCCTTCTGGTTTACGCGAGTTGCTAATGCAAAAGCGTAAAAATAGACAATCTTCTGTGACACTCCCCCAGAAAATTACCAATGTGAGTGTCACCAGATTGTAATCAAATGTTGTTGTTCGGATTCTAAACGGTCAATTTTTGATCGGTTAAGCTTCAATGCGCCTCAACAGCAAGCTGTTGACCAAGAACATGAGTTGTCATATGCGTCAGTCAACATGGCATCTCATACCAACAGAGGACGACGTCCAAGACGCAACACATCTCAGACTCCAGGTCAACAACAATTCAACAGACTTCTTGATTCCTTTGAAGGAGTATATCAGAATACTCGATCAAGAAGGAAAAGACAGTTGCAAACTTCTGATTCAGAAGCTGGAGGTACTCAATCTTTTGAGTCTGAAACGGATAGTGTCGATTCATACCTCTATACCAATCCTTCTATATCTTCAAGAGAGGTTGAATCCTATGCTATTGGAGATGAACCAGAGACGTCATCTGCTAATACAGAACAATGTCTCACTGCCGTTGAGCAATCATTAAAGGATATGCTTACTATGATGCAAAGCATGCACCAGATAATAATGACTCAGCAAACTGCTCAGCCAGCAGTAGCAACACCGGTACAAGTTGCAGCACAAAACCAAGATAGTCAAGGGGTTGACATACCCTTGAATAATCAAGAGCCTGCTGTTAACCAAAATTCTGCATCTCCAGATCCCATCATTCCAGAAGATGTACCACCTCCAGTGGGGGTCACGGTACATCCAACAACTATTCAATCAAACGTGCTTCCTCAAACCAGTGAAGCCATTCAAGCAGTACGTGAGCTCAAAGCACAGTTTGAAGTTTTGAAGTACAAGGATCAGCTCCAGAGGTTAGGGATTAAGCAACCTTATCCTCCTCATTGGAATGATGTACCCTTTCTACCGAAATTCAAGCCACAATTAATGGTATTGTTTGATGGAAAGGCTTCTCCTAGTCAGTATATCAATTACTTTGATATTATGACTGTGCATCTACAGAAAGATGATGCCCTTCTCACTCGAGTGTTCATCGGATGTTTGAAGGGTTCAGCTTACGACTGGTATCGTAGTTTACCCGACAATTGTATTTCATCTTTTGATGAATTTAAAGCAATGTTTCTCTCCCGTTTCTATGAAGGGGGTATGGACATGAACATGTCCTCCCTAATAGAAATCAAACAAAAGGAGAAGGAAGATACTCGGACGTTCATCGAACGTTTCCGACAGGCGACTCTAAAGATGTCTCCTGGTATGCCGAATTCAGCGTTGATTGATACATGTAAGATGAATCTGCGACCATCCGTTGCTGTCTTCACGGGTTCCCAATTCACAGATTGGGCCTCGTTTATTAATAGCAGCAGTTTCTGCCGAGACCAATGGTAGGTTGGCTCGTGAACATGGAATGATTTTTGCCTCAGAGGATAAAGGAAAGAAAGGCTCTTCTGGTAATAATTTCGGTAATCGTAATGGGAAGGGTAAGGATACCCTCATGGTTAATCTTTCCAAGAACAAAACGACGCCGAATAATCAGGAGTCTTCTAAGCCAAAAGAAGAATACTCTTTTGACAAAAGTGATATCCCAGAGATATTTCAATGTCTAGTAAAAAGTGGCAAACTCCAGATTCCAGAGCCAAAAAAGCCTAATGAGGTGAATCTGACTGACAATCCCAAGTATTGTATCTATCACAGATACATAAATCATCCCACCAGGGCTTATTATGTTCTAAAGAAGAAAATCCAAGAGCTGATCAATGCCAATGCCATTGCTTTAACTAACGATGAGCATACAGTCACAACCAATATGGTTTCTCTTCAATTCGGAGATTTTCCTCCTCAACAAGTCCCAGATGGGATTGTTCCAATTCCGAAGGCGACGATGAAGATAATGAATATCCCGTCTGCCAGAGAGAAAAATGAAGGATTGTTGCCTCTCACATTAAAGAATGGTGAAATTATGTAGGTACATCCTGACTTAGTACCTGAAATGGAAGATGAAGGTAAAACTTCAAAATTCAAGAAAGGTAAAAAAGTCAAAACCTGCAACATGATTTGTCATGTTATTCCAGATCCTGATGATTTGGATCATCTATGGGATGGCATTCCTTTGGAAGATAGACTGAGAGGTTTGAATATATGCCCTCCAAGTCTAGCTCCTCCTACTAAACTCATACTTACTCATCAACAGTGGCTAGCTATGAATAGTGTTCTTTTATACAGGGCACAACAAGTTTTCGCTGCTTATGAAAAAGCTCATACAGGGATTTTTTCTTGTATCCCAAATTCTTCTCCTCCCGTAGCTACAGAGGCTTCTATTCCTCATTCTCCTGTAGTTACAGAGATCTCTTCTCCTTCCTCTGTTGAACTACCTGTTAAAAATCTGCTGCCCATTCATTTATACAGTCAGCAATCAGTCCTTCTCATGAAGAAGATGGGCTATGACTTTCAGAAGGCGGAAGGTTTGAACTATGATAAAGGAATGCAAATTCTTTTATAGATTCAAAGTCAAAAATCTACTGTTGGATTGGGTTCTGAGCTTCCTCGAAAGAAGAAGGCCAAGGAAAAGAAGATTAAATCCTGCAATATGGTACTTCCTTCTCCTGAGTCTGAGGAAGAAAGCTTTGCTGGTACGAGATCTGGAAAAGAGTACCACAAGGATTATGAGAGATCTTCCAAAGAAGCAGAAAATATAGTGGAAATACTACCAGCTCAACCTTCTTCTGTTCCTGCTAAAGCATCTGTGGTTGAGAAGAAAAAACAAAAAGCAGTACGCTTTGACGTCCCATTGAAGTCTGCTTCCAGTCAAGAGGTGATGATGAAGCCCTACAAATTTGATATACTAGCCCAGTTAGCTAATACTCCGGCTAGACTCTCTATCTTCGAGTTGCTTCGCCTTTTTAGAGAAAGTAGGAAGACTTTGAGTGAAGCTTTGCTTCAAGCAGATTCATGCTTAGCTCAACTCAAGAGTCATGATAATACACCAGTTTCGTGTCCACAATGTCATAGTGTGATGGAGGCAATTTCTAATATTACCTTCACACAAGAAGACATGTTGTTAAAGCATAACAAATATGATAGGCCTCTGTGCTACACTGGGTATATTGGATCCACTGAAATTGACAGGATTTACATTGATCCTGGGTCTTCAATTAGCATAATTCTTCAGAGTATGCTAAGACCTTTGAGGATTCCTACTAGTGATTTGACTTACACTAGTACCACAATAGTTGGTTTCAACTCTGGCAATAGTAAACCACTGGGGAAGATTCGTCTAAAGATTCAGATTGGTGATCTTCGAACTATGGCTACTTTCTATGTTATTAACTCTGACGTATCCTACAACATCCTTCTCGGACGACCGTGGATATATGAGCATAACATTGTGCCATCAACTCTCCACCAATGCTTCAAGTACGTGGATTCGCAAGAAGTTGTGAAGACTGAATTTGCTGATATCAATCCCTTCAAGGGTGTTGAAGCCTATTTTTCAGACTCAATACTCTACAAACAAGAGCATGTGAAGGAGATATCAGATATGGTTGAAGATCCATCACCTGTTGAAGATCAGTCTGTCAATGAAGATCCTCCAGAAGAGCAACCTTTGAAGATCAAGGTCAAAGGTCGAATCCAATCCCAACCTGTCAGTGATCAACCTCTGATGATCAAGGTCAAAGGAAGAACTCTAGCTTCATCTGAGGAATCAATGAGTATTTCTGTCAAGAGCCAAGTCCAACCCCTTATGATCAAAGTCAAGGGACGTACTTCTCGTACGAATGATCCAAAACCATCATTGGTCATCAACCTTGACAAGTCTACGCAGAAGACGGATGATGGTCCGTTAATGATCAATCCGAAGCGTAGTAATCAAATTGTAAATGATGTAAATATTGATAATTCTGTACTTTTCGATATCAATAAAGATTTCCTTTTTGAGTATATGGCTGTCAAATTTGTTGAAAGAATGACTGTATCTCTTGATGATCAAAGTCATCAATATAAAAATGACATTGAGAAAACTTTATACATTGACTATAAGGAAAATTCTTTTCCTCCTCATGTCGATGTTGGACCTTATGCTCAAAGGTTCTTAACATCTTCTCCTTATCTTCTTTCTGCAGCCGCTTCATCGCAAGCTTGTGTAACTTTTAGACGTCACGAAGAATCTTATTTCGTGATTCCGTCTGATAAGAAAAACAAGCAATAAATTGTGTTTGGCCTGGCTAGAAATATTCCTGTTGTTCAGACGGATGATCTTAGAGATAAAGATAAAGGAAGAATCCGAATTGACAAATATAGTCAACAATCTCTCAAGATTATCCAGAATATGGGATATGACTTGAAGACTATGCAAGGTCTCAATCAAGGTAAGGGTAGACGATTACCATTATGTGGTGATCCGTTTTACCAGAAAACTCGTCATGGGTTAGGATATGATCCGTCCTACATGTTTAATGATGATATAAAAGAAGAATTCTCTTCTAGTTCTTCACAATCCTTAGAATCCAAAGAAATCCATTTCATCGAATCTGAATATGCTGAAGAGGACTATTACGATGAATCTGAATGTGTATTCTCAGTCAACATGGTTCAAACTGAAGAGGAATCTGAATCATTTGAAAATGACCCTTGGGCTCAACAGATGGATACCCAATGGGAACTTCGTTTTGAACAACGACAACCACCTATGGAGGATGAAATTCTCCAGATTGATGTTGGAGACGGAACTACATCCAAGCCAATATTCATCAGTAAAAACCTTTCCGAAGATGAAAAGAAAGAGTTGATAAAACTGATTAAAGAATATATTGATATCTTTGCATGGAGTTATGAGGATATGCCGGGTCTAGATCCTAAAGTTGCTACTCATAAACTCAAAATTCTTCTTAATGCCAAGCCTGTGAAACAACGACAACGACATTTTCGACCAGACATGATGGATGCAATCGAAGCAGAAGTCAGAAAGTTGATTACATGTGGCTTTGTTCGTGAAGAACAACACCCAGACTGGGTTGCCAATATTGTTCCTGTTATGAAGAAGAACAAAAAAGTCCGAGTTTGCATAGATTTTTGAGATCTTAATGCAGCTTGCCCAAAGGATGAATTTCCACTTCCAATTACTGATGTCATGATAGACAATACATGCGGTTTTGAACGCATGTCTTTCATGGACGGATTCTCAGGATACAATCAGATCAAGATGCATCCAGAAGATGAGAAGCATACTGCTTTTCGAACACCCTTTGGGGTTTACTGCTATACGGTTATGCCATTTGGTCTCAAAAATGTCGGTGCCACGTATCAACGGGCTATGAGTAACATCTTTCAGGAACATCTACGCAAGACAGTGGAATGTTATGTAGATGACATTGCTGTCAAAAGTCGATCAAAGGATGATCATATTCAAGACTTGAAGACAATATTTGAATTAATGCGTCGTCATCAATTGAAAATGAACCCTACTAAGTCTTTCTTAGGGGTTTCCAGTGGCAAGTTTTTGGGATTTGTCATCACTTCTAAGGGTATTCATGTTGATCCTGATAAAATCAAAGCAATTCTTGAAATGCGTCCTCCACGCAATCTAAAGGAACTCTGAGGTTTTCAAGGTCGTATTGCTTATATCAGGAGATTTATATCCAATCTCTCGGAGAGATGTCAACCTTTCTCCCGTTTATTAAAGAAAGGTGTATCCTTTGTTTGGGATGAAGCATGTCAGAAAGCTTTCAATGACATCAAGCAATACCTTACAAATCCACCTGTTCTGGTACCACCAGTGGTAGGAAGACCATTTTTGCTATATGTTCGAGCCTTAGATCATTCATTTGGTGCTCTTCTTGCACAGAAAAGTGATATGGATCATGAACAAGCAATTTATTATCTCAGCCGAATGATGGTCAGAGCTGAACACAGGTATACTCCTGTAGAAAAGGAATGTTTGGCTTTAGTTTTTGCTGTCCAAAAGATACGGCATTATGTGACAGGACAGACTATCCATGTCATCTCCAGAATAAATCCTATTCGGGTGCTGATGAGAAAACCAAGCATTCTTAACTCCAGGTTAGCTACTTGGGCGATGTTGCTCACTCCTTATGACATGGTCTATGTACCTCAAAAATCAGTGAAGGGTCAAGCATTAGCTGATTTCTTAGCAGCTCACCCTATACCTGAAACATCGAAGCTATATGAAGACATTCCAGATGAAGTTGTAGATTGCAACATGACTTTAAGAAATAATATTTGGCAGTTATACTTTGATGGAGCATCACGAGTTTGACCTAAAGGCAATATTGTCTCTGGAGTAGGAATAGTCTTGGTTTCTCCTGACAAAATGGTCATATATCGTACTTATTCTCTCAATGAGCCATGCTCCAACAATATGGCAGAATATAATGCTCTGTTGATTGGTATCCAAGTAGCAAAACAGTTGGACATCGAGTTCCTAGAAGCTTATGGAGATTCTCAACTGATTGTTAATCAGGTTAGAGGGACTTATGAAGTCAGAAATCCTGATCTCATCCCTTATCATCAAGGGGTAATCGAGTTGGTCCTTTCATTCAAAGGATTCTTCATCGAATTCGTACCACATTCTCAGAATATGGAAGCTGATGCTCTTGCTAGTCTAGCTGCAGACTTAGCTGTTCCAATTCGAAGACAAAACACAATCACATTGTTGGACCGAGACTTATTCTTTGTCAAGAATAATATGTATATTGAACAGAGTTATATTACAGAGTTAAGTTCCCAGCAGAGGGACTGGAGAAGTCCATTCATTGATTATGCGGTTCATGGGATTTTACCTGAAGATCCAAAAGAAGCTGCATCAATCAAGAGATGATCATTTCGGTTTTATTATGATTCGTCTTTACATATGCTATACCGTCGTTCATATGATGGACTTTTGCTGCGTTGTCTCTCAGAAAGTGAAGCTAAATAAATACTTCGCGAAGCTCATGATGGTGTTTGTGGTGCTCATCAACCAGGTCCGAAATTACAAGACCGTATTCGAAGAATAGGATATTATTGGCCATCCATGATAGCAGATGCTGTAGATTATGCCTGACGATGTAAAGCATGTCAGATTCATGCTTATTTTATTCATCAACCGTCTAAATTCTTGCATCCTACGGCAGCTTCTTGGCCCTTTGAAGCTTGGGGCATGGACATTATTGGTCCGATTAATCCTCCTTCTGTCAAGGGACATCGGTTTATATTGGCTATAACTGATTACTTTTCTAAATGGGCGGAAGCGGTTCCTCTTGTTGAAGTGAAAATATCTAATGTGATTAGCTTCATCAAACACCATGTCATTTATCGTTTCGGGATTCCTCGATGGATAATTCATGACAATGGACCACAGTTTGCCAGTCAGGCATTTTATCGGTTTTGTAATAAGAATCAAATTCAAAATCTGGCTTCTACGACTTATAATCCAGCTGCTAATGGTTTAGCCGAAGCTTTCAACAAGACGAACATCAAACTTCTCAAAAAGTTCGTCTCTTCTAATAAACGTGATTGGAATGAGAAACTTGGAGAATGTTTATGGGCTTATCGAACGACAGTCCGAACTCCTGCTGGTTTTATACCATTTTCATTGATCTATAGATATGAGGCTGTTCTTCCATTGGAAATCCAGATTCCATCTCTTCGAATAGCCATTGCTAATGAGCTTACCACAGAGAATAATGATCGCTTACGACTCCAAGAACTTGAAGGATTGGACGAGAAGCGTCTTCAAGCTCAACAGTATATTGAACTATATCAAGCCCGTATATCTCGAACTTTCAATCGTAAAGTTAAAGAGAGGGTATTCAAAGTCGGTGAATTAGTATTAGCTGTTCGAAGACCGATGGTGATGACTCATAAGAGCAAAGAAAAATTTCAAGCAAAATGGGAAGGCCCTTATGTTATTGAGACAGTTTTTTCCAACGGTGCCTATCGGTTATCTAAGCCCAATGGAGATTTACTCATGATGCCGATCAATGGCAAATTTCTTAATAAATACTATGTATAAAAAGAAAACACAGAATGAAAATAAATTTGTTTATTCAGAACAAAGGAATAAGGAAGAGGACCACTGCCTTCCTTATTGAATACATAGTCAGCCAATGCATCGAAGACATCATTGCCTGAGTTCACAAAAAACTTGCAGGCAGCCATCCTCAGCGCTTCTTCTTCATGAGTTTTTCCTGGCTCTGTTAAGAACTCGAAAATGTCTTGTGGTGACTTGGGCGTAGAAGAGCCTTCGCCTATTCCGGTTCGGCCCAACACAATTGGTTCAACGGGGCGCGTTTCAATGACATCATCAACCTTCATGGTGACTTCGGTCTTTTGCAGCACGTCCTTGGAAGACATTTCCGATAGAAGAGTAGAAACAAGGATAAAACTTTACAAAAAGTGCTCACCTATTTATAGGAGAGATCTATTAATGAACCGGTCTTGAAATTGAAACAACCTTTTTATTCCCGAAAGGACCTATCCATTCATTATATCAGATTCATCCATTTAATTATGGAATTGAATTAATCTGTCTTTTCCCAAAAGAAACGTTGGTTCATTCATTCTTTCATTGATATTGGCATGACATCTGTCTTCTTTCCCAGCTACCAATGTTTGGTTAAGCTGGTAACTTGTCTCTTCGGAGAGAAATTTTAATCTTTTATCTTACCAGTTTGTATAAAAAGTTGGATTTATTATTTATCACGTTCTTATGACCTCTGAATAAATATTAAATCTACTTCTTTTCCTATCTATCATGTCCATTTGGCCTCTGAATAGATATCAATCTATTTTTATTTGAGTTGTTACAATCTATCATGTCCATATTACCTCTGATAGTATTGTATACTCTGAAACAGAAAACGAGATTTTATTTATGTCTATATTACTGTAGGTCCTAAAAAATCAAGTTGCACCTATTAACAAAGTCAGAAAATCAAGAAATACAACTTTCAAATGAACTGCGCAGACATCAGATTGTGCATCATTTAGATTGCGCACACCAGACTGCGCACACTTTCAACTGCGCAGGCTGACGTGGCAATGTCATCATTATCTGACAAAATCAAATCTTTCTGACAGCTGACAGCACAAAGAACGAGAAGACTGTTCGTTTATTGTGCCGCACAGCGCTCGAGGACAGCTGTACTTGCAGCGCAATCCAGTGCCTGTGCATTCTAGTGTCTGCGCAATCCATCCTAGCGCAATCCAAAGTCAGCACAATTTACGTGGCGCACTTCATCATGACAACTGACAAAAGTATACATGGCATTCATGCCATCAATTGCTCATTATGTGGCAACCGTCTATGCACGATCATGCGCATTTCAATCAAATGATGCCATGTGTCCAAGACAGTTGGCCCATGATCAGACAACTGCCTGCGTAGTCCACTGTTGCGCAATCCAATTCATGCGCAATCCATCATGCGCAGTCCAGAATAACTAAAAGTTAGTTATTTCCAGAACTCTATAAATAGAGTTTTAAGTCTCCATTCAGGGGGATCACAGAGATCAGAGATGACAGATCAGAATTATCAGAGAGTCCAGGAGTTCTTGCCCAAGTGCTGCTGCATTCTTCCGAGGCTTTTGCCTTCAATTCTCTGAGGCTTTTGCCTTCAAGACAACTTCAGAGGCTACCATCTTCAAAGTTCACATCGTCCAAGGGATAAAGCAATCGTCTTCTAGATTGGATTCCTACAGTTGTACTTTCCCAGAATTCTTGTAATCTTTACAAAGTTTGTATCAATAAAGTTTCATACTTTTATTTTTGCAAACAAAATGGCGACTCTGCTGGGGACGACTTTCTTCTCTGACGAGGAAGTGACAACTCAATGTGACGTAGCGTCTATCGGGAAGACGCAGAAGACTCTGGTTGTGAAGGTCAACCAGACATCCTATGAAGCCATGATCAACTCCAAGACCACTCCTTGTACTGCAACAACTTCTGCCACAAGCAAAGTGCACTCAGTGTGGGTCCCAAAGACTACTGCACAGTCCAAAGTTTCTGCCAACAAGACTTCTATGCAGTCTGCCATCAAGACTGCTGCGCAGTCTAGGGCTTCTGTCACCAAGCCTGCTGCACAATCTGTCTCTGCCATTGCTGCACAATCTGCTGTTGCCAGCACACAGAAGACTTCATATGCTGTCCTGGCCAAGTACAAGACTCCTATGCCTCTGGCGCAGTTGGCTGCCAATCTTCCTGTGCAAAACAACACTTCAGCAACCAGAGTCCATCCTAAGCACTCTGTGGCAAGAACTCCTGATGCGCAAACCACAGTTTCTGTGGCCAAAACCAGTACACTTTCTGCCAAAGTCATTAATGTGCAAATGGCCAGTGCACTATCTACCCATGCGCAAATCATGCCTGCGCAATCTAAGAGTGACAGCCTTTTGGCTAAACTCTTTTCTTCTCATAATAAGGGGAAAAGCTCTGCTCCTCCTCTCAAAGATCCTGTTGCTCCTGCGCAATCCACAGGGGGTAGTCTTTTGGCTATTCCTCTTCTTCCTCAAAATAAAGGAAAAGGCCCGTTGGTCTTCTCTTGGAATTCTTCGTCTCATAACTTGGAAGACAACAGAGGAAAATGCTCTTTAGCTAATCCTTCTCTATAAAAAAAAGGAAAAGGCCCTTTGGTCTTTTCTCAATCTTTCTCGATTTTTACCGTAGAAGATCAATCTGAACGTGCCTCGGCACCAGTCAGTACAAGAACTCCTTCAATCTTTATGATTTTATAAATAATTATTTATAAATCATTACGATAGATTATTTTAATTATGGTTGAGATTGGAGTACAATGTGACTAGGAATCGTGGCACGGATAGTACAGTAGCGTGCTTTGACTAATGTTTAGCCATGGTAAGGGAATGCCGAGCGATAGTGATGTCCTAACTAGGAAAACCAGGCCAAGTTGTGACATGACCTTTATAAATAGTTTAGTTATTCATTTTAATATTAATTGACGTCTAGTTAACCCGGTCGCACCAAACTAGTCAAGCTGGACCCGAACTGAGCCCAAGCTCATGTAGTCATGCAGTACGACCAACAATGTCCATGTAGATATATAGACGTGTATATATAATTGTAGCTTATTTTATGATACAGGTAGTATTTACTGTTATTTGGCTATTAAAGATAATATATATAACTCTCTTAGCTACCTTGTGCAATGTGGTATTAGACTATATATTTAGATGTCTAATAATATATATACGCCATTATTGGTTTATTAAATTTCGTTATTATTATTATTATTTTATTTGGATTGTTATTTAATATTATTAATAGGTTTATTAATTATGTGATGGTTAAATAAAAAATATTTATTTAATATTAGATATTATTAATAATATTGATTTATAATATTGTACTGCCTGTATAAAATTTGTGATGTAGTTATATATATAAATATGTATAAACATCAGGATATTTATATATTGATCTGTAACCATATTTATAATTTATTAATATATATACATATAAATATATATGTGCATAGGTAAGTATATATATAAATATTGAGTACGTGTATTCGTATATACATATATATTATATAAGTATAAGTGTATATATATTTTTTTATATATATCTAGGTATTAATATACAAGTATATATAAATACATCTAGGTATTTATATATATATATGCATATGTATGTATATGGGATATACATATATTTGTATAGATTAAGAAAAGAAATAGAGAAGCCCAGCAGCCCTGGGTTTTTCCCCCAAGCTTACCAAGCCCACGAACTGAGCCCAGCCTGAGAAGCCCACAGCCCCTTTGGTTTGAACCCAGCAGGGATAAGCAATCCCGAGCCAGCCCATAAAACGACCCCCGCTCGGATTAACACCCATAACCGCACAGAACGTATATTATCGAGAGCGAGAGAGGGAGGAGAGATCGACGAATTTCTTAAACCCTAACACCTACTCTGGGCCGCCAACACCACCACCCCGAGCATGGCGACGCTGGCGCACCCCTAGGCCGCCGTACGCCACCTGCAGCACCGGCCAGTGGCCGAACAAGGCTTCCCGTGGCTGTGGCAACGGCAGCAGGCCGAACTGGAGGTACACACTTTCAACCTCCTTTTCTTCGTGAATTCTCGACCAAAAGTCGATCCGTAAAATCTTATGAAAAGCCTATATAACCATCTAAGAGCATATCTAATTAGTTCGTGTTCAAACGATCCATGATCGCATAGAAATCGAGACGAATTCGACCCAAAACCCCTGTTTCAGGAACAGTAAAGATCTGTCCCTACCCGGTATTGGAAGGCAGATTGCCATCAATCTGAGGAGAATTTACGCAATCCAATTAAACTATTTTAAAGGCAATCTAAACAGCATGGAAACCATATTATTACGTTTAATTCTAGTTTACTATATAGTGAGATAAATCAGTACAAACATCAGGAAAAAAACAGAGAAAACTGTTTTTCAAAAACTTGAAAAATCGTTCGATACCACGTCCGTCCCGCCATTCAGGACGACGTGGTCGCAAACTGAAAGCATCAAAAGCTGCATAACAGTTTCGTGGTCGTGTGGGCTTTGACGGAATTCAAATTGGTCGCGTATGCGTGACGAATTTGATGCGTATCC
The DNA here is from genome assembly GCA_029216955.1 of Iris pallida. Lineage (NCBI taxonomy): Eukaryota > Viridiplantae > Streptophyta > Magnoliopsida > Asparagales > Iridaceae > Iris > Iris pallida. The sequence goes on from JANAVB010007399.1 coordinate 16,459,030, forward strand.
GTCGAAATTCACCGTATCGTGCACGTTGCAAATTCTCCAATTACTTTGTGCACGCTCGTCAGATCGAGACAAAACTTGCGCCAACAGAACCGTATCGTTTTTTGGTCATGTATGCCAAGTTTGGTCCGATTCTGAGACCGTCGATAAAATCACCGTTTTGCGGGCCCCACGGTCCCACTCAACGGGCGACTTTGTGCACGGCCCGCCGGAATCCAACTTTGGACATACGGTTGGGTTCGTATCGAAAAACTAGATCCGTAGACATGTAGTTTGACGACTTTAGAGACCATTGACTCTGGCACGCATTTCGGTGCAAAGCGAGTCCAACGGTGGATATCGTTTTTGCCTGAAATTACCGTTTTCCCCCTGTGTCCAGAATTGGGCTTAAGGACAGGCAATTCTAGCTAATTTGACTATTTTGAGAACGTTGGTACTGTTTATTTCAGCATCCGGAGACTTCTACATGTGTTGACTGATTGTGGCTCATTGTGTGGTATGGTATTATTGGTTTCTCCAGCTAAGGACCTCAGGCAAGTGCACTTTCTGATTGCTTTTTGATTCATAGTAGTTTTTTTATTTCATGTCTATACATATATCTTGCTGCTTGTTGACACGCTCGTCACACGGAGTTGTCGGGAGGGGAAATATCTTAGTATACATGTGGACTACCCAGAAATATCCTAATATGTCTATTCTTGAATGCTAGCCGCTGCGCACGATACGTGCAGTGTGCCTTATTTATCCCCTAGCCGTCCACATGTTGAAACGGATATTTCACACCACCTAGATAGATGTCTTTTATTAGTTTTTCCTTGTTTACTTCTCTATCGTGCTATGTCATCAGTTTTCTTACTAGCTTTCATATTCCATATGCTATTTTCATGTCTTGTTAATTCTATTGTGTTTTCGCATTGTCGTCGATTTGTGTACTTGTTCCAATCCTGACTGGATAACCAACATTTTTCAGGTTTAGCCGCAATTACTCTTAGCACCGGGGAAAGCTTGGGTATGCTGAAGACAACCTAGAAATAGATAGCAGTGGTTTCATATCTCATTAATTATAAAACCTGTATTTCCTTTAATATAAATGTTGTAAATGTTGTAATAAATGTAGAATTGTGAATGAGCATCAAATGTTATTTCTTTGAGCATCTATTTCTTGCGGGCTTGACAGCGTTCTACCGCCGACTCTGCGGCGTAGGCTGGCTTGGACACGTCTCGTATCCGAAAATCGGATACGGATCGTGAAAAGTTTTTGTGGTGGCCCATGCAGGTCAGTTTTCGTAAATCATGCGAACTCGTGATGGTACGTTTGTCGTACTATTACGAGCCTGCGACCAAGAAATGCTCATTCACAAATAGGATTAAAATAATTTAGGAGAATAACTAGGACTAGGAGTCCCTTGTTCAAATTGACCGTTGGGTAGTTAAGGTTATTGGATAGGCCATACAATTTAGATAACTTGCTAGAACTCTATAGGCACACTGAGACTTGTGATATGACATTATGATCCAATGTGGATCCACTATTCGCTTGTTAGTTAGACTTGCCCAGAATTAAGGCATTAATTTTTGATAAACTGTTTAAATTTTCTTTTGCTATATTAGATATAAATCTTGTATCATAAATTAGAATTGCATATTTTAAATTCTATGTTGCTGTAAGGAATTGATCAATAATTCGTGATTCTGTTATTCGTATGCGAATCTCGAGGTAGATTGACTTGAGATTTTCCCTCAACCCTAGAAATACATATGAAATAAATACTAGGATGTTTGTATCTCTTTTGTCTTTAATTATTTTCTCCATGGTTAAATCTTTTTATTTTAAGTGTTGTGACTGATAGGACAAACACCTACGCTCTATTTTTCCAAATAGTTTGAACTCTAGCAGCCCCTTCAAGTCCTTAGGAATATTAGCTAACCCATAAAGTTTAGACAGCAGCGCACTGTCGTTAATTATTTGAGAGTGGAGAATGTGGGTTCACTGCAGCCAGCAGCGCACTGGCGATGCACAACCCATAGAAATGAAACCATTGTGAGGATCATAGGTATAGAACATTGCTAAAACTATGTTGTAGTTGACCAAGACTTTAGGGATAGTAAGATTGTAGGAAGACTGTATAAGCAAGAACACCCGGTAAAGATTTGACTTTCTCAAAACTCGAACTATTGTGCCTCCTTCCCAAAAATCTCTCATATTCATATTTTGACTATCTTGACCGATGCTGCTATTACAACCTAGTTTTGCAAGCTTACTCTTTATCGAGCTTGAATTCAAGATATATGTTTATTGGGGACGCCCGCTAACATATTGTCTAATCAGAATTATCGTATCACGGTCTGATCAACCATGATGCATTTGATTCGCTCTTCATCTAATTACCCTATGTGGATTGAGATGTAGATGTCTCTAGGATCTCATCCGCGACTGCTTTGACAAATCCTCTTGAATTATGCATTCGCCTTTGAATCACGTAATTGTGTTCGGTGACATCTCTCTCGAACTCTTTATAGTTTTTGTCTTTCACCGATTTGAAAGACGAAAGCTCGTAATGGATGGATAGATACCTAGTATTCCCATGACCATGATGGTTGTATACGCAAGTGTAGCCACCATCGGCCAGCCCTGTGACAGAAACCTTGCCACCATATCCTAGCCTCTAAGGTGGGTAGAAGTCCTCGGAGTTTTCGGAGTTACAAAATGACAAGAAAGAGGATACAACTATTTTGAGAAATTAAATTTGGGGAGATTAAGGTAATAGTAGACTTTGAATTTAAGGGATGGTCATGAATTGGAATTTCGAGGACGAAATTATTTTTAAGGTGGGTAGATTTGTAGCCTTCCTTCCCGAAAATTAGCGGAATATTTTTATTTTTTTATTTATTTGATTTAAAATGGTGATTTATGATTTTATAAATAATTATTTATAAATTGTTACGATAGATTATTTTAATCATGGTTGAGATTGGAGTATAAGGTGACTAGGAATTGTGGCACGGATAGTGCAGTAGCGTGCTTTGACTAATGTTTAGCCATGGTAAGGGAATGCCGAGCTATAGTGATGTCCTAACTAGGAAAACCAGGCCAAGTTGTGACATGACCTTTATAAATAGTTTAGTTATTCATTTTAATATTAATTGACGTCTAGTTAACCCGGTCGCACCAAACTAGTCAAGCTGGACCCGAACTGAGCCCAAGCTCATGTAGTCATGCAGTACGACCAACAATGTCCATGTAGATATATAGAGGTGTATATATAATTGTAGCTTATTTTATGATACAGGTAGTATTTACTGTTATTTGGCTATTAAAGATAATATATATAACTCTCTTAGCTACCTTGTGCAATGTGGTATTAGACTATATATTTAGATGTCTAATAATATATATACGCCATTATTGGTTTATTAAATTTCGTTATTATTATTATTATTTTATTTGGATTGTTATTTAATATTATTAATAGGTTTATTAATTATGTGATGGTTAAATAAAAAAATATTTATTTAATATTAGATATTATTAATAATATTGATTTATAATATTGTACTGCCTGTATAAAATTTGTGATGTAGTTATATATATAAATATGTATAAACATCAGGATATTTATATATTGATCTGTAACCATATTTATAATTTATTAATATATATACATATAAATATATATGTGCATAGGTAAGTATATATATAAATATTGAGTACGTGTATTCGTATATACATATATATATTATATAAGTATAAGTGTATATATATTTTTTTATATATATCTAGGTATTAATATACAAGTATATATAAATACATCTAGGTATTTTTATATATATATGCATATATATGTATATGGGATATACATATATTTGTATAGATTAAGAAAAGAAATAGAGAAGCCCAGCAGCCCTGGGTTTTTCCCCCAAGCTTACCAAGCCCACGAACTGAGCCCAGCCTGAGAAGCCCACAGCCCCTTTGGTTTGAACCCAGCAGGGATAAGCAATCCCGAGCCAGCCCATAAAACGACCCCCGCTCGGATTAACACCCATAACCGCACAGAACGTATATTATCGAGAGCGAGAGAGGGAGGAGAGATCGACGAATTTCTTAAACCCTAACACCTACTCTGGGCCGCCAACAACACCACCCCGAGCACGGCGATGCTGGCGCGCCCCTAGGCCGCCATACGCCGCCTGCAGCATCGGCCAGTGGCCGAACAAGGCTTCCCGCGGCTGTGGCAACGGCAGCAGGCCGAACTGGAGGTACACACTTTCAACCCCCTTTTCTTCGTGAATTCTCGACCAAAAGTCGATCCGTAAAATCTTATGAAAAGCCTATATAACCATCTAAGAGCATATCTAATTAGTTCGTGTTTAAATGATCCATGATCGCATAGAAATCGAGACGAATTCGACCCAAAAACCCTTGTTTCAGGAACAGTAAAGATCTGTCCCTACCCGGTATTGGAAGGCAGATTGCCATCAATCAGAAGAGAATTTACGCAATCCAATTAAACTGTTTTAAAGGCAACCTAAACAGCATGGAAACCATATTATTACATTTAATTCTAGTTTACTATATAGTGAGATAAATCAGTACAAACATCAGGAAAAAAACGGAGAAAACTGTTTTTCAAAAACTTGAAAAATCGCTCGATACCACGTCCGTCCCGCCATTCAGGAGACGTGGTCGCGAACTGAAAGCATCGAAAGCTGCGTAACGGTTTCGTGGTCGTGTGGGCTTTGACGGAATACAAATTGGTCGCGTGTGCGCGATGAATTTGATACGTATCCGTCGAAATTCACCGTATCGTGCACGTTGCAAATTCTCCAATTACTTTGTGCACGCTCGTCAGATCGAGACAAAACTTGCGCCAACAGAACCGTATCGTTTTTTTGGTCATGTATGCCAAGTTTGGTCCGATTCTGAGACCGTCGATAAAATTACCGTTTTGCGGGCCCCACGGTCCCACTCAACGGGCGACTTTGTGCACGGCCCGCCGGAAACCAACTTTGGACATACGGTTGGGTTCGTATCGAAAAACTGGATTCGTAGACATATAGTTTGACAACTTTAGAGACCATTGACTCTGGCACGCATTTCGGTGCAAAGCGGGGCCAACGACGGACATCGTTTTTGCCTGAAATTACCGTTTTGCCCCTGTGTCCAGAATTAGGCTTAAGGACAGGCAATCCTAGCTAATTTGACTATTCTGAGAATGTTAGTACTATTTATTTCAGCATCCGGAGACTTCTACATATGTTGACTGATTGTGGCTCATTTTGTGGTATGGTATTATTGGTTTCTCCAGCTAAGGACCTCAGGCAAGTGCACTTTCTGATTGCTTTTCGATTCATAGTAGTCTTTTCATTTCATGTCTATACATATATCTTGCTGCTTGTTGACACGCTCGTCACACGGAGTTGTCGGGAGGGGAAATATCTTAGTATACATGTGGACTACCCAGAAATATCCCAATATGTCTATTCTTGAATGCTAGCCGCTGCGCACGACACGTGCAGTGTGCCTTATTTATCCCCTAGCCGTCCACATGTTGAAACAGATATTTCACACCACCTAGATAGATGTCTTTTACTAGTTTTTCCTTGTTTACTTCTCTATCGTGCTATGTCATCAGTTTTCTTACTAGCTTTCATATTCCATATGCTATTTTCATGTCTTGTTAATTCTATTGTGTTTTCGTATTATCGTCGGTTTGTGTACTTGTTCCAATCCTGACTGGATAACCAACAATTTTCAGGTTTAGCCGTAATTACTCTTAGCACTGGGGAAAGCTTGGGTATGCTGAAGACAACCTAGAAATAGATAGCAGTGGTTTCATATCTCATTAATTGTAAAACCTGTATTTCCTTTAATATAAATGTTGTAAATGTTGTAATAAATATAGAATTGTGAATGAGCATCAAATGTTATTTCTTGAGCATCTATTTCTTGCGGGCTTGACAGCGTTCTACCGCCGACTCTGCGGCGTAGGCTGGCTTGGACACGTCTCGTATCCGAAAATCGGGTGCGGGTCGTGACAAGGAGACGACTCTTTCTCCGACTACGATGCATACAGCGAAAGCTCTGAGCAGACAGTGTCCTCTACTGTACCAAGAGAAGTGACAGCTTATATTGTCAATGAGGACCCAGATGCTTCAACCTCAGCAAATCAAGAACAACGGATTGCTGAAAATGGTTGCCAGTATGCATTCTATTATTGTGGCACAGCATGCTACACCACCGACTGTACATGCTGTAAATTCTAAAATTATAGCATCTTCGGTACCTGTCAATGCTGGATTGGGGGTGGTATCTCCTCAAATACCTCCTGTACAAATCCAACCTACACCCAGTCAGTCAGGTGCTGGGGGTGGTACTTACCATGTGTCACGACCCGTACCCAGATATACGAGTACGAATACGTGGGCCACGCCCAGCCTACGCCGCGGTATCGGCGGTAGAACGCTGTCAAGTGTACTATACTAACTACAACATCTAAGAATCCATAACTAGAAATGTACTCATGCCACATCACGAAACTAAGGAAGATAAGACAAGAAATAATAACAATATCACTAGAACAACTAGAATCTACAATGATCATAAGACAGGAAGATAATGAAGGAACAACAAGACTAACTAAGGAATAACTACCAGGCAACTCACATAGAGGAACAGTGTGAACCACCTCAGCTAAAATCATCCTGCAGTCCAACAAATGTGGCACAACTACTCCTAAAATTTTGTCAACATATCCAGTCAGGATGGAACGAGCACAAATCTCAAATAACAGTTCTAATTAGACGATATTGAACATGTAGCAGTAAATAGAGAGAATATACAAGAAATCATGAAATGTACATGTGAGTATCATGGCAAGGTAAACTGTAAATCTAGAGCTAGAACAAGGCAAGTAAAACTGATCATGGCATGTACAAGAATCAAGAATCATCTGTCTAAGTGTGTGAGTAATAGTTCAACATGTGGCCGGCTTGGGTCTGCACAAGGTCTACTGATCAGGCCAATCATACGTGGAGTGTAGGATTGGCTAGCATTCAAGGTCTACAAGAATAAACAAGGTGGATAATGACCACACATCTACACTAATACTCCCCATCCCCGACTAGTATAGTGGATCCAACCATGACACATCATGACATGCGATTCTCCGAGAGGGTAGCTAGCCTTCACGGGAATCGTGTCTATACAATGCACAAGGAACAAGAAAGACTTGCACAAGATATACCAAGGAAAGCGAGGAATAATATCTCATGACGGGATCCAGAGAAATACCAATCCGTGTGAACAATGTGTCAAGAGAACAAGGATATCTACACTAAATACAAGAAACATAGACGATATCATAAAACAGAAATATTATCAAAGAATGTACTCGCCTGAGGTCTGGTGGAATATGTCAACTGGTCCAAGAACAGTGCCTCGAGGACCTATAGGTGGAATACTGTATCAATATAAGGGTTTGGAAGTAAAATCAACTCATACTAAGTCAACTAGGTCACAAGAAGTCAAACCAAGTCAAACTAGGTCAAGGCAAGTCAAACTAGGTTAATCTAAGTCAAGGGTTGACTTACAGTTGACTTTTGGTCAAAAAGTCAACTGTGGTCAACCAGGGTCAAAACTAGTCTAACCTAGGTCAAATGTTGACTCTACTTCGACGTTCAGTCAAAGTAGTCAACCAAGGTCAACAAGGTCAAAGCTAGTCTCTATAAACATCTACAGGGTCAACATATCAATTTCAGTGATTGTGGAATCACCGGAATCGATGGAACTCAAAATACCACAAAAGGAGAAAGATTATAATAATAGGGTAAAAACCTACAGATGTTGTCGGATGATAAAATAAATATTACCAACGTGTCCAGAATGGTCAAATTAGCTAGGATAGCCTGTCCAAAGGTCCAATTTGGACACAGGGGCAAAAAGGGTAATTTCGGACCAAAATGATGTCCGTGTCGGACCCACTTTGCACCGAAAAATGTGCCAAAATAAAAGTGCACAAAACCTAACAAATTATATGTCCACGAATTCAAAATGACGATACGAACCCAACGGTATATCCAGAATTGGATTCCGTTGACCCGATCTCAAATTGGTCCGTTGACCAGGACATTGAAATTCCGTTTTGCACGGAAAAGCGTGTCAGAGCTAATGTCCTCAAAACTCAGCAAATTATATGTCAACGAGTCCAGAATGACGATACGAACTCAACGGTATATCCGGAATTGGATTCCGATGAGCCGAACTCAAAATGACCCGTTGATCCGGATATCGGTATCCGACTTGCACCGAAATGCGTGCCGGAACCAACGTCCACTAAAACCTAACAAATTATATGTCAACGATTCCAGAATGACGATATGAACTCAACGGTATATCTGGAATTGGATTCCGATGAGCCGATCTCAAATTGACCCGTTGACTCAGAAAGTGGGACCCGCTTTGCACCGAAATACGTGCCAGGGCCCACGTTCTCCAAATCAAGCAAACTTTATATGAAAACATACCAGAACGACGCCACGAGTCTACTGGTGGTGTCAGAAATTTAATCCGGAGTCCCGGGTTCAAAAATGGAATTTAACAAGTGTAACACTAAGAATTCGAACGGCCAACTTTGGCGTCGAATTCGACCGACCTAACAAGCTCAAACTGAAATGAAATCTAAAGGGGACAGGAAGAGGGTTATACCAGCTGTGCATCGGAACTGGTAGCGCGCAAAACGGAGCTGCGATGGAGAAGATACGAACCCGCGAAGTTGGCGTCGCAAAACTGTCAAAAAATAGTACAAATTAAAACGTCAACTTGGTGGCCGGTTTTGATGTATCAAACGACGAAATTAACGGATGAAATTTGACAGAGATGAAGGGGTATATACCGAGATTGCGACGGAGCAAAAAGTTCGCCGATCCAACGGTCGGATTTCCCGGAAAATGTGCGTGAAGTTGCTGTCCCGAACGTCGAAATTGCACCCCGTTCCCGCGCGCGTCACAGCGGGATCTCGTGCAAAACGCACGGATAGCCCGTTTCCCGCATCGGGGACGACGGAGGCGGCAAGGGGGGCTTCGCCCGAGGTCGCCCGGCCATGGGTGGCCGGCCACGCGGTGGCGCGCGGCCTCCCGCCGGCACCTACGACCGCTGCCATGGCAGCTGCTGACGCTGTTCACTGCTGCCACTGCTGCTGCAACTGCTGCTGCGTGCGGCTGTGGTACGCGCGGCCAGGCGCGACGGCGGGGGAAGGCTCGCCGGCCTGTGGTAGCGCGCGGCGTAGCCTTGGTGGCGGAGGCGTGCGGTTTGGAGGAGGAGAAGTGAAGATGATGGTGATGGTGTTTATGGTGGAGGTGAGAAAGGTTTTGATGATGGAGGAGGAAGAAAGAGAGTGTGGTGGAGAGATGGTGATGGGGTGGTGGAGCTCGGCATGGGGGCTCGGCCATGGCTGCTGTGTGGAGCTCGGGTGGAGTGGTGTTGATGGGTAGTGATGGTGATGGCAATGATGAAGAGTGGTGGTGGTGTTCTTCTTTGAAGAAGAAGAAGAAGAAGACTAAGAAGAAGGAGAGTGAGAAGGAGAGGGAGATGATAATGATGATGTAAAGAAAATAAGAGGGGGGGCTGTACCAGTACGGGAGAGGGGTGAGGTGGTGTGGTGTGTTTGTTTGTTGGGAGAGAGAGAAAGAAATGTGTATGTGTAGTTTTTAAAAAAAGAGAGAGTAAATGAGAGATATTATGTGGGGAAGAGAGAGAAAGAGAAGTAGAGAGGGGGCTGTGTGTTCGGCCACATGGGTGATGTGGTCGGCTGTGAGGTGGAGGGGTTGGGGTTGTGTGTTTGTGTGTAGGAGTTAAGAGAGAGGGAGAGATATTTGTAAATATGTATATATGTATATATATATATATATACATAGGATATTTTATAAAGTGGAGAGAGAGAAAAGTAGATATTTTCAAAATAGGAAAAAAATAGGAAAATTATGTGGGGTATTTGGGTGTCACGAGAAAACAATATGGAGCTTGGGTTCGGGTTCGGTCGAGCCGGGTCGGGCCAAAATCGGACAGGAGGCAATATTCGAATTAAAATGGGTGTTTATAATCATGGGCAAATAAATAACATACGGGGACTCAAATAAATGGGACACAAGTGTCAGGCGGGTAGTAGGCTTCATGGGGGCCATGTCCATATTTGGGGTCGACTAGGTTGGGTCGATGTCAGGTCCCGAAATTAAATTGGAAAATAAATCAGGTTTTACGGTAGATAATTAATTGGCCTAATTTGAATCGAAAGTTGTGCGAAGGAAATAGAGCACAAAATGGAGTGTATGAGTGGGACACAAAGGTCATGGGTGAAGAGCGTCTCGAGTAGAATAGGCATGACAAGTTGGTTTCGAGAGAATGACTAGTCTGGTGCTCCTAAATTCAAAATTACGGCAATGTACATATGATGATCAAGGAAAAGAGTGGGAGTTCAATTAATAATTAAAATGGTCTAATTTGACCCGAACTTGCGCGAAGCAAAAAGAGCACAAGGGAACGAGTTCAAGTGGGACAGGATATATGAAAATAAAGATAATCTCGTCTACTACAAACTCCAAGAAGAAAGTTTCCAGAGACTGGCATCCCTGATGCTCTAGAATTCCAAGTCACGGTAAAGAGCATTAAATTAAATAATAATCAAATAATAATATTTAGTCAAAATAATTGATTTACAAAATTAAAAAAAATAAGTCCTAGATTCAGGGGCTTACAATCCTACCCACCTTATAAAAATTTTGTCCTCGAAATTAAAGGTTGGTAGTAGGGGTTAAAACAGGATAGAAGATGTAGGCAATATTTTAGGCACGATTCAAGAATGACGAGTTTGCACAATCAAGATAATCGATTCAAAATTGTTCAGGCACGATGATGGATTTTGGCACGATAGAATCATGATATGAACAAAATCATATGTGCATGATTTCACAATAAGTCAAGTCATTGGGGCACGATTTAAGAGACGATAAGGATAATCGAAGATATACATGAAGTTCAAGTACGGGATGATCCATAGGACTTAGGTTGATGAAAATCAACCCGAAAGTCGCACAGGCCCGATCAAGATGAAAAGCTAACCATGACCAAAATAAGGTTTGGCATGGTTGAGATGAAATTTCAGACACAAACAAAATCGAAGTCAAGGTCATATAGGCCCGATCAAAGATTAAGGAGTATGATTAATAAAATCATGAAATACGATCCAAGTTCGAACGCGATAAAAATCGGAAATAGTCTAAGTTCACTTGGCACGATTTGAGGGTTAAGATTATCAAGATCATGAAAATCAAAGTTGGGTAGTCATGATCTAAAACAGGGCTAAGAGAAGCAAATGGAGAGAAAAATTTGAGAATAGCGCGATTGAGAGATAGATTTGATAGAAATCGGATTATAGGTCACATAAGCACGATCAAGATCCAAGTTCAGTTATGAAAGACTATAAAATCATGAATTCGAAATCAAAGTCCTAAAAGCACAATTAGGAAGGAACCCAAGTCACAAAAAAAATTTGAAGTCATCTAGAGTCTAGTCAGCAACCAAGACTTTTTGGCACGATAAACAAGACGACCAAAATTTATTGGTCTTGGACAGAAGGGAATCAAAATCTTAACAGTATCGAAATTTAAGAAACAATTGAGATATGAAAATTTCAAAAAAAATTCAGAGTTTTTAAGTGTAGATGACAGATGTAGATATGAGATAGGTGATTTGTATAATCAAGACATAACTAAACAAGGCAAAGGAAATGACGGCAAGATGAGAAAATCATCATACGATGAGAAAAGAAATGAATGATAAGTCGAGAAATAAAGGTATGAATTGTCCTCATCATTTGGTCAAAAAGAAGTGAATCAATTTAAGATACGACCTGATAACCATACACGTCTATCCAAAATTATGTTGCCAGAATTTATGCCACGCCAGTAAACATAGCTACAATAAACGATAGAGTCCATAACCAAGGCATACACCCTATAATCATGTCATCTAGATTCCTTACCACGCCAACCGGTATGGCTGCAAGAAAATCTAAATTCCATAACTAGGATAGTATATCCAAAATCAGGCTCCATGTTCCTGTCGTGCTAGCTAGTATGACTGCGATAAATTCTAAACTCCATAAATAAAGTAGACACTTACCGTTCTCATCGTCCTCATCCAAAATATGTTTATCAGGATATCTTAACTCAATTCTTAAAAGAATTATCCAAAACAAAATCAAAGGTCAACAATGAATATTAAGATTTAAAATTTCCACGACGAATCAAGGATAAGTAAATGGGAACTAGCAAAAACAGATTCCGAGACAGGATTTAGGAAAAGTTTTCAGGAGAAGTCCCAAAGGTATGATCTAGGTCAAAATAAAAGAAATCATTGGAAATATAATTTAAAACAATCTCAACCTGATATGAGACTGGCAAATCATATTCCCGTCTCAACCTAGAAGATATATAAGTTCAACTTATACCTTCCCTCTGGGATCCACAAACTCATTCCAAGAAAGAATAAAGTTTGATACGGACAAATATTTAAGGAATCAGGACAGACAGGAATGAATGGGAAAAGTTTCGAAAAGTTCGAAATAAGATTCCCATGGGTCATCCCTGGAATCTACCAAGAGTTCCTAATATGTGACTGAGTACCAAAATTCTAAAATATTCCATGACTCAACCTTAATCCTAGGGCAGGCTCGCAGTAGTACAGATAAGCTCAAGTACTACCACGACTTCGCATTAACTGCAAAGACTGACCTGCATGGGCCACCACTAAAAATGTGTCACGACCCGCACCCAGATATACGAGTACGAATACGTGGGCCACGCCCAGCCTATGCCGCGGTATCGACGGTAGAACGCTGTCAAGTGTACTATACTAACTACAACATCTAAGAATCCATAACTAGAAATGTACTCATGCCACATCACAAAACTAAGGAAGATAAGACAAGAAATAATAACAATATCACTAGAACAACTAGAATCTACAATGATCATAAGACAGGAAGATAATGAAGGAACAACAAGACTAACTAAGGAATAACTACCAGGCAACTCACATAGAGGAACAGTGTGAACCACCTCAGCTAAAATCATCCTGCAGTCCAACAAATGTGGCACAACTACTCCTAAAATTTTGTCAACATATCCAGTCAGGATGGAACGAGCACAAATCTCAAATAACAGTTCTAATTAGACGATATTGAACATGTAGCAGTAAATAGAGAGAATATACAAGAAATCATGAAATGTACATGTGAGTATCATGGCAAGGTAAACTGTAAATCTAGAGCTAGAACAAGGCAAGTAAAACTGATCATGGCATGTACAAGAATCAAGAATCATCTGTCTAAGTGTGTGAGTACTAGTTCAACATGTGGCCGGCTTGGGTCTGCACAAGGTCTACTGATCAGGCCAATCATACGTGGAGTGTAGGATTGGCTAGCATTCAAGGTCTACAAGAATAAACAAGGTGGATAATGACCACACATCTACACTAATACTCTCCATCCCCGACTAGTATAGTGGATCCAACCATGACACATCATGACATGCGATTCTCCGAGAGGGTAGCTAGCCTTCACGGGAATCGTGTCTATACAATGCACAAGGAACAAGAAAGACTTGCACAAGATATACCAAGGAAAGCGAGGAATAATATCTCATGACGGGATCCAGAGAAATACCAATCCGTGTGAACAATGTGTCAAGAGAACAAGGATATCTACACTAAATACAAGAAACATAGACGATATCATAAAACATAAATATTATCAAAGAATGTACTCGCCTGAGGTCTGGTGGAATATGTCAACTGGTCCAAGAACAGTGCCTCGAGGACCTATAGGTGGAATACTGTATCAATATAAGGATTTGGAAGTAAAATCAACTCATACTAAGTCAACTAGGTCACAAGAAGTCAAACCAAGTCAAACTAGGTCAAGGCAAGTCAAACTAGGTTAATCTAAGTCAAGGGTTGACTTACAGTTGACTTTTGGTCAAAAAGTCAACTGTGGTCAACCAGGGTCAAAACTAGTCTAACCTAGGTCAAATGTTGACTCTACTTCGACGTTCAGTCAAAGTAGTCAACCAAGGTCAACAAGGTCAAAGCTAGTCTCTATAAACATCTACAGGGTCAACATATCAATTTCAGTGATTGTGGAATCACCGGAATCGATGGAACTCAAAATACCACAAAAGGAGAAAGATTATAATAATAGGGTAAAAACCTACAGATGTTGTCGGATGATAAAATAAATATTACCAACGTGTCCAGAATGGTCAAATTAGCTAGGATAGCCTGTCCAAAGGTCCAATTTGGACACAGGGGCAAAAAGGGTAATTTCGGACCAAAATGATGTCCGTGTCGGACCCACTTTGCACCGAAAAATGTGCCGAAATAAAAGTGCACAAAACCTAACAAATTATATGTCCACGAATCCAAAATGACGATACGAACCCAACGGTATATCCAGAATTGGATTCCGTTGACCCGATCTCAAATTGGTCCGTTGACCAGGATATTGAAATTCCGTTTTGTACGGAAAAGCGTGTCGAAGCTAATGTCCTCAAAACTCAGCAAATTATATGTCAACGAGTCCAGAATGACGATACGAACTCAACGGTATATCCGGAATTGGATTCCGATGAGCCGAACTCAAAATGACCCGTTGATCCGGATATCGGTATCCGACTTGCACCGAAATGCGTGTCGGAACCAACGTCCACTAAAACCTAACAAATTATATGTCAACGAGTCCAGAATGACGATACGAACTCAACGGTATATCCGGAATTGGATTCCGATGAGCCGATCTCAAATTGACCCGTTGACTCAGAAAGTGGGACCCGCTTTGCACCGAAATACGTGCCAGGGCCCACGTTCTCCAAATCAAGCAAACTTTATATGAAAACATACCAGAACGACGCCACGAGTCTACTGGTGGTGTCAGAAATTTAATCCGGAGTCCCGGGTTCAAAAATGGAATTTAACAAGTGTAACACTAAGAATTCGAACGGCCAACTTTGGCGTCGAATTCGACCGACCTAACAAGCTCAAACTGAAATGAAATCTAAAGGGGACAGGAAGAGGGTTATACCAGCTGTGCATCGGAACTGGTAGCGCGCAAAACGGAGCTGCGATGGATAAGATACGAACCCGCGAAGTTGGCATCGTAAAACTGTCAAAAAATTGTACAAATTAAAACGTCAACTTGGTGGCCGGTTTTGATGTATCAAACGACGAAATTAACGGATTAAATTTGACAGGGATGAAGGGGTATATACTGAGATTGCGACGGAGCAAAAAGTTCGCCGATCCAACGGTCGGATTTCCCGAAAAATGTGCGTGAAGTTGCTGTTCCGAACGTCGAAATTGCACTCCGTTCCCGCGCGCGTCACAGCGGGATCTCGTGCAAAACGCACGGATAGCCCGTTTCCCGCATCGGGGACGACGGAGGCGGCAAGGGGGGCTTCGCCCGAGGTCGCCCGGCCATGGGTGGCCGGCCACGCGGTGGCGCGCGGCCTCCCGCCGGCGCCTACGACCGCTGCCATGGCAGCTGCTGACGCTGTTCACTGCTGCCACTGCTGCTGCAACTGCTGCTGCGCGCGGCTGTGGTACGCGCGGCCAGGCGCGACGGCGGGGGAAGGCTCGCCGGCCTGTGGTAGCGCGCGGCGCAGCCTTGGTGGCGGAGGCGTACGGTTTGGAGGAGGAGAAGTGAAGATGATGGTGATGGTGTTTATGGTGGAGGTGAGAATGGTTTTGATGATGGAGGAGGAAGGAAGAGAGTGTGGTGGAGAGATAGTGATGGGGTGGTGGAGCTCGGCATGGGGGCTCGGCCATGGCTGCTGTGTGGAGCTCGGGTGGAGTGGTGTTGATGGGTAGTGATGGTGATGGCAATGATGAAGAGTGGTGGTGGTGTTCTTCTTTGAAGAAGAAGAAGAAGACTAAGAAGAATGAGAGTGAGAAGGAGAGAGAGATGATAATGATGATGTAAAGAAAATAAGAAGGGGGGCTGTACCAGTACGGAAGAGGGGTGAGGTGGTGTGGTGTGTTTGTTTGTTGGAAGAGAGAGAAAGAAATGTGTATGTGTAGTTTTTAAAAAAGAGAGAGTAAATGAGAGATATTATGTGGGGAAGAGAGAGAAAGAGAAGTAGAGAGGGGGCTGTGTGTTCGGCCACATGGGTGATGTGGTCGGCTGTGAGGTGGAGGGGTTGGGGTTGTGTGTTTGTGTGTAGGAGTTAAGAGAGAGGGAAAGATATTTGTAAATATGTATATATGTATATATATATATATATATATATATATATATATATATATATATATATATATATATATATATATATACATAGGATATTTTATAAAGTGGAGAGAGAGAAAAGTAGATATTTTCAAAATAGGAAAAAAATAGAAAAATTATGTGGGGTATTTGGGCGTCACGAGAAAACAATATGGAGCTTGGGTTCGGGTTCGGTCGAGCCGGGTCGGGCCAAAATCGGACAGGAGGCAATATTCGAATTAAAATGGGTGTTTATAATCATGGGCAAATAAATAACATACGGGGACTCAAATAAATGGGACACAAGTGTCAGGCGGGTAGTAGGCTTCATGGGGGCCATGTCCATATTTGGGGTCGACTAGGTTGGGTCGATGTCAGGTCCCGAAATTAAATTGGAAAATAAATCAGGTTTTACGGTAGATAATTAATTGGCCTAATTTGAATCGAAAGTTGTGCGAAGGAAATAGAACACAAAATGGAGTGTATGAGTGGGACACAAAGGTCATGGGTGAAGAGCGTCTCGAGTAGAATAGGCATGACAAGTTGGTTTCGAGAGAATGACTAGTCTGGTGCTCCTAAATTAAAAATCACGGCAACGTGCATATGATGATCAAGGAAAAGAGTGGGAGTTCAATTAATAATTAAAATGGTCTAATTTGACCCGAACTTGCGCGAAGCAAAAAGAGCACAAGGGAACGAGTTCAAATGGAACAGGATATATGAAAATGAAGATAATCTCGTCTACTACAAACTCCAAGAAGGAAGTTTCCAGAGACTGGCATCCCTGATGCTCTAGAATTCCAAGTCACGGTAAAGAGCATTAAATTAAATAATAATCAAATAATAATATTTAGTCAAAATAATTGATTTACAAAATTAAAAAAAATAAGTCATAGATTCAGGGGCTTACACCATGCAGTTCCTTCTCCTAACACTCAGATTCTACCTGCTCCTTCTTCATCATCAGAAGATGCCAATGAAGCTGTCAAACTCTTGAGAACTCAGTTCGAAGCTTTTAAGGAGAAATACAACTTACAAAGATTGGGAATCAAGCAACCATACCCAGTTGAATGGAAGGAAGTCCCGTTTCCTCCTAAGTACAAAATCCTAACAATTTCTCTGTTTGATGGCAGTACTTCTCCAAGCCAGTTCATCAATCACTTTGAGGTAATGACCGTTCAACTCCAACCAAATGACGCTCTTCTTACCAGAGTATTTGTCGGCTGTTTAGCTGGCGTAGCATACGACTGGTACAGAAGTTTGCCCGATGGTTGTATCACTTCCTTCTCAGGTCTCAAACAAATCTTTCTGGAATGATTCTATGAGGGATTCAACGACATGACTATGTCGGCTCTCAACAAAATCAAACAGAAACATAGAAACCGCTGAAAGTTTCATCGAACGGTTCCGCCGGGAAGCCTTGAAGATGCCTCTAGGGACTCCGGCCGCTGTCACTATTGATACTTACAAGGCAAATCTTTTGCCTATCATCAGCATGTGGACAGGGTCGACCCAAATCCAAGACTGGCCATCCTTCATTGTCAATGCTAAAGCTGCTGAAGTTAGCGCTGACAAATTCAAGCAGTTAGGGGTACAAATGTCTAACCCCGACCGGGATGAACACCAGACATCAGGTGGTGGCAACTGCCAGAACAACCGCAAACCAAAAAAAACTTTGAACATCAATTTGAATAAGAACAAAGAATCTTTGGCGGTTAATGTAGCTCCTCCTACATCCACTTCTACTCCTTCTGCACCTCCACCGAGGGAACCTCGTCCGAAAGTAGAATATTCCTTCGATGAGAATGATACTGCAAGTATTTTTGATTGCTTACTCAAAAGCAACAAGATTCAGCTCCCAGACCCAAAGAAACCTGATGAAGTCGGTAAGACAGATCATCCTAAATATTGTGTCTACCACAGGTTCATTGGACACCCTACTCGAGCATGCTACGTGCTCAAAGGCAAAATTCAAGAGCTTGTCAATGCTGGTGTCGTCACTCTGCAGCAAGACGAGAAGACTGTTACTGCAAATATGATTTCAGTCCAGTTTGGTGACTTTCCTCCGCAGATGGTGCAGCATGGCGTCATTCCTATTCCCAAAGCTACTCTTGAGATTGAGAATCTTCCTCCTTCACCAAATGAAGGTCTCATTCCCTTGTCTCTTGACAATGTCGAAGTTATGTGGATCCATCCAGATCTTGCTTCAGAGTTTGAAGTTTCCTCTTCTTTTAAGAAGAAAGACCGCTCCAAAAGCAAGACAAAGACTTGCAACATGGTGGCTTTTGACCCCATAGTTGACAAAAAAATTCTGCTAGGCATCAGATCAGGGAAAGCCTACTTGAAGGAGTATCATGAAACTCAAGAGAATCCTGCCTCTTCTTCTGAACCTGCTCCAGTACAATCTACTTCCTCTGAAGAGATTCCTTCTACATCTTCACCAGTTGTAGTACCTATTCCTCCCAAGCTGGTGGTTGCTGACAAAGGCAAGCAACAAGTCCGCTTTGACAAACCCCTGAAGAAATCATCTCCTACAGGACTTAAAAAGCCGTACAACTTTGATATATTGGCTCAACTAGACAATACACCGACTAGGCTATCAATCTTCGAGCTCTTGCGCCTTTCCAAAGAGACTCAAAAAACTTTAAGTGAAGTCCTGATGCAGGCTGAAACTTGCCTAACTCTTCTTAAAAAGCCGGAAGCCGAACCGGTCTCTTGTCGTCATTGTCACAGCGTATTAGAGTTGATTCCAAACATCACTTTCACTCAGGATGATATGCTGCTGGAGGATAATAGACATGACCGTCCTCTCCACTATACAGGATATGTCGATTCAATGAAAGTCGATCTTATCCTGATAGATCCAGGGTCTGCTCTCAGCATCATGCCAAAGACGATGCTAGACGCACTGAAGATACCAGTATATAGTCTTTCAAGCACAATCACCACTATCTTAGGATTCAACCAAGGAAGGAGTGAACCATTGGGTAAGATTCGCTTAAAACTCCAAATAGGCAATCTTCGCACAAAGGTGACCTTCTATATCATCGATAATCATGGTTGTTCTTACAACGCTCTTCTGGGAAGACCATTCCTCCATGAACACAATATTGTTCCATCAACTCTTCATCAATGCTTTAAATATGTCAATAACAAAGGAGAAGTTCATAAGGAGGTCGCAGACCTTTATCCTTTTAAGGGTGTCAAAGCATACTACAACGACGCTCGTATGTACAAGGAAGAATTTATGAAAGTGGTATTGGCCACGGATACTAAAGAAGACCAAGAAGTAGTACCCAATGACACTCTCATCATACCTGTTAAAGGACGTGTTTCTCATCCTCAGTCTTCCAAACCACTGGCTATTCACTTGCCAATTCAGAAGAAACCGGTTGATGATGATCATGATCAAAGGGAGCTCACCTCTTCTGAGCCGCTTGTTATTGATTTACATCGTAACAAGGACAAAAAGCAGCTTACTTCTTCTAAGCCATTTGTTAGTGATCTACCTCATAACAAGAAAAAAAGGGAGCTCACCTCCTCTGAGCCGCTTGTTATTGACCTCCGTCGTAACAAAGTTAATCCTCCTCCTCGTTCTTCTTCTCCCCCTCTTGTAATTAATCTGACCAAGTCTGTTAAGGCTAAAGGTCCTGTTGTAAATATAGACGTACAGATCAATAAAAAAGCATCTACTTTCCAGTATATTGATGTCATTTATTATACTAAATACTATTTGGATATGTTAGATAGCTTCAAATCATTTACCATGGGAGTTGTACAATCTCTTCAAACAGAAGTCTCATTTGAAGACCCAGATGACTCTTACCGTATTGTCCCTTCTCGAAAGAAGGGCGAAAGTCCAATACTTTTTAGTAAAGGACCGGAACAACAATTCAGTTATACGGATGATAGTAAACTTAACAATACAGGACATCTCCAGCTTCGGCGTTACATTCAACAATCAAAAGACATCATCCGAAAAATGGGTTATGACTTCAAGAGCGGCCTCAACTACGGTAAGGGTAGAAAGACTCCTCTTCGTACAGCTGTTCCAAAAGGAAAGTCAGAGATGTACTACAACAGGACCAAAAGAGGTCTTGGATATGCTTCTCCTCCAATGTTATCCCCAGCAATTTCTGACTCTGATAGTGAAGAGCGCTCTAACTCTTCTGATTCCCGATCATAGGATTCTGACACCAGCATTGGTCAAATTTATCGATTGACTGTGTCTTCTAACATGGTCTCCGCCGAACTTCCAGAAGGCTATGACGAGGATCTTGAAGAAATTTTTGAAACAGATCCTTGGGCTCAATGAATGGATACCCAATGGGAACTCTAATTCGAGCAAAGGGAACCTCCTACCGAAGATCAATTAGTTCAAGTTGATGTAGGAGAAAGCGGGTCACCTCGTCCAATATTCATCAGCAAAAACCTCCCAGAGGCTGATAAACAAGAATTAATTCTTTTGATTAAAGAATACATAGATGTCTTTGCTTGGAGTTATGAAGACATGCCAGGGCTAGATCCCAAAGTTGCTACTCACAAACTGAACATCTTGCCGAATGCAAAATCGGTCAAACAGCAACAACGGCGCTTCAAGCCAGAAATGATAGACGCAATCGACGATGAAGTCAAGAAACTCATCGCTTGTGGCTTTATTCGAGAAGAACAGCATCCTGATTGGGTAGCCAATGTTGTCCCAGTTCTAAAGAAAATCGGCAAAGTTCGAGTCTGTATCGACTTCCGGGATCTTAATGAAGCACGTCCAAAAGACGAATTCCCTCTCCCTATTACGGACGTCATGATCGGCAATACTTGTGGGTTCGAAAGAATATCTTTCATGGATGGATTCTCCAGATACAATCAGATTCGGATGCATCCTGAAGATGAAAAGCATACTTCTTTCCACACTTCTCGTGGAGTCTACTGTTACACAGTGATGCCATTTGGTCTCAAGAACGCTGGTGCAATATACCAACGAGCTATGAGTATCATCTTCAGAGATCATCTTCGCAAAACTGTCGAATGTTATGTTGACGATATCGCCGTTCAAAAGTCGTCTAAAAGAAGATCACATCCAAGATCTGAGAAATATCTTCAATCTCATGCGCCAACATCAGCTCAAGATGAATCCCACCAAGTCATTCTTGGGTGTCTCTAGTGGTAAGTTTCTCGGCTTCGTTATTACCTCTAAGGGTATACACGTGGATCCCAAGAAGATCAAAGCCATTCAAGAGATGCGTCCTCCACGCAACCTAAAAAAGCTATGAGGATTCCAAGGTCGACTTGCGTACATCAGGAGGTTCATTTCGAACTTGTCTGGACGCTGCAGACCATTTACTCAACTAATGAAGAAGGGTGTATCTTTCGTTTGGACCGAAGAATGTCAACGAGCATTTGATGACATTAAGCGATATCTCATGAATCCACCAGTCTTGGTGCCACCAATCTCCGGCATACCATTCTTAATATATGTTCGTGCCATGGACCATTCATTGGGTGCTTTACTAGCCCAAAAGAATAAAGAAGGCCATGAACAGGCTATCTACTACCTCAGTCGTACTATGATTGGTGCTGAACATCGTTATAGTCCAGTCGAAAAAGAATGCCTAGCTCTCATATTTGTTGTTCAAAAGACTCGGCATTATATCATTGGTCAAACCATTCATGTCATATCTCGAGTCAATCCTCTTCGGGTACTGATGAAGAAGCCTAGCACGCTCAACTCTCGGATGGCTACTTGGGCCATTCTGCTAGCCCAATATGACATGGTGTATGTTCCACAAAAGTCTGTCAAAGGTCAAGCACTGGCAGATTTCTTAGCAGCTCATCCTGTTCCAGAGACGTCCAAACTTTACGACGAAATTTCAGACGAGACGTTGGAAGTCAACATAATCTCTGAAGAATTTCTAACCTGGCATCTATTCTTTGACGGAGCATCCAGAATCGGACCCAATGGTACCATTGTAGCAGGAGTAGGTGTTGTTCTCGTTTCTCCAGATGGATCAACTATCCAAAGAGCCTACTCTCTAGATGAACCATGCTCCAACAACGTGGCAGAGTACAATGCTCTACTCATTGGTCTTCAATTAGCCAAACAACTTGACGTCGAACATCTTGAAGTCTATGGTGACTCTAAGCTGGTTATTAATCAGGTTAGAGGAACCTATGAAGTTCGTCATCAAGACCTAGTGCCTTATCATGAAGCAGCAATCAACATGGCTACGTCATTCAAAGCCTTCTTCATAGACTATGTTCGGCGAGCTTGTAATACTGAAGCAGATGCTTTGGCCAATCTTGCAGCAGTCTTAGCCATCCCTATCAAAAGACAACAAGTGGTGGTCATCTCTAATCGAGAATTATTCTGTATTGAAAATAATCGTAATATTGAGTTCAGTAATCTTACTGAAGTCAATGTTATCAATGAAGATTGGAGAACTCCTTTCATCGACTTTGTTGTTCATGATATACTCCCTGAAGATCCAAAAGAGGCCACGAGTATTCGTCGAAGGTCTCTACGATTCTACTACAATCAAACCACAAAGACCCTCTATCGACGGACTTATGACGGTCTTCTTCTACGTTGTCTAGCTGGTGATGAAGTAAAACAAGTACTGCATGAAGCTCACGATGGTGTTTACGGAGCACATCAACCCGGTCCTAAACTACAGGATCGCATCCGACGAATGGGTTACTACTGGCCCTCTATGGTATCTGATGCCATCGACTATGCAAGAAAATGTCGTGCTTGTCAAATCCATGCAGATTTTATTCATCAACCTTCAAAATTCCTGCATCCGACAGCTGCTTCCTGACCTTTTGAAGCTTGGGGTATGGACATCATCGGACCCATCATTCCTCCTTCTTCTAAAGGACATCGGTTCATACTAGCAATAACCGATTATTTCTCTAAATGGGCTGAAGCTATACCTCTGGCTGAAGTCAAGACCAGCAGTGTCATTAACTTCGTCAAACATCATGTCATTTATCGATTTGGTGTACCTCGACGGATCATTCATGACAACGGACCACAATTCATCAGTAAGAAGTTCACCAGATTCTGTGATGATCACCGAATTGACAATGTCGCTTCGACAGCCTACAATCCTGCTGCTAATGGATTAGCGGAAGCTTTCAACAAAACTATCATTAAGCTCCTCAAGAAGTTTGTATCCACTAACAAACATAATTGGAATAAAAAGCTTGGTGAATGTCTTTGGGCCTATCGAACTACGGTCCGCAATCCCACAAGCTTTACACCTTTCTCTCCGGTGTACGGTTGTGAAGCTGTTCTCCCTCTAGAACTTCAAATTCCTTCTTTAAGGATTGCCATTGCCAATGAACTCACTACAGAGAACAACGACCTTCTTCGACTTCAAGAATTGGAGGCACTCGACGAGAAGCGGTTAATGGCTCAGCAACATATTGAGCTATATCAAGCCCGCATCTCAAAGACTTTCAACCGCAAAGTTAAAGTCAGAGCCTTTCAGCAAGGAGAACTTGTTCTAACGGTCAGACATCCTATGACTATGACTCATATGAGCAAAGGCAAATTCGATGCAAAGTGGGAAGGTCCATATATTGTGAGCAAAATCTTCTCAAACGGAGCCTATCAACTCTCAGAGCTCGATGGTCGAATTGCTATGATGCCTATCAATGGCAAATTCCTTAAGAAGTATTATGTATAAATGTAAATGCTTGTAAATCATCAGACAAGTTCAAGTTCATAAATAAAATTCAAATTTTATTTCATCATGAATGACAAGTACATGATATTAAGGAAGATCACTATCATCCTTTTCGACATTAGGACGGGGACCACTACCGTCCTTATCAAAGACATAATCGGCAAAAGAGCCGAGAACATCGTTGCTGGAACCCGTGAGGAACTTGCGAGCAGCCATCCTCATGGCCTCTTCTTCTTCAGTCTTTTCCGGTTCAAGCAAAAAGTCCAGGATATCTCTCGAAGGTTTGGGAACAAACGAACCTTCGCCTGCCTTTACCTGCTTTGGCTGGACCAGTTCGGTCGGATGTTATTCAGCACCCGTTTCAACTTTCGGGGCGAGTTCAGCCTTCTTGGGTGCATCTTCAGACGACATTTTTATGTTGAACAGTGGAAGTGCTCATTCCTATCAGATTTCTGCTCTATTTATAGGCAAAGACTCTTAAAATAATGAAACGACATATTCATTTGACGGTTCATTTCGTTCATTCATCATCACCTGACGGTTCATCCGTTCATTAATATCAGACGGTTCACCGTTCATTCACATTCATCAGACGGTTCGTCCGTTCATTCATTATCACCTGACGGTTCATCCTTTCATTAATATCAGACGGTTCATCCGTTCATTCACATTCATCAGACGGTTCGTCCGTTCATTCATCATGTTCACCTGACGATTCATCCGTTCATTAATATCAGACGGTTCATCCGTTCAATCATATTCATTTGACGGTTTGCCTGTTCATTCATTATCACCATCTAACGGTTCATCCGTTCATCATCATCATCTGACGGTTCATCCGTTTATTCAATTTATCAGACGGTCCATCCGTTCATCCCGATGATTTATTTCGTTCATTTATTTTATTCATACCTTTTTGACGATTCATTTTCGTTCATTATCCATACCAACAACTTGTTGTCTTCGATTAAATTGTCTATTTTTAAAATAATAATATTCAACAAGTTATATTCTGCCACGTCCATATTACCTCTGAGCAGATATAATGAATATAATTATTTTCTATAAAATCATCAAGAAATATATTATGTCCTGCACCTCTGAATATATTTATCGCTATTATCTGAATAAAATATGCAAGAAATAATAGAGCCACAACAAAATGTCTTTTATTGATCAAAATTTAAGACATTACATAAGCAAAAGAAAGACAAGATGATACAAAAAGTTCTTTCTATTGAGACGGAGGCATTATCAGAGTAGCAATTTGCTGCTTCAGAATCTGCAACCGTTCTTCACGAGATGTCATCACTCTCCTCCTGGCCTCTTCCATCCCAGATTCTTTATTAAAAATGGGCATGGTCACCATTCGGCGGGTGATTTCCGCATCATGAGCTGCTACAAACTCATTTCTTTCCTGAGTTAGAGCATCAATTTGTTGGACTGAAGTTTGATGCTCTGTAACTTCATTCTCCAGTTCTTCTTCGAGACGAGCAATCTCTGCCCTCAGCTCGACAATCTTTCTCTCTCTCCTCTCAGCAGCTGAGATCACTGATTCCAACTTGGAGTTATATTCAGCAGATTTAGTAGTGTAGGCATCCAAGAGGTTCTGGAGATTCACTCTTTCAATCGCAGCTGCCTGAGCCATTTGTTCAAATTCTGCCTGCACTAAAGGCTCCACTTCCCCTTTGTTGAGATCTTTATAATTTTTCATGGAGATCTCCAGCTCATTCAAGATATGGTCAAGGAAAGTGGCTTGAGCCTCATCACCTTGCTCTCGGATGGCCTTCACCAAGAAGGAGGTTGGTCCTCTAACCATAAAGAAATCAGCGTCTGCTTTGTCCATTATTCTATTTATCAAAGGTCCCAAGGACTCGAAGAAGCACCTAGTGAATGATTGGATTACAAGCTGATTAGTCGCCAGAGCACCAGGAGTCGCAGCTACTCCTGTTGATGACGAAGCAGTAGGACGCTCAACTTCTTGTGTCTGAACAGCAGGCTCTTTAAATAAAGGAACCAAAGTAGAGCTGGTTGCTCCTCCTGGTTGTTCCTCTGCAAAATTGAATACTGTCACTTTACCTATCATTGGCTATTGATAAAGAGAATCAAAAGTGAAACAGTCTTACCATGAGTGGATCCAGCAATAAGCCTATCATCTGCAGGAACAGACTTTAGTTGAGCAGAAGTAGCTTCAGACGCTACGACCTGGCTACTTCCTGCTTCAAAGCCACAAGATAAGTGACGGCTGCTACTGGCAATTGTCGTAGCCAGTACTATATCCATACATGTCGGAGGAGCAGAAGAAGATCCGGGTTCTGTATGAATAAAAGTAACAATGTTAGCTATCAAACTACTTATTAAAAGAAGATCGCTAATTTCATTACAATACCTTCGGGAGCAGCAACTGGAGTTTTCTCCACATCCACCTCTTCATCGGCAATCTTCTCAGGAGATCTTGGCACTTCAACCTCCTTTTCAGGAGTTAAAATGTCTCGAGGGGATCTCTGGGTTTCAATATTCTTTTCTGGATCTTGTGTTTCATCAGCAGTTTCTGATGAGGTGCTCTCCTCATTCTCGCTGTCCTCGGGAACCTCTTCACTAGCAGCATCAGCAGCAGGATCAGCTTCTTCCTGATAACTGAAGTCACAGTCATATAGAGCTTCGATCATCAAACGATCTTCCTCCTTACGGTTTGCTCCCGGTGTGGCAGAAAGATGAGTTTTCGCTGCTGTTGGTAATGGAGATTGTAAAGGTTTATGCTCTGTTTCTGCAATATTGTCTCTAGACTCTATGGCCTCATCTCTCCGGTCGATCTTTTCTCTCTCCTCAATATCCTCCCTCTGTTCTGGACTAGGAGTTTTATGTCCAGCCTCAAAAATAGGGGTAGGAGATGGTAGGGTGGTTCCAGCCATGGCATTCATCACTACTGAAGATAAAACTTGCCTCGAAGGAGAAACTGTTATATTCTGTCTTCTATGGGCCAGCTTTTTCCTTCTATGTAGAGGCCTCTCAGGGCTCTCTATGTTTACTACATCGGCTTGTTTCTGAACGAAAGTCGGTGTAGCAGCTTCGTCTCGAGCGGACTCACACTACCAAAATACGCTCATTTAGCGACGGAATAATTCCGTCGGTATTACCTACGGATTCATGGCCGCTCAGCGACTGATTACCGACCACAAACATTTGCCATTTTTATTTTAATTTTAGGGGCAGGAAAGGTCGCACATCCGTCGCTAGTGTGTCGGTGTTATAGCGACGGATCTTCGGTCGTCGCCACGTAGTCGTTTATTTGGCGGGAATTGTGTATATAATTGGCGGGACATATCTTCGACTATGTAGCGATGGATATTCAGTCGGATAATCAATAATAGAGACTACCTGGCGACGGATTTTTCGTAGTCGCGATTCCGTCGCTAAATGAGCGTTCCAGACTTAAATGAAAAGGCGGGAGGAACTTTTGGCATTCCCCCCAAATTCAATCTCTCTCTCTTTCTCTCTCTCTGTCTCTCTCTCTCGTGCGCAGCTTTGTGAACGGCGATGGCGTCCTCTCCTCTCTCTCTCCCGAAGGTAATCTCCTCTCTCTCTCTCTCTCTCTCTCTCTCTGTGTCGCGGTGTCGACGTAGGGGCAGCGGGGGTGGCGGGCTTGGGGACATTCGGGCTTGGGGCGGGGGCGTCGGGGGCTGGGCGGCTGGCTTGGGACGGGGGCGTCGGGGGCTGGGCGGCTGGCTTGGGGCGGGGGCGGCGGGCTTGGGGACATTCGGGCTTGGGACGGGGGCTTCGGGGGCTGGGCGGCTGGCTTGGTGCGGGGGCGTCGGGGGCTGGGCGGCTGGCTTGGGGCGGGGGCGGCAGGCTTGGGGACATTCGAGCTTGGGGCGGGGGCGTCGGGGGCTGGGCGGCTGGCTTGGGACGGGAGCATCGGGGGCTGGGCGGCTGGCTTGGGACGGGGGCGTCGGGGCCTGGGCGGCGGGCTTGGGGCAGGGGCGTCGGGGGCTGGGCGGCGTGCTTGGGGCGGGGGCATCGGGGGCTGTGCGGCAGGCTTGGGGCGGCGGGCTTTGGTCGGGGACGGCGGGGGGCTTTGCTTATCAAATTTATCTAATTTATATATTGGCTAAATAATGTGTTATCCATATAGGGTGTTATCCATTTGTTTGGTGGTGTTTGGATTAGTAAATGTGAATATGGCGTTTGGGTTCATGGTGTGTATGTTCACTGTGTCAAGGACAGTGCGAGTTCTTCATCTGCATAAGTCAGTGTTTGGGTTTATGGTCTATACATCTAACTGTGATATACATATATATATGTGCCTATTATAATTAGCATGCAGGACGGCTTGGGGTGTAATGTGTGATTGTAGACATGGTAGGAATTATAGGTAATTAACGCTAGTATGACTAGACTAAGGTAGTGCTTGCTAGATAATAAGGACACTCTAGTATCCTAACCAAGTTAATTTAGACTATATATTTAGGATATAGCTCCCATATCCTAGAAGTGGACTCTTGCAATTTAGAAATAGATAGATTGACTTAGTTTGGTATCGGTATCGTACTATCGATATCGGTATCGGTATCGCACTATCGGTCAAGGTTCACAATCATCGGAATCGGTTTCGGACTATTCCTATGAGCATTGGTATCGGCAATATCGGTAGTATCGGCGGTATCGTATCGGTATCGAACTATCGGTATCGGTATCGGTATCGCACTATCGGTATCGGTATCGGTATCGTACTATCGGTATCGGTATCAGTATCGCACTATCGGTATCGGTATCGCAGTATCGGTATCGAACTATCGGTATCGGTATCGTACTATCGGTATCGGTATCGGTATCGCAGTATCGGTATCGAACTATCGGTATCGGTATCGGTATCGCACTATCGGTATCGGTATCGCACTATCGGTATCGGTATCGCACTATCGGTATCGGTATCGGTATCGCAGTATCGGTATCGAACTATCGGTATCGGTATCGCACTATCGGTATCGGTATCGGTATCGCAGTATCGGTATCGAACTATCGGTATCGAACTATCGGTATCGGTATCGCACTATCGGTATCGGTATCGGTATCGCACTATCGGTATCGAACTACTAGTAACAACTGTATTTATATTTTTCTCTTCTCGAGCTAGAATACTAGCGGATCCACCAGTTACATGATTATATACTAATTCTGTTTAGTTTGTCTTACTATACAGATTTTTACATCTAATCTGTGATGGATCGTTATTTCGTTGATTGTACATGGATGTACAAATGACAACACGAGAGCAGAATAGGTGTGAGTGACGATTTTCAGGCAGGCGTGGAAGTGTTTCTTAAGTATGCCATGAGCAAAGCTCAATTTATGGACGGTAACAAAATCAAGTGTCCATGTCGTAATTGTCGCAATAGACGTTACGAAGAAGTGGTGAGTGTAAGAGATCATTTGACCCGTAAGGATTTCGTACGTGATTACGACCTGTGGTCATCGCAAGGTGAACTATATGCCGAAAGACAGGTTGCGAATGCTGCTACTTATGCTTTTGATGATAATGCTGCAGCGGATTTTGTCGTCGATGACGACGAATGCTCCGTTGATTATGGAGACGTGCAGAACCTTGCACGAGATATGGTGTACGATGCGGCAGGGCCTAATTTTGATCCGGAGGATCCTAATTCCGAGGCGAAGGAGTTCTATGATATGTTTCAGGATGCTGAAACTTCTTTATATCCTGGTTGTGATCCACATTCCGTACTGTCAGTGACGATGCGGTTGTTGAACATAAAGTCCGATTTTAACTTGCCACAAACTTGCTATGATCGGATTACACAACTAATGAAGGAGGTGTTACCGAAGGAATCAAGAGAGCTTCCAAAAAACTTCTACAAGTCGAAGATGATGGTCCGACAACTGGGACTGGAGTACGACAAGATAGATTGTTGTCACAACGGATGCATGTTGTACTGCAAGGAGAACGAGGATGTAGAAAGTTGCCGCTTCTGTAATGCGGATCGTTATAAGGAAGTCAGGGGAAAAGGAAAGTCAACTAGAAAACGACGTCCTTACAAGTATATGCATTACTTGTCGATCACGAAGCGCTTGCAGAGGATGTATATGTCTCAGAATACAGCAGAACACATGACGTGGCACAACGAAGAACGCACAAAGGACGATGGAGAATTGTCACATCCTTCGGATGGAGAGGCGTAAAAATATTTCGATTTTTGCCATCCAGATTTTGCTGCAGAGCCCAGAAATGTACGCATGGGGCTATGTTCTGATGGATTCGCCCCTTTCGGGCAGTCGGGATCTCAATACTCCTGCTGGCCGGTCATTCTGACCCCTTACAATCTGCCACCATGGATGTGTATGAAGACTCCTTATATGTTCTTGACAGCTATCATACCGGGTCCCAAAAATCCGACGAAGAATATCGATATATATTTACAGCCGTTGGTGGATGAGCTAAAACAGCTGTGGGAGATCGACGTCACGACGTATGATATTTCCAGGAAACAGAACTTTCAGATGAGAGCTTCACTGATGTGGACAATCAATAATTTTCCCGCATACGGTATGCTGTCGGGATGGAGTACTCACGGCACCCTGTCTTGTCCGATATGCATGCAAAATAGTAAGGCGTTCCGCCTTAAGCATGGAGGAAAAACTTCTTTCTTTGATTGTCATCGTCAATTTCTGCCCGCGAGTCATCCTTGGAGAAAGAACAAGGACGCATTCAGAGCTGGAAAACAAGAATTTTCTCATCTGCCTGCCAGATTGTCGGGATACGATATTTGGAAAGATGTAAAGGATTTTCCCACTGTAATAGAAGATCCATCGAACAATCGTGTCGATGGGTTCGGACAAACCCATAACTGGACCAAACGGAGTATCTTCTGGGACTTGCCTTATTGGAAAGATAATCTTATAAGGCATAATCTTGATGTTATGCATATCGAAAAGAATGTGTTCGATAATGTCTTCAATACCGTCATGGACATTAAAGGAAAGACGAAGGATAATCCAAAAGCAAGACAAGACATTGTCGAGATATGCAAGCGTCCTTATCTGAACTTGATACAAAGGGGAGCTGCTGGACAATTAAGTAAGACGATAGCACAATACACATTAAGCAAAGAAGATAGATTAATAATCTGCAAGTGGGTATCTACTTTAAGATTTTCTGACGGCTATGTGTCGAATTTGTCTAGATGCGTTGACCTCAATGAACGCAAGCTAACGGGAATGAAGAGTCATGACTGCCACGTGTTTATGGAAAGATTACTGCCCATTGCTTTGAAAGAGTTGTTGCCTTCTGCTGTATGGGTTCCGTTGGCCGAACTATCAATATTTTTTAGGGATATTTATTCAACTAAGTTGACTGTGCAACACATGGTTGAACTTGAGGAGAAGATTATCTTAACAATTTGCAAGTTGGAGAAAATATTTCCTCCTGGCTTCTTCGACAGCATGGAACATCTACCGATTCATCTAGCATACGAAGCCCGTGTCGGTGCATCTGTTCATTATCGATGGATGTACCCATTTGAAAGGTACATAAATATCGATATAATTTAAGCTGAATTTCTATTTCTTTTAAAATTCTTTCTTAATTCTCAAGATAATTTGTCTCTCTAGATACCTACACCATCTAAAGAAGAAAGTTGGCAACAAAGCTCATATAGAGGCTTCGATATGCGAAGCATATCTTATCGAAGAGGTTTCAAACTTCTGCTCCATTTATTTCGATACTCATGTTAAAACATATCGAAATAGACCTCAAAGGAATGACGAGGACGTTGAGGATGGAGGAATATTCAATGTAAGGGGCAAGCCTGTTGGGGCTAGTAAAAGACGGTGGTTGACAGACGACGAGTATGATGCCGCTCACCGATATGTCTTGTTAAACTGTGACATACAAGAAGTGAGATATTTGGAGAAGTAAGTCAGTACACTAAATATCGTTATAATCTCGAATTTGATGAAGTAAGTGACTACACTTATATATTCTTATTTTCTCTAATAGTGTATTTAGAGATGAAATCAAAATGAGGAGACCCGATATTACCGATGAGGGACTTCAAAGAGAGGTTGATTGTACATTTCCGTCATGGTTTCGCAAATACGTAAGTAACTGTGATTATAATTGAGATTATTAATATATAATCTGAAACATTTAAATTATAAATATTTGTTTACAGGTTTTATTGCCTGAAACAACACTCACTCATGAGAGTGTTCGTTATCTGGCACTGGGACCGAAGAAGCAAATAAAGACTTGGCCAGGCTATGTCGTTAATGGCTTCAGGTTTAAGTCAACTCAGAATGCTATAAATGTCGAATTTATCAATGACGGCATCAATACCAAGGATTCCGGTGTTTGCATAAGAGGTACCGTCTATGACGACGAGCCGGACTTTGACTATTATGGAGTGCTTCGGGATATTGTAGATTTACAATATACTGGCCCATATGATATGTATATTGTGATGTTCAAATGTGAGTGGTTCGATACGACACCAAATATCGGTTGGAGAATCGATAAACAATTTGGATTCGTCGATATAAATCATCACAGGAGGTATAGAGGGTCCGATACATTTGCAATAGCAAATCAGGCTGTTCAAGTCTACTATACAAGCTACCCAAGGCGTCGTAGAGATCGATTTGACTGGTGGGTAGTATGCAAGATTAAATCTAGAAATACATTCAACGTTGGAGACCCAGCATACCAAGAGGACCAGATCGAAAAGTCCCAATACTTGGGACAACACTCAGATACAATGGATGTTGAAGATATTGTTGAGGAAAATAGAGGGGAGGAAGAGGTTGATACACAAGACTTAGCTGTCAACCAGGGGAAAAAGAGGCGTCTTGTCCCAAATTTTGAGACAGAAGAAGAAGAAGAAGAAGAAGAAGAAGAAGAAGAATTTGATGGGGATGAGGATACAGATGAAATCGACGATGAAGATAAGGATGAGGATGAGGATGAGGAGGATGATGATGAAGACGAGGCCGAGGATGAGAACGAAGACGATGATTAGGTTAAATATTATTGTATAGTAAAAACACTTCCAATTACGTGAATTAAGTTTGACCTCATAAAAGCAATTACGTGAATTCATGTTTTTTTCATTCGATTATTTACTTATTGCAGATGGCACTCCTAGTCTTTTTCGTCGCGGCGGCACTCGTCCCCCTACTGGGGGTATGTATATTTTAGTTTAGTTTTTTATATCCATTTACACTTTCATATTGTTAATTATGTTTATGTGTTCTATTTACAGGTCATGATGGCTGGCCGTGGTCGTGGTGCTGGTCGTGGTGGTGGTGGTGGTGGTGGTGTGGGTCGTGGTCGTACTGGTGCTGGTGGTCGTGGTCGCATTCAGAGTTCCTGGGATGTGACCCCATCGAGCGAGCCCGACCCGGAGAGTACCCCGGGCACAGACGCATCCTACCCTCGATCGACCACTTCATCGAGGCAACAGTCCGGATCTGCTAGCGGATCCGATCCGCTATCGGAACCACCAGCAGCGGATCCACCAGGGGATGCCCCAGTTACTGCGCAGTGGGCCCCGGAGTACCCCCATACTCAGTTCTATCCGGTTACTGGGGAGTACATACGCGGACCCGCGGATCCTCCGACGGCACCAGAGAGGCCGAGAGGCGAGTTCCGACGAGAGCTATGGCCCGTGGGGACCTCGTAAGTAAATTTAAGTTAATTTATTAAATTTCTTTCATTTATTCAAGTTAATAATCCAGTCGTTTCTTCTTTGTAGGTTTTTTCCGTTTAATGTTGGCAGGGCCCTTGGAGAAATTATCAGGGCTAACTTTCACGGTCCTTACCTCAACTTTACGTCGGTGCCCCCAACCGAGCAGTACGTCTGGCTCGACGAGTTGAGGGTATATATCTATATTTTTTTGGTTAAGTCTATGTGATTCTTTAATCAACCATTTTGTAAATTACGTGATAATTGATTTTCTGTGTTAGAGAACGTACTGGTGGCCCCTCCATCGCGCGGAGGGGATCCGCAGGACCTACCGAAGCGCATGCTCGAAGAAGATACGGGATATGATTCATGACCTAAAGATGGGGCATACGAGACCGAATTGGATCCGGCAGGACTATTATGAGGACCTCTTAGGCATGATGGATAACCCTGCATACAAGAAGAAATCGGAGAAGGCAAAGGTGAACCGATCTGCCGCGGGCCTTCATACGGGGGGATCAAGGTCTCACGCAGCGACACTTGCAGATCTGGTGAGCAACCGTAAATTTATTTTACTATCGAATTAGGTATTATTAATTAAAGGAGTTAATTAGTTTCTACGCAAATTTTGTATGCAGGCCCAACGGGCGGTGAAGGAGGGAAGGGCGCCAGAATCGGTCACCATGCATGACGTCTTCCAGCATACGCACAAAAGACGGAAGGACGGGAGCTTCGTCGACGAGAGGGCGAAGGAGACTGATGTAAGTACTTATGATTATGAGATTAACGTT
The DNA here is from genome assembly GCA_029216955.1 of Iris pallida. Taxonomy (NCBI): domain Eukaryota; kingdom Viridiplantae; phylum Streptophyta; class Magnoliopsida; order Asparagales; family Iridaceae; genus Iris; species Iris pallida. Next base: position 16,493,511 of record JANAVB010007399.1, read on the forward strand.
AGAATTAAAAGTATTCGGACTATAACTTAGGTAAACTTAGGATTCACACTTAACTTAGTGAAACATAGGATTTAGATTACAACTTAGGTAAATCTTATAATATAAACATATTTATTTGATAGGCTGCGTATCGTGAGGCCCTTAGTCGGGCTCAGTTAACTGACACCGAGGATGTCGGTAAAACGATGCCCTTCTGGACGTCCTCTTCTTTGGCCGCTCGGAACGAATTGTTCGTAGATACCGTCGGCGGCTTTAAGAAAGGGTACCTGTACGGAGTCGGCTCCCTAGGGCCATTGCATATGGCGACGCAGAGATTTCCACCGACACCGACTCCTCCCGTGGCCCGGGCAGACGATGATGTTAGGTCGCAGCTTACGCAGCTGCACGAGGCGGTATCGTCCTTACGAGAGCAATTTGCCATGTACTTTCCGCCTGCGTCTGCTGCTGCCGGGGCGTCTGCTACTGCCGGTACGTCTGCTGATGGTGCTCGTCCGTCTTCTACTGGTCCGTCGACTGCAGGTGTCGGTCCGTCTTCCGTGGACCACCTTTCTTTCAACCCTGAAGCCCCTGTGCTACCGCCTACGGCTGTGACGGCACTCCTGGATCTCATGTCCGCAGAGCAGCTTTGCCGACTTCCGAGCACTGTCTACGACGCCTTGCCTCCGTACCTTGTGGAGGAGTATATGCGTCGGTCGAATACGGGAACGGACAATCGACCTCCTCCTTAAAATGTTGTATTAAGAAAATTTGGATTATTTGTGAGAGCTTTGAACTAATTGTGCTATAATCGGCTTATAGCACCGGATATTATGTTACTCTTTAGGATAATTGATATTTATTTTCTATTAATTTGGTTTGGTCTGTGATTCTTGGATAATTGGTCGTATGTGCATATTTGGTCTATGTGATTCTTGGATAATTGGTGTGCATTATATATTTGGTCTGTGTGATTGTTGGATAATTGGTGTGCATTATATATTGGTTTGGTTTATGCATATACTTGTGAACAGGGAAAGTGCTGCCAAATTTTTTTCCCAAAAAACCCAGTTAGCGACGGACTAGTGACCGTTTAGCGACGGATATTCCCAGTTGTCGACGGGTTTTCGACGGATAAGCCGTCGCTACCTGGAGGTTTTAAACTGTTTGTAGTCAGCGACGGGTTATCGACGGATCATCCGTCGGCAACGTTCTGGTGGTATAAGCTTCGACGGAACAACGACGGAACAGCCGTCGCCAGGGCGACGGATAACTAGCCGCTAATCCGTCGCCAAATACAGCGACGGATTAGCGGCTGGTTATCCATCGCCATGGTTCTAGAAATGCATGACATGTCCAGAACCATGGCGACGGATAATCAGTCAGCAATCCGTCGCTGTGGCGTCGCGGTAGCGACGGGTCCGCGACGACTATTCCGTCGCCATGGTGCCGAAAATGCCAAGCATTTCCAGAACCTGATCGACGGATAGTCTGTCATAACACCGTCGCAAATCTGTCGTTAATTACCGACGGATACCGACGGCTTAGCGACGGATCGATACGATCTGATACGCTGTTACGACGGGTTACCGACGGAAAGTTATGTCGCTATTTCCTATACAGTTCAATACTTAATAGTTGAAATGGACGGAAATCCGTCGGGAACGTGTTGCTAATGCTTCGTATTGTGACGTCGGAAATCCGTCGCTATTCCGTTGCCGTGACGACAACTTAGCGACGGAACGTTATTAGCGACGAGCTGATTGTCGACGGATTATTTTGGCCAAAATCCGTCGGTTATCGGTCGCTAATGGTAATTACCGTCGGTTTCGCGACGGATGTGGCCGTCGCTAAAATGATAAATTTTGGTAGTGCCAGCCAACTGTCTGGATTGCGATCTCGTCGTCACCTTCTCTGAAGAATGTTCCAGAATCAGTTTCTTCTTCACAATGGGAGCATGAGGCTCTTCTCGTCTTCTTTTCTTTTCCTTAGCTGGAGATTTAGCAACTTTCAGAGAGACTCTTATAGGTTGATTAACTTCCTCAGGAAAATTGACTTCCCTGGAAGCCTCCTGTGGATCATCCACTGGTTCGTGTTCCTCATCATTGTTACGAGCCAGTACATCAGTTGCTTCTTTCCTCAGACGGTTTGCCGTCGCAAAACTATCCACAAGGCTAAAGTTTTCGACAAAAGTGTTAGCAGCTGTATAAAACTGTGAATATGTAGACAGCATTTTTGGACCAACATTATTCCTGTGTGGCATCGAGAACACGGCCCGTGTGTCTCGAGCATTGTAGTAAGCCCATGCTCTGGCTCCGTCGATCAAGTATCCTGTTCCTCGTAAGCAAGTTATTGCATTCCCTACGTGGAACCGGTCATATCCAAATTGTCGAGCAAAGCGACTCGACAAATATGGTTCCAGAAAGCATTCTTCCTCAAATCTATATACAAGATGTGACGGTCTGATTGCCTTCAACCATTCAAAAGTTATTCGACCTATAGGCTGCCTCCCAAGGTCAACCATGTTTGGTGCCATGAATTCATAACCCGTTAAAGGAAGAGTACAAAGAAAATTCCATCCTTTGCCTAGATTTAAAGTGCGTCTGCAATCTTTCAGGCTAGTGTATAACCATCGGCTCTGTGAGAACCGGCGCAGAAAACTGCCATCCACTGCCCCCATGGCAGGATTCATCAGAGATGGATGATGCAGGAGTAGCCATCCGAATAAGTAAGTATAAGGTAATTCCAGTCTGGGGAAAGTACCTTTATCACACTTACCCTTAAGCATGGAATCTACATATCGACGAAGACTCGCATTTATTCTGCAAGTCATCGCTGATAGTAGATCCATCCGGTAGCCGAAGACTAACCGGACAACAGCAAAAAGGACACCGCGGTGGAAGCGGTCTACAGCACTTGCCCCCGGCATGACGAAGCGGCGAAGCCAGTACGACAGAAATCCTGCTAATTGGGCTTCTTTGGACATAGATCTGTAGCCCAGTCTTACATGGCTCTCAACAAAATCTCCAACTTTAAGAGGCGGATATTGATGTTCATCCTCTACTAAAATATCCAGTCTCTTATTTTCCTCCATCAACTTTACCACTTCACTAGGGGTGAGAGGTTGGAAGAAGTCTGGATTGCATGAATCATGTTCTTTTGTCTTTTTCTCAATAACATGGTTGAGAAAAAGATAAGTCAGCCATTTCGAAGAATAGCATGTACCAGACGAGCCACTCTTGTAGTAGAAAGAGCATACGTTGTAATGGCATAACAACTCGTCAAAGACTTCTACCATCTTTGAATTCTCTCGACGTAGTCTCTCTAACTCGTCGTTGGTGGGGACATACTCCTCGTAAGGAAAGTCTTCCATTGGTAAGTACGAGATATACTTCATCTCGTGGAGAGCCAACCCCATCTCTCCGCAGGGAGTCATGAACGTCCCTGTCCTGTAATTGTACCTCTCTGCCAGTGCCAAAAACAGATGAGGGTTCGGGTAGAAGCCATATACGGTAGCATATACCGCTTCATACAGTTCAATCTCTCTAAGTTTATCTCCAAACTGAACTAGTATCCAATTTGCTATACTGCTCCACCTTTTGATGTCTGGGTTTACCAGACCTGTCAACCAGATGTCTTGATCCGGGTAACTGCCTTCAACCTTTGCGTACTTATTTGCAAAGATTGGGATCCTCACAGGCATTAACAGAGAAGAATTCTCCGGAGGGATGTACCCTGGTTTCAATCCTCAAAGTAAAGTACTGTGTCGTTCTGAGGAACTATAGAACATGTCTCTGTTATTCCGGTCCTTCTTGATGCAGATTTTTCCAGTCCGAGCCTGCTGAAGAGGAGTGATGTCCCAGTCCATTCTCCTGGGGTAGCTAGCATGAGCATATCGTGCCAAGGGAAGGCACCTGGCAATATCTGGTAGCAAAATCAGTTTCTCCTTCCACTGAAAAGTTCTCTTCTCAACACGTGGTCTTGGTTGAGAACTTTTGTCAATTGCTTCACCAAACAAGAACATAGGTTTTCTGTGGGTGACAACATCAACAGTCTGTAAAGGCTGTCCATTCATCAGGCATAGTAATGTCTCATTATCTTGTGCTATTAGAATAGTCTGACGAGAGGACGGAAGTGCATATTGCAGAAAATGTACGTGGGACAAGTCCTCTTTGAACTCAGATTCTGCAAGAGTTCCTACAAAAGTTTCATACTCGGGATCTTCTCTGGTATTCACTGCATTCAACAGAAGAAAGCAGAATTCAGTACAAGTCAAAGTCAGAAATTTTGTCATCAGATTGCACAACCATCAGATTGCGCAGCCATCAGACTGCACAACCCTCAGATTGCACAACCATTAGATTACGCAACCCTCAGATTGCGCAACCATCAGATCGCGCAATCGTCAGATTGCGCAACCATCAGATTGCGCTGATAAAGCTTTCACAAATCAGCCGATTGCGCTGACTTTGGCCAGCACAATTCAACCGATTGTGCAAGAAAGTATTCTTCATAAAAATGAAGAATAACTAGTTCATGCAACCAAAACCCTAAAAAGGGTGGCGCAATATGATCACATCTCTAAAAGGAGATGGATTTTGAAGATCAGTGAAGTCGACAAACCCTAAAAAGAGTTTTCGATTGAGTCATCTACCTAGTAAAGTGGGATGCGCAGTCTCATGTCGAGAAGGACGGGGTGCAACCCTAGCCGAAGGCTCGGCGGGGGCCTTGCCCTTGGCAGTGGCGGAGGATCGCTTGGGGGCCATGAAGATCGATGAGGAGAATCGGGAAAGCTCAAGAAGTTTCTCTTTCTGGAAATTCGAAAGCAAGTAAAGAATGACAGAGAGATAATGAGGAACTATTTATAGTTTTTCAAAGGAGAACGACCGCCTCAGATTGTGCCGAAAAAGTAGGGCTCGACTCATCCGATTGCGCAGACAGCTCATGCGCAACTTGATTTAAAATTCGAAATTCAAAGTATTTCGAAACTTTGAAATAAATTCAACTTTCAAAAACTTTGATGGGGGTCTTGTAGGTCCTAAAAAATCAAGTTGCACCTATTAACAAAGTCAGAAAATCAAGAAATACAACTTTCAAATGAACTGCACAGACATCAGATTGTGCATCATTCAGATTGCGCACACCAGACTGCGCACACTTTCAACTGCGCAGGCTGACGTGGCAATGTCATTATTATCTGACAAAATCAAATCTTTCTGACATCTGACAGCACAAAGAACGAGGAGACTGTTCGTTTATTGTGCCGCACAGCGCTCGAGGACAGCTGTACATACAGCATAATCCAGTGCCTGCGCAATCTAGTGTCTGCGCAATCCATCCTAGCGCAATCCAAAGTCAGCGCAATTCACATGGCGCACTTCATCATGACAACTGACAAAAGTACACGTGGCATTCATGCCATCAATTGCTCATTATGTGGCAACCGTCTATGCACGATCATGCGCATTTCAATCAAAGGATGCCATGTGTCCAAGACAGTTGGTCCATGATCAGACAACTGCCTGCGCAGTCCACTGTTGCGCAATCCAATTCATGCGTAATCCATCATGCGCAGTCCAGAATAACTAAAAGTTAGTTATTTCTAGAACTCTATAAATAGAGTTTTAAGTCTCCATTCTGGAGGATCACAGAGATCAGAGATCACATATCAGAATTATCAGAGAGTCCATGAGTTCTTGCCCAAGTGCTGCTGCATTCTTCCGAGGCTTTTGCCTTCAATTCTCCGAGGCTTTTGCCTTCAAGTCAACTTCAGAGGCTACCGTCTTCAAAGTTCACATCGTCCAAGGGATAAAGTAATCTTCTTCTAGATTGGATTCCTACAGTTGTACTTTCCCAGAATTCTGTAATCTTTACAAAGTTTGTATCAATAAAGTTTTATACTTTTATTTTTGCAAACAATTACCTCTGGATAGATACAAATTATTGAGTATAGAAGACTTGTCATTTCCATTCTCACTTTATCATCATAAAAGTCTATTACATTTCTTAGACTTTCTTACAAATCATAATGGAAATCTATTACATCTTGGACTTTCATTCTATATGACAACGATGACCTAATGGAGATCTATTACTTCTTTGGATCTTCTTCATCGGATTCGTTGTGGTGGCAATTCCTTGCTGTCTGAGCCTCAATGGAGACAAGAGCAGTAGGAATTAACTCTGGTCTTCTCTCTCAGACGAGAGAAAAACCCCAGAGTATGGCAGCCCGAAGATGCGTTGCTGCCAATACAACTGGTGGAGAAATGACGGCCCTTCAGAAGAGATAGGAATGTATCCAGCATTGGAATACGATTCCTAGTTCTGCCGTGAAAGGAACTCTACTACCCAATTTCTCGGGTTAGAGTTGACTCCACCATCCAACTCTTCGTGTATAAAGGCTCTTCCTACCATCTGAGGAAGACCCTTCTATCCCACGAAGAGTTCTGAGTTGTCTGATTTGCGCGTCAAAAACACATGAGCTCCCTGATGTTTGTGTCAGAAGAATGCTCCCTACAGCATCTATATCTCCAATGCCAGTTCTGGAAAAGTTCTTTAACCAAGCTTCTATGGAAAACAGCGCAAAAAGAGAAACGTAATATCATTATCAGGCACAAATTGGCCCATCAAGACGAGCATATTATGTTTTGTTAAAGACAGATGCTCGCGCACTTTGTTTAGACAAATATTTGTCTTCAACAGGCGCACCTTATTTATCAAGGAGTTTTGCGCTCATTATCTATCAAGGGATTGCGCTCATTTTTCAAGCGCACCTTATCTATTAAGTATTTACGCTCGTTTTTAGCAGACGCACCTTATCTATCAAAGATAGGCGTTTGTTTTCAACAAAAGCTCAAAGGCAGCCGATTTTGCACCTTGTTTAAATTAAAGAAGAGCACACCCTGCCCCTTTTATGTAAATCAAATACCTATTTTGGTGAAATGTAATGCACATAATAATGGATGAATGATGATTATACACAGAAAAGTTACTGTTTCACGATGGGCTTACCATCAAGATCAGATAGTTCTGCCTTAAGAATTGTTGAATCAACGTCTGGTGACATGGCGCATAGGGGAACTACATCAGAAAGCATCCCCATTATCAATCTCTTGTTGAAGAATGGAATCTTGCAAAAAAGCTATCTTCGGAGAAGAAGAAGAATAAAGAATGAGAATGCATTCTTTAACTCAGCTATTTATAAAGATTCAAATGAGCAGATGGCGTTAGTCTATTTCGGAAAAGATCCTAATAAGAGGCATTCATGACCATAGAACAGTTGGTACGTGTTATTTTGTTTCTCTTAGGAATGAGCGAACATGGAAACAGTCAAAGGTGTAGAATGATCATATATCAATGCATCACAAGAATAAAGGTGGAAATAACACCAGGATTTTATTTGATAAAGAGTAGGCCCCTACGGATAAGTTGAGTGTCATAATACATATATGACACTCTTACACAAAACATTATTTCTTCTTCTCTCCTTCGTTGGGCTGACGAAGGGAGGCGCCTAACTCATGTACATTGTGGATTCCAGAATGACGCATTAAATTGAGGAATGCTTCAGCATCACCTGATCCTTCGTAGGCAGTTGAGGGACCACCATTTATACGATCGAAGATCGCTGGAGTCAGTCCAAAACACTCCATAAAGTTGCGCGCTCGCAGCGATTGATTGACCTCTGCTTCTAGGTCATGCTTTGAGCCTTGAGCCTTTTCCTTGTCAGCCTCTATTACTTTCTTCGGGCCATGACAATATGAAGATGAGAAGTGAGAATGAAAAGCTTTTTCTTATATATACAATCAATCAACCCTTCATATTCCCTATGGGAAATTGAATATTATCAATGCAACTCGGGGAGACGAAGATGCGTTCGAATGTTTCAAGATAAAATTCATTATGACGGTGAGTATTGACCGGCGCCATTTCTTGACTTTTCATATTCAAAGTATTTCAAAATTTTTGAAGTCTTTTCAAATTCCGAAAACTTTGAAGGGGGTATTGTAGGAGCGTAAAAAGTGCTTTATTTGATTAATTCAAAAGGAATTGAGGACTTTACGCAGGCAATTCTCTATGAGAGCTATTTTTACGCCAGGCTAGTCTGTACGCTAGCCATCCTCTACGCTGGCTACTTTACGCTGGAAAGCTGTCAGATCATGCATTTAATACAAGTGATAATGACTCTGACATAATGATTTGCTGAGAACATGCAACACAGAAGTCGAGAGGATCGAATTTTTACCAAGCTCGATACTTGTCGTATGGTGTGCAAAAAAGGCTACTTTACGCTCAATAATTACTTTTTTTTACGCACGATAGTTATGTGAGCTTTTACGCTCAAAGCTATTGTGGGCGTAAAGTCTATTTGGGCTAAGTTTTACGCTCAAGGCTATTTTAGCCACTTTACGCTGAGAAGTTGTAATTGTGTTGTTTTTACGCCAGTTGCTACTTTACACTTGGAGCATATTTTGGGGACGTTTTTACGCCCGATCCTTCCTGACTACTTTAGAAAGTGGTTTATCCACGTGGCTTTCATGCCACATTTATTGAGGAACGTGTATACGTGCTTCCTATTTTTGTGGGAATAATGGGACGCGTGTCAACATATTCAGAGGGTGACTTCCATCGTGGGTGACAGTTACCAGCGTACAAAACCCAATTTTGTTGCTTTTTACGCACAATGGGTCAAGTCTATAAATAGACTTATTTTTTTTATAATAGGGGCATCAGGAGCAGAGAGACATGAGAGAATACAGAAATCAGAGCCCAGAGACTTTGATTTTCGAGAACATTCTTCTTCAACTTTTCTTCCAGAACAGAGTGAAGCAAAGCAGGAAAGCATTCGACCTCGCCATCAGTGCCGAAGTGCGTTGATACCTTTCTGGTGACTTAGTTCTTCCAGTTGTTCATCTTCTAGCAGTGATCTTCATCATCATCGTATGGTCCAAGGAACAAAGTGATCGCCTTCAGATCAGACTTCCATAGCAATACTTCCCAGAACAATTTGTACTTCTTGTAATTTTTCTCGTTTTATTTTCAAAAGCCAATTTTTAGGCATTTTGTTAAGTGAAACAATCGCATTCCCAACAAATGGTATAGAGCCCATGGTCACAGGAGCTGGTTAGGGCTGGATTTTGTGGTTGGCACATAATTAACTTCGATTCAGATCACACCGCATTTCCAATAACTTCCTAGTTGAACATCTCTCCCAAAGCTAAGCGTACTCGAATCGTGCTAGGCCGCAACATCAACCTCCACAAACACCTTAGCGATAAACTATCTTTTAGTTATTTTTTTGTGTATTAATATTTATTTTTTGGTAGAACGCATAAACACTAAATAATTAGTGGTTATATATATATATATATATATATATATATATATATATATATATATATATATCAGATCACACCGCGTTTCCAATAACTTCCTAGTTGAACATCTCTCCCAAAGCGAAGCGTACTCGAATCGTGCTAGGCCGCAACATCAACCTCCACAAACAACTTAGCGATAAACTATAATTTAGTTATTTTTTGTGTATGAATATTTATTTTTTGGTAGAACGCATAAACACTAAATAATTATATATATATATATATATATATATATATATATATATATATATATATATATATATATATATATATATATATATATAAATATATATATATGTTACTTTGTATCTGAAAGCGAACATTAATCGATATTGTTTTGAAAATAAAAATTCTTAATTTTCTAAACTTGAAAGAGAACATAGATTACCTTGTCTGGATACAAAATAAAGAAAAAAGAGAAATGAGTACATTAAAAAGTAGTGATATGCTAAACTACATGTAGAATGGATCTTGTGGATATATTTGAAAGGAACATTGAAGTACATACAGGTGCAGGTGTAGGAACATAGCATTTAGGGGCACTGAAAAACAATTATGTAACTTTGTTATATCATTTACCTTTATGAATTTGCATCGGTAATGCTTGAATCTGCAAAAACTAATTTTAAAGTAATGTACATCATAAGAACATAATAATGATAAACTTTAATTCAAAATTACATCAGTGATGGTTCAAATTTGCAACTACAAGACTTTTGAATTTTACAATCCTGTATACATAAAAGACAATGAATATAATTAGATAAGAAAAAAAAGTTTCTCTAACATAATTAATTCTAATAAATATAGAACAAATAATAAATTTATTATGTACCTAATTTAGATTTTGATTTTTTTTTTTGTAAACTACATTTGTAGTTTCATTAGTATCTTCACAAAACATAAAAATAAACAAACAAAAACTTAAAAAACTCAAACAACAAAAAAAATCAACAAAGTGACAACACACAAAACATTGGATCCTTAAACTTTCTCCCAAAAAAACCTATAGTTACGGCCTATCCAATAATCGAAGCCATCATATCTAAAGCTATGATCACTAAAATCGAAATAAATATCAAAAATATTAAAATGACAGTTCTCATCACAAAATCAAAACCCTAAAAAAAAAACTCGACAATGCTAATCAAACATTCAGACATATTCAAGATATATATATATATATATATATATATATATATATATATATATATATATATATATATATATATATATATATTGAAAATTATCATTAAACTATTTTTTTCGAAAATCTAGTATGTCCCCACTATTCTCCATATGAATCCGCCCTACATGATGGAAAAAATATATTTGTCCATTCTTTTAGAGCCGCTAGTCCCCTTTGGCCTGAAGAAAATATATTTTTTAAGTTACCAACCTGCCCTTAGCAAAATTTAAGAAGATATTTGGTATACGAAATACGTCTAGATTCTATATTTTCGATATTTCAAATACCAGGTAACAAATTTTTATGAAAAATTATATTCCCATTATTGGTCAACATATAAATATTCCCAAAATAAAATGAAAACAACTTTTTTAAAGAAAGGATAAAAATTTGCAAAAAAAGCTGCAAAAAAAAATCATTCTTATAAAAATAAAAAAATGAAAGAAATGATGAATTTTAAAAAAATATTCTTATAAATCCTTCTAAAAAAAACTAAAAAAACCTTTAAAAAGTAAAAGAACAAAGAAATGATGAATTTTAAAAACCTGGAAAAAATCTAACAAAAAAATTCATTAAAAAAGAAGAAAAACCCAAAAAAATGTTTAAATGGATACAAAACAAAACAAAAAAATTTCTTAAAACTGAAAAAAAAACTAAAAAACCTCCCCCCCCGCGCCAAATTTCTAATCTCCTTTCTGGCTTGGTTCATTGTCACATAATGCTCTCTACATCCCCCATACATTAAGCTTAGTGTTTTTTTATTCTAAGAAAAAAATACTTCTCCAGAAATTGCACAAAGTAGCTGTGTTAAATTAGATACTAATCTTAGAACTTATATTTTGCTCAAATATCGTCATATTACGTTGTCTATAATAACCATACATATGCACCCATTATCATATCCCAATCATGCCTCATCTTTGAGCTGATATTATCAATTCTCTAATCCAGCCACCGATCGTTGAAATTAACTGGATAATTATTAAACATATAAGTTCAATTGTCTGCCAAATGTAATGCGAATCTACAATGAAGAAAAAATACTTTATACAGTTTCAACCTCATTGCCACATAAAACACAAGTAATATCAGTGTATATGTTTTCAATATAAGATAACAATAATAGAACCATCTAAATAACTTCGATTCACACTACCAAAATACAGTCAATTAGCGACGGATGGTTAGCGATCGATACATTCCGTCGCAATTAGCGACGGATTTGCGACAAATCGCCGACGGCATACCGACGATAAGTCGATATCATTTTTTTTTGTTTTAAGGGTGAGAGAAGGTCGACAGTCCATCGCTACGGCGTCGGCGATATGGCGACAGATTTTCATCCGTCGCTATGCTGTCGACGATTTGGCGAGAAATGTTGGGAGAAGTGGTGGGATAAATTGCCGACTACGTAGCGACGGAAATGTCGTCGCCAGGTTTATAATATAGCGTCGGCGTAGCGACGGATGTGGTCGGTCGCTAGTCGGTCGCTAAATATACGCTCCAGGCTTAAATTGAAACGACGGGGGGAACTTTTCATTCCTCCCAAATTTCACTCTCTCTCCTCTCTCTCTCTTCCGCGGCGGTGATCGGCGACCTCCCTCTCCTCTCTCTCTCTCCCGCGACGGTGATCGACGACTTCCCTCTCCTCTCTCTCTTCCGCGGTGGTGATCGGCGACCTCTCCTCTCTCTCTCCCAAAGGTAATCCCCTCTCCCTCTCTCTTTCTCTCTTACGGTGGTTGTGGGTGCAGCGGGCCGGGGGCATCGGGGGCTGCGGGGGCGGCGGAGACTGCGGGGGCGACGGGTGCGTCGGGGGCTGGGGGGCTGCGGGGGCACGGGGGGTGGGAGGGGGCGGCGGGGGATGGGAGGGGCGGCGAGGTGTTGTGGGTGGCGCACACGGGGCTGCGGGAGGCGGCGGGGGCGGCGGGGGCGACGGGGACGGCAGGGAGGGTAAACATGCGTTTGTTATGCTATGCGATACATGAAAAATTGAACAATAATTAGGTGAATACATCAGATTCCACATACTTCCTACCTGGTACTGACATAATGTGGGAATCCGGGACTGCTCAGAGTATCGAAATGGTATCGGTATCGAACCCTTTGCGTGAGTACTGATTTCGGTGGTATCAGTGGTTTCGGATCGGAGTATCCATCTTTTTGTATCGGAAAAAAAAATAATTATTAAAAAATATTAAAAAGTATTTATTATACATTTAGGCATAGTTTAAGTATTTCTTTTGTGTTGTTTCTTAGTAGTTTTGAAATTGAATGAAATAATAGTCATCCTTGTCGATTGATTTACCTGCGATAAATAAGCTTTCTTTATTTTGCATGTTTTTACAACCCCTAATATGCTTTTACACCATTGTTGATTGGTCTTTTTCGTTCAATTTTCTTTGCCGAATTGATGAGAAATATACCTCGACATCAGTATCGGTAGTGACTGGTATTGGATCGGGATATGCCAAATCGTATCGGTATCGGTCGTATCATATTGATACGACCGATAGTACAAGTTTTCTCCTAGACAATGTTTGGGAGCTAGGAAGGAAATATGAGGGCATATCCAAGGTATATAGACGATACAAGTGCAATCCCTTTGATTCTAAGGGTAATTGCTTATGATATATCATGTTTCCAGTTAAGATGATTGTTTATTCACCTATAATGACCCTAAAACTTGATTTGCTGCTGCAAGCATACAACACCACAAAAATATTTACTGACTCGTCTAGTTGAACCGTGTATAACATGCTCGACGCTTAGGAGGAATCATTTGGACTTAGTGGACTATCGAACTATCGGTATCGGACTATCGGTATAGGTATCGGTATCGAACTATCGGACTATCGATATCGGTATCGAACTATCGGTATCGCTATCGGACTATCGGTATCGGTATCGAACTATCGGTATCGCACTATCGGTATCGGTATCGCACTATCGGTATCGGACTATCGGTATCGGTATCGCACTATCGGTATCAGTATCGAACTATCGGTATCGGAATCGAACTATCGGTATCGGTATCGGTATCTGTATGTACTTAGTATCGATCGTAGCAGATTAGTATCGGTATATCGGTTTGGTATAGGTCGTATCGGATGGTATTAACCTTAGAGAATTGGTATCGTCCTATCCGATATGTATCGGCCGTATAGCTAGGATTCGTACCGACTTTATCGATTCGGTATCGGCCATATCCGATAGGTATCGGTCGTATCGGATATGTAATGGCCGTATCAGATTAGCATGGTGGAAGGTTTAGTAACAAATGTACTTAGATTTTTCTCTTCTCGAGCTAGAATACCATTGCAAGAGAGTCACGAGAGAGTAAAAAAAATCTCCTACATATTGATGTTTACGAGAGTGACTGGCCAATTGCAGTAACACACATTTCGTTGATCGTTATTTTGTTGATCGTTATATACTAATTATGTTTAGTTTGTCATACGATACAGATTTTTACATCCAATCTGTGATGGATCGTTATTTCGTTGATAGTACATGGATGTACGAATGACAACAACGATAACACGAGAGCAGAATAGGGACGAGTGATAATTTTCAAGCAGGCGTGGAAGTATTGCTTAAGTATGCCATGAGCAAAGCTCAGTATATGGACGGTAACAAAATCAAGTGTCCATGTCGTAATTGTCGCAATAGACGTTACGAAGAAGTGGTGAGTGTAAGAGATCATTTGATCCGTAAGGATTTCGTACGTGATTACGGCCTGTGGTCATCGCAAGGTGAACTATATACGGAAAGACAGGTTACGAATGCTACTGTCACTACCACATTTCTAGTGTGAGGGCATTTTTGTCATTTTTGGGAGTATTTTAAATTTATTAGAATTAATTAGAATTTATGGGAATTTTTAGGAATTATTTTGGAATTGTTTGGACTAGTTTGATTTTTGACTAGTATTGACCCTTGTAGACCAACCTAGGAGCTAACCCTAGTTAGTTGGACTTGGTTAGGTCAAGTGACTCTAGTCTAACCTAGCATGACTTAAGTTAGTGGGTTTTGATTCATTAGAAATTGACTTAAGGAATTAGGAATTAAATGGTTTGAGAAATGGCTTGTGATTTCACAAGTCATTTTGTAACTTAACCTAATAGGACTAGCCAACCTAGTTCAAACCCTAACCTAGCTCATCATGGCCGGCCACCTTAGCCTAACCTAGGGATCCCCCCACTATAAAACCCCTCCTAAAATCTAGGGCTAGCCTCCTTTCCCTAGGAAATTTATTTCAAGAAGAAAGAGGTGAGTTCCTATCTTTAGAAATTCATATAAAATCCATTTTAGGTCCTTTTTCCCCCAAACTAGTTGCATTAGATCCTAATATCGTTGTTCTTGCTGTTGGTATTGATTGTTTACAGGAAAAAAACAATTTGTGGGACTTTGGTGGTTTGAGGAAATCATTCCATTTGGGGCTTTTTTACCCATAGTTCATCAATAGGTAACTTTGTCATTTCTCTATGGATTTTCAATTGGTCTTCATGATTAGGAAGCCCTAAGGGTCCCTAAGTGTCTGCATAGACTTTGTGTCGAGTATTATTAGGTTTCGTGTCCGTTCTGGACACGTATCAGTCCCTGACCTAGACTGTTTGTTGAAATGCCCCAATGAACCCTTCGACCTAGTTTCTAGGATGCTTTTGAATAGGAAATTTAGTTTCATGATTGCTTATGCATTTTTGATCTGCTGTGGTAGTATCAGTGTCATTTCGTATCGGATTTACGGCTTGGACATGCGCGTGCACACGCTCGCGCGCGTGCTACAGGGATCCCCTGCTACTCGGGCCCTGTAGCGGACACGACATGCCTCTAGGACACGTGAAACTCGACACGAGCCATGGGGTGCTGACTGACACGCCATGTGTCAAGTCCCACGTGTCCCCGTGTCGTGTCGAGGGTGAAATTAAACGTGCACGGGGCAATGCCTGTGTGTGCACAGTCTGTGTTGGTTCTCTGTGATTGTTTCAGTTTAAATTAGTTAAATCATGATTTTAAATTGTTGTTTAGCTCCTAATTATCATGTATTGAATATGTGAGATTAGATTTAAATGTTAGTTTAGGTGGTTGATGTGGGATTGGATTCGAACTTGGTAATTTTATATGTTTCTGATACATAGACTGGTATACAGTGTTTTTCTATTTTCCTAAACTGTTAATCCCTGAGTTAACTTATGTTAGATTGTTGTTCTGTTGATTGATGATTCTCACATGATAAGTTGGTTCATGATAATGCAATATTCATTCGAATTAGGCCTTGGTATGAGATATTGGCTATTGGGTTGATTTTCAAATGGTTGATAACTGATGTTCCAGTTTTTCCTTCCAATTGTTAACTGTCATTACCAGTCCTTAATGTACTGTCATCATTGATTCAAATGATTTCCTAATTATATTAAGATGATACCTGAGAATATGTTAGTCAGTGTTGTTATGATTCTTTAACTATCATGATCCCTACCTGTTATAATACATGCTATCTAAGTCTTATTAAATTCGAGTATAGGCTTTGGTTTGAGGGACAGGATTTTAGTATGTGGTTTACTTCGAATTGTGAACTGGGATTGTGTTTCCAGTTATGAACCTGGGATTAGCCCAGTCTCCAGGAATATTGTGTTTGGATTTTATTCCCAGTTTTTTTGGTACTGAGTTACTCTTCATTGTACTGCTTTGTTCCTAAATCTGTATATGGACTGACCCCTTAAATTCCCTTTCCCTGTGTATGATTCTCCTTTGCAGTCCAGCTATGCACACCCCTCTATCACTCATACCCCTTTCACTCATTCATGTGAACACACACACATACTATGCTATTCCTGCCACACTATGTTCCAGAGATTTAACACCAAACACACACACACATGACACTGTTTTGACACTGTTATTCACACTATTTTGGGTTAATGTAATGCCACTGTTCCTATGTTCCAGATTCATTCCCTTATCCTGAAATACTTGGTCCACAAGTCACTAACCTGGGAGAAGGGTAATTGGGTTGAACTGAGTTCTGATGTTTTAACTAAGAATGGGTATGTCCCTTGCTGTTCTGCACAGCACAGTACACTCTCTTCACACACATACAGTTACTCATGCCTTCTCTATATGCCTACCTATTGTAGAGTACATTAATGAACCCTCTAATATATGTGTCTATATGTAATGCAATTGTATTTTATATATATAAGTTAACATATGCATTGTGATATATACATGTTCCTATATATATATGTAGCATCCAGTTTTCCAAATGAGGGTAATTTTGAAATTTTGTGTTTATAATTATTTTAATAATGATATTTAATTCATGATATGATTTTTGGTGATTTTAAATCATTTTAAAATTATTTAAATCAATGACTTGTGGTTTTGACGTTTTGCTAGTGAAACCCTAGAGACTGTTTGACCTAGAGCCTAACCATGTGATTATGATATTTTAATGTCATTTTTGGCCTAAGGATATTTTTGCATTTGACCTCTTTGAATTATTTTGATATTATTTTATTATTTATGATATTGTTTTGGGGTTATTTGAGTCGGGTTCGAATTTCAACTCAATTCGACTTGAAACGGGGACCCGGGGGTAGTTTGACTCTAGTGGGACCCACACACTAGTTAGGCATGGCCCACATGATATTAAATTTAGTCCACATGATAGAAATATTTTAGTTAGAGGTTAGACTAATTATTATGGATAAGGTTAGTGTGATTAGAGACTTTAGAATGACTAATTTAGCCCCAACCAATTAGCCCTTTCCTAATACTCATAGAATAGGTTAGTGGGGGCATTTTGGACCTTACCATAATAGGACAAATAGCCCCATATGGCCAGCCACTTTGGGAGAGGATAGGCTCAAGTTCATTTCATTATTCTCATCCACACTCTCTCTCTTGTTCTTCCCCAAATTCCTAGAGAGCAATCCCTAGCAATTTCTCCACCAAATCCTTCCATTTCGCCACCAAATCTTCTTCTTTCCTTCTCCATTCTAGCCAAGGAGGAAGCTACCCAAGTTTGGGAGGATTCGGAGCTCGTTCGTGTCCTTTTGGAATCTCTACGTGTCGGTATCGCTCCGGGAAGGCTTTTTCTTCGATTCGATCTACCGGGAGGTATAAATCCCTTCTCCTTTTCATTTTCTCATGCATATAGGTCTATTTTAAACCCATAGGAATGACCCCCATGGTTGTATCTCTATTTGTGTCCATTTCGTGTCCATTTGGAGGTCATAGGAGTGTCCTTTGTGTTGTGGTTGTGTCCATGTGGAAAAATCCCAAATTTGGACACACTATGTGTTGTTGTTATGTATGAATAATTATTACATGTTTAATCTCATATTTTTGTATTGGAGATGTGTTCTATAGTGTCTCATATATATATATATTAGTGTAGAGAGTGAGTTCTTGATATATTTGTTATATACTTGTATTTTTTGTCTCAAACTACCCAAATCCGTCATGATTTTTATCCACGTTTTTAATTTCAGCCCTAACTTAGAAATATCATAACTTCTAGCTCAAAGCTCAGGTTTAATCTCCCATTTTTTTTTTAAAAGAAGCGTATTAAAGTTAGCTTTCCAAAAACATGTATTAATAGGCCTAATTCTTTCTGTAACTTTCTAGAGAATTATTTGAGTGTCAGCTGTACTGAAAGACAAACGCGTTCTCGGTGTTTTAGCGATTCCGGGAGTTTCCGAAACGAAAACGCGATCCTTTTGAAGTTTCGGAAAGCTAACACATAGATCTATAACATACTTTAATCCTAGATTTTAATTCATGCTGAGATGGTACAGTATTGATTATTAGTAGGAGTTACTATTCGGCATATGCATTTTGTGCACCCTTGTGTGTAATATAATGTTCTATTTGATTTTAACCCATGTTAATGTATATATATTATGTAATTAAATAGAGAATGCAAGCATGAGTAAATGTTTAAATAGATGATGTATGAGGTGTAAGTATCCTATCTAATGTAAGCATGTATAAGTATGGCTTGTAATGAATATGTAGGTTCCATAGTATGTAATGTATAGTACATATAGTGGTGCAAGAGAATAAATGAATGATGAATGAATGCAAGCATGAATGTAATGTAATAATAGATGTAATGTATGCAATATACAAGTTAATGAGATGTAATGTTCTATGTTAACACAAATCCTATATTACCTCATGTACCCCCTTACACTATGTTGACACTATCACACTTGACACATTGTTCACTTACACTTTGACACTCTTTGATATGTATACACTATGTATGCCCATTTAACCCTCACTTGCCCCTTTGCCATGTTCACATACACACACATAGCCTCTTAAATAAGTATTTATGAATATAGTTAACTTAGCTATGTATGTATATTATATATATGTTAGCATATTGTGTTGTAATATATAAGTTTATATAACCATTTGAAATGCCATGATTATAGACCTAATATTGAATACCAATATATGCATGTGTATATATGTGTAGACATATATAGCTTAAAGTAATAGATTACCTAGTGTATATCCAATGTGAATTCTTGCCTATTTGAGTATTGAATAATTGCATGCTATATAGAGTTGGGTGTATGTTGGCTTGTATAGCCTTGTATTGATGTGTGCTTGCTAGGATAGTCTTGGTTAGGCCTAGTAAGACTTGCTGGGTTAGGACATGACCTAGTTTGACCTAGTTTGACTAGTGCAGTTGACCAAGGGTTGACTTTGGCCTAGTTTGACCTAGGTTCATGTAGAATGCATTGTAGTGCTTTATATTACCCTTCTGGATATGTCGTGACTTGTGCTGTTCTAATTAGGAGCCAGACACCTCTCCTCGGACAGTATCTTTACCTTGGACATTCAGATATCAGGCGAGTACATTCTCTGATCATTTCATATCCTGCTTAGAATTATATTCCTGCTTTAGATTACTATACTTGATGCTGTCACGACATTATCACGGATTAGTACTATATGGATCTTCTCATGCGATGTTATCCCCCTCGGGAGCATCGGGTACATTGTGTCATGTGCGCTTCACTTTTATCGTGTACTCCTGTGCTTTCATTACATGTGCACTCCTGTGAATCTTGTACTCTCATGTTTACGGAGCCCCCATGTATACTATCATGTGTACCCTATATGGGCCCCCATGTGATATCCTGTGCAATAACATAACCTGTTTAGATCCTTGTGTATTGATTGGGGATACGGGGGAGTGCTAGTAGTCGTGTGAACAATTCCATTATAGTGTAGATTCCTGTGCAACCTCGATATCCTGTGCAAATCTGTCCTGTTCACATGTGCTATCTCGTACTCTGACTCACTAGCCACTGTTAGTTCTCTATTTATAGTAGATATTTCTGTTACAGTTTTCTCTCTTGTTTACATACTGTATTTCTTCAGATCCTGTATTTTGCTCTACTGCATGTTTATATTTTCTAACCTGCTATAATCTGTTGAGATGTACTGTACTCGCTCCTGTCCTGACTGGACCTGTTGATAAATTTTACAAATAGCCTGGAGGTTGCCTGCAGCCTAGAGGAGACAGTAGAGGTTGCATAGATAGCTAGGATTTTTGCTTATAGTTTATTTTCAGTCATCTTGAGTTGTATTTATGGATTACTGTATTTGAGTTTTGAGATGTATTCTGAGTTTGTATCTTAGACACTTAGACTTCTATCTGTTGTATCTCTTTTCGATTTCATGTTTTATCTATCTTCCTTTATGCTCTACCTTAGATGTGATTGAGTTTACATTCGGCTATGTCACCCCCATTCGGGAAGTATAAACTGTTTAGTCTTATACTGTTAGATGCATTGAGACCTAGGACAGCGTTCTACCGCCGACACTGCGGCGTAGGCTGGGCGTTGTTACGTTCTCGTACCCTAACTCTAGGGTACGGGTCGTGACAATATATGAGTGTGTGTTTTATATATATATATATATATATATATATATATATATATATATATATATATATATATATATATATATATATATGGTGTATGGGGATGCCATATGATAGTACCCATATGGGGGTATGGGTTATACAAGTACATGTATATGCCATATAACTTGGGTATTTACTATATATAGGTAATGTATATACTTGTGTTGAGAATAGGCCTAGGTAGTTTGGTATAGCTTGGTGAGCCTAGATAGGGCTTGTACAACATTATTAGACTTAGTATAGCCTAGTTTAGACTCGGTTGATCTAGTTTGACTTCTAGGGTTGACCAGAGTTGACCAAGAGTTGACTTTGGCCTAGATTGACCTAGAATCATGTAGAATGCATAGTAGAACTTCATTTTACCATTTTAGACTTATTGTGACTTGTGCTGTTCTGATTATGAGCTAGACACCACTCCTCGGACGGTACTTTTCATATTGGACACTCAGATACAGGCGAGTACATTCTCTGATCATTTCATATCCTGCTTAGAACTATTTCCTGCAGTAGATTACTTTACTTGTACTATCACATTGGTCACACGAATTGGTACTATACGGATCCCTTCTTAAGATGTTATCCTTAGGGAGCATCGGGTACTACATGTTCTGTGCGTTTTACTTACATTCATATCACTATGCTTCACAGGTTCTTCGATCACTTGTGACATATACTCTTATGATCACAGAGTCTCCTAGAATCTCTTATCCCATTCACTGGGTATCCTAGAATCTCCTAGAATCCCCATTTTTGGGACTTCCATGTACCACCCTTCGGGGGCTTTGCGTGGAATCATAACATAACTTGGTTGGATCCTTGTGTACTGATTGGGGGTACGAGGGAGTAGAAGTAGACATGTGAATACTATCCAAGTAGTGTAGTATCAGAATCTCTTCCATAGTGTAGCATCAGAATCTTCTATGCCATTTACATGTCTATGTTGTACTCTAACTCACTAGTCACATGATAGTTCTCTATTTATAGTAGATATTTCTATTACAGCTTTCTCTCTCTGTTTACATACCGCTTCTTTCAGTACTTGTATCTTACTTTACTGCATGATTATATCTTCTAACCTGCTATGAACTGTTGAGATGTACTGTACTCGCTCCTTCCTGACTGGACCTATTGAAAATATTACAGAGGACGAGGAGGAGGCTTGCCTGGACACTTACTACGGGGCAGCCTTAGATGACACCTGCGAGCTGGACCCTCAGGAGGACCCAGCTCTAGCTGAGGATATCACCCCGATTGCCTAGACTAGATTAGTTAGGCTTATCTTACTTTATGCAATCTTGAGACATATTTTAGCTAGACTATATTTGGAGTTCAGAGTTGTATATATTCTTTCATTCTGTTTCTGAGACCATGTACTTCTAGATATTGCTGGGATTATCTTTGACTATTTTATCTATTTATTTCCTTGAGTTCTATTTCATATCGTGCTATCTCTTCCTTAGTTGTGATTGAGTTTTACTGCTATGTCACCCCCATTCGGGGAGTATAAACTGCTTAGAGATATATTGTTAGATATTGTGACCTAGGACATCGTTCTACCGTCGATACTGCGGCGTAGGCTGGACGTACGCACGTCTCGTGCCCTTACTCTAGGGTGCGGGTCGTGACACGTTTTTAGTGGTGGCCCATGCAGGTCTAGACTAGAAGTGTAGTGGTATTCGAATTAGAGTATTACTACAGCCTGCAGTAGGATATAGGACATTAATTTTAAGGTACTCAATCACTTTAGAAAAATTTCTTTTATTGCCATCTAAATACGTTTGTCAGCTGATCCTTTGAATTATAATTGTCCTCCTTTGTTATTTCGTTTCTTTCTCAGAAATTGATACTCTTGTTTGTCTATCTTCAGGATGGTAGAGACTAGATCGCAGCGTGCCATTCATGAGGATGCTATAGAGAGGACTGCTACCTCTCAGCCAGTACGGCGAGGCCAGGGGACTGCAGCTCCTGCCACCTCAGCTCGTATGGAGACCTCGGCAGCCGCAGCAGGGGGCATGCATCTACCGACTCGGAGGCAGGACCCGATCATTCCAGAGGATCCCTTCCAGCAGCCGCCTCCAGGATACATGGATGCAGCTCAGATGTTCGCGTATTTCCAGCAGTTCATGGACAGACAGCAGGCTCGACAGGACAGAAGCATGGAGTTGGCCGTCACGACAGTCGCGGCTCAACCAGTGGTACAGCAGCCGAGGACACCGGGGATCGAGCAGTTTCAGAAGATGAGCCCCAGAGACTTTCTGGGGACAGAGGGGATCCTATATGCCGATGAGTGGATCGAGCATATAGAGGAGATCTTCCGCTTGGCCAGGATTCCAGCAGACCTTCAGATCGAGGCCGCAGCTAGCCGGATGCGAGACCTTGCTCGCACCTGGTATCAGTCAGAGCCAGGGTGGGGGTACCGGGGCAGACTTGGAAGCAGTTTAGGGGCTTCTTCAAGAAGAAATGCTTCCCAGATTCAATAGTCAGAGCCTTAGAGTCACAGTTTGAGAGCTTGGTCCAGGGGAGCCTCTTAGTAGAGGAGTATGCTGGAGAGTTTGGTCGTCTCGGCAGGTTTGTAGAGGGTTTGAGCGAGACGGCGAAGGCCCAGAGGTTCCGGAAGGGTCTGGTCAAGGAGGTCAAGTCCCTGACCAAGGGCAGCAGAGATGCTACGTTCGAGGAGATCTTGACAGGAGCCCTGTTGGCAGAGGATGATCTTGAGCTTAGGCTCAAGAGGGGGAGAGACCCAGTTGGAGGCAGCAGCAACGGGGGCCAGGCCAAGAGGCCCCACTTTCAGCAACAGCAGCTGAGGCAGTTTCAGCCGCAGCCGATCCAGCAGAGGCCAGTTCAGCAGCAGCAGCCGAGACAACACCAGCAGGGTCAGAGACAGGGAGTCACTTGTGCCTACTGCAAGAAGCTTGGGCACGTCTTCAATGAGTGCTGGAAGAGGCTGGGCCTGTGCATGGTGTGTGGTTCAGCAGACCACCAGATGAGGGAGTGCCGCATGGGACGAGCAGCCCAGGGAGGAGGAGTCAGAGCTCCAGCAGGCCAGCAGAGGGGACCATCCCTGCCGACGCAGCAGCAGAGGTTCGTCCAGCACCAGCAGCAGGCCAGGGGAGGCCAGCAGGGACGAGCTTTCGCCATGGCAGCAGAGGATGCGGAGGTCATAGGAGAGCTGATCGCAGGTTCGATTCTTCTCGACTCCAGTCCAGCATTTGTATTATTCGATTTCGGTGCTTCGTATAGCTTCATATCAGTATCTTTTACGATTAGACACGGTATCATAGCTGAATCGTTGCCTAGGACTTACAAGATCACGACCGGGGGTGGCATTATCTTCGTGAGTGATGTTTGTAAGGGTCGGAGAGTAGTTTTGGGAGGCCGTGAGTTGGAGGTGAGCCTGCTCGTAATGCCATTGCCGAACTATAATATAGTACTAGGCATGGATTGGTTGAGCAGGCACCACGCCAGCATTGATTGCAGAGGGGGTAGAGTTCTCTTCAGAGCACCGGGGGAGTCAGAGTTCGAGTACTCCAGACGTCAGGCAGAGCAGAGCAGCGGAGTCTTCTGTGGAGTCTCGATCGAGGAGCAGACGATTCTACACCCCTTGATAGCAGAGTATATGGTTGTTTTCCCAGAGGAGTTGTCGAAATTGCCACCAGACAGAGACATAGAGTTCTCGGTAGACTTGGTTCCAGGAGCGGAACCCATCTCTCAGCATGTCTATCGGGTGAACAACAGCGAGCTGGTGGAGCTGAAGAAGCAGGCAGATGAGCTATAGGACAAGGGCTTCATCCGCTCGAGTTCGTCGCCATGGGGTGCACCAGTGTTGTTCGTACCGAAGAAGGATGGGTCAGTACGCATGTGTATTGACTATAGGGCACTCAACAACCTCACGATCAAGAACAAATACCCACTGCCGTGGATCGACGATCTATTTGACCAGTTGAGCGGAGCTCGAGTATTTTCCAAGATTGATCTGAGATCGGGATATCACCAGGTGAAGGTGAAGGGGGAGGATATTCCCAAGACCGCTTTCAGGACGCGGTATGGACAGTTCGAGTTTTTGGTTATACCGTTTGGGCTAACCAATGCACCAACAGTGTTTATGAACCTTATGAACAAGGTGTTCCACCAGTATTTGGATCAGTTTGTGGTGTTTTTTATTGACGATATCTTGATATATTCCAAGACTGAGGAGGAACACGAGGAGCATTTGAGGATAGTGCTGGAAATTCTCAAGAAAGAGCAGCTTTACGGGAAGCTCTCCAAATGTGAGTTTTTCCTGGATCGGGTGGACTTCTTGGGGCATGTGGTGACTAGAGATGGTATCTCAGTTGACCCCAAGAAGATTGTAGCAGTTGAGGCATGGACAGCACCGACTTCGGTTGTAGAGATCAGGAGTTTCCTGGGGCTGGCAGGATACTATCAGAGATTCGCACAGGATTTCTTCCGGGTTGCAGAGCCGTTGACACGGTTGACCCGGAAGAATGCTGAGTATGTGTGGTCAGAGGAGTGTCAGGCAGCTTTTGATGAGTTGAAGAAGCGGCTTACGACAGCTCCGATTCTGACATTGCCTTCAGGATCAGGTGGTTTCACTATTTATAGTGATACTTCAGGGAAGGGGCTGGGTTGTGTGTTGCAGCAGCATGGGAAGGTGATTGCCTATGCTTCTAAAGAATTACGTCCCCATGAGAAGAACTACCCTACCCACGACCTGGAGCTGGCAGCAGTGATATTTGCTCTGAAGCTGTGGAAGCATTATCTGTATGGTGAGAGGGTGGAGATCTTCACAGATCACAAGAGCTTAAAGTATGTGTTCACTCAGAAGGAGTTGAACATGAGACAGCACAGGTGGCTAGAGTTGATGAAGGATTTTGATATCCTACTTCAGTATCACCCAAGGAAGGCCAACGTGGTTGCCGATGCCTTGAGTAGGTATCCGACAGCCATGTGTTTGACCATAGATCGGCATTTGCTTGCCGACTTGGAGAGCCTTGGGATTGAGGTGATCGTGACCGGAGTGCAGATACAGCTATGGGGGATGCAGATTCAGTCAGACTTGGTGGAGAGGATCAAGTCGGCACAGTTTAAGGACGTTGCTCTACGGTGTCTCCAGGAGCAGGTTCGAGCAGGTTTGCTGGAGGGCGAGTTTTCTCTTACAGAGGATGGTGCCTTGAGGCACAGTTCCAGATTATGTGTGCCCAGCGGAGAGCTCAGGGAGCAGGTTATACAGGAGGGCCACAGATCTCAGTACTCTATACACCCGGGTGCCAACAAGATGTACCGAGATCTGAGGGAGCATGTTGGTGGTCAGGAATGAAGCGGGAGGTGGCTCGCTTCGTGGCTAGGTGTTTGTTCTGTCAGCAGGTCAAGGCAGAGAGACAGAGGCCCGGTGGATTATTGCAGCCGCTGCCCATTCCCGAGTGGGAATAGGAGCATATCACTATGGACTTCGTTTCAGGATTACCGCGTACTCCAGGAGGGAAAGACGCAATTTGGGTCATCGTTGACAGGTTGACCAAATCGGCCCACTTCTTGCCATTCAAGGTGGGTACGTCTACAGAGAGGCTGGCGGAGTTGTATATGCGGCAGATAGTCAGGATCCACGGAGTTTCGGTCAGCATCGTCTCAGATCGGGATAGCCGTTTTACTTTCCATTTCTGGAGGAGTCTACAGACCAGCTTGGGCACTCAGCTCAAGTTTAGTACTGCATACTACCCCCAGACGGACGGACAGTCAAAGCGGACTATTCAGACCCTTGAGGATATGCTGCGGACGTGCGTCCTGGACTTTGGAGGTTCCTGGGAGGATCATCTTCATCTGGTGGAGTTTGCCTACAATAATAGTTTCCAGGCCAGTATTGAGATGTCACCTTTCGAGGCTCTGTACGGGCGTAGGTGCCGTGGACCCTTATCCTGGGATGATGTTGGTGAGCGAGCTTTACTGGGGCCAGAGATGGTTGTTGATGCGGTCGAGAAGGTGAAGCTCATCAGGGACAGACTTCACGTGGCACAGGACAGACATCGGCAGTGGGCCGATAGCCACCGGAGGCCCTTAGAGTTTGAGGTACATATTAGAGTAGGATTAGATTTAGGTTGTTTATTTGTGATTTTTGATCATATTTGTTTATTATATTTAATTGAGACTTGCTTGTGATTAGGTCGGAGACCAGGTTTTCTTAAGGATATCTCTGACTCGTGGTACGATACGTTTTGGTGGAGGCGGAAAGCTTAGCCCGCGCTTCATCGGCCCTTTCGTTATTAGCGAAAGAGTCGGTGACGTGGCTTACAGGCTAGACTTGCCGCCTGCACTTGTGGAGGTCCACAACGTATTACATGTATCACAGTTGAGATGGTACGTGGCTGACCCTAGCCATGTGCTCGATCATTTGGAGATAGAGGTTGGGCCTTCTCTCAGCTATCCAGAGCAGCCAGTGGAGATTCTGGATCGACGGGAGAAGGTTCTGAGGAACCAGGTGATACCCTTGGTGCACGTCGCATGAAGGCATCATTATCCAGGAGAGTCTACCTGGGAGCGGGAGGATTAGATGCGCGAGCGCTACCCTTATCTTTTTGGACCGTAAGGTATGCTTTCTATCCTTCTCATCAGTTGTATTTCGCCTTTCAATTTCGAGGACGAAATTCTTTAAGGAGAGTAGATTTGTCACTACCACATTTCTAGTATGAGGGTATTTTTGTCATTTTTGGGGGTATTTTAAATTTATTAGAATTAATTAGAATTTATGGGAATTTTTAGGAATTATTTTGGAATTGTTTAGACTAGTTTGATTTTTGACTAGTGTTGACCCTTGTAGACCAACCTAGGAGCTAACCCTAGTTAGATGGACTTGGTTAGGTCAAGTGACTCTAGTCTAACCTAGCATGACTTAAGTTAGTGGGTTTTGATTCATTAGAAATTGACTTAAGGAATTAGGAATTAAATGGTTTGAGAAATGGCTTATGATTTCACAAGTCATTTTGTGACTTAACCTAATAGGACTAGCCAACCTAGTTCAAACCCTAACCTAGCTCATCATGGCCGGCCACCTTAGCCTAACCTAGGGATTCCCCCACTATAAAACCCCTCCTAAAATCTAGGGCTAGCCTCCTTTCCCTAGGAAATTTATTTCAAGAAGAAAGAGGTGAGTTCCTATCTTTAGAAATTCATATAAAATCTATTTTAGGTCCTTTTTCCCCCAAACTAGTTGCATTAGATCCTAATATCATTGTTCTTGCTGTTGGTATTGATTGTTTGCAGGAAAGAAACTATTTGTGGGATTTTGGTGGTTTGAGGAAATTATTCCATTTGGGGCTTTTTTATCCATAGTTCATCAATAGGTAACTTTGTCATTTCTCTATGGATTTTCAATTGGTCTTCATGATTAGGAAGCCCTAAGGGTCCCTAAGTGTCTGCATAGACTTTGTGCCGAGTATCATTAGGTTTCGTGTCCGTTCTGGACACGTATCAGTCCCTGACCTAAACTGTTTATCGAAATGCCCCAATGAACCCTTCGACCTAGTTTCTAGGATGCTTTTGAATAGGAAATTTAGTTTCATGATTGCTTATGCATTTTTGATATGCTGTGGTAGTATCAGTGTCGTTTCGTGTCGGATTTACGGCTTGGACACGCGCGTGCACACGCTCGCGCGCGTGCTACAAGGATCCCCAGCTACTCGGGCCCTGTAGCGGACACGACACGCCTCTAGGACACGTGAAACTCGACACGAGCCATGGGGCACTGACTGACACGCCATGTGTCAAGTCCCACGTGTCCCCGTGTCGTGTTGAGGGTGAAATCAACCGTGTATGGGGCAATGCCTGTGCGTGCACAGTCTGTGTTGGTTCTCTGTGATTATTTCAGTTTAAATTAGTTAAATCATGATTTTAAATTGTTGTTTAGCTCCTAATTATCATGTATTGACTATGTGAGATTAGACTTAAATGTTAGTTTAGGTGGTTGATGTGGGATTGGATTCGAACTTGGTAATTTTACAAGTTTCTGATACATAGACTGGTATACAGTATTTTTCCATTTTCCTAAACTGTTAATCCCTGAGTTAACTTATGTTAGATTGTTCTGTTGTTTGATGATTATCACATGATAAGTTGGTTCATGATAATGCAATATTCATTCGAATTAGGCCTTGGTATGAGATATTGGCTATTGGGTTGATTTTCAAATGGTTGATAACTGATGTTCCAGTTTTTCCTTCCAATTGTTAACTGTCATTACCAGTCCTTAATGCACTGTCATCATTGATTCAAATGATTCCCTAATTATATTAAGATGATACCTGAGAATATGTTAGTCAGTGTTGTTATGATTCTTTAACTATCATGATCCCTACCTGTTATAATACATGCTATCTAAGTCTTATTAAATTCGAGTATAGGCTTTGGTTTGAGGGACAGGATTTTAGTATGTGGTTTACTTCGAATTGTGAACTGGGATTGTGTTTCCAGTTATGAACCTGGGATTAGCCCAGTCTCCAGGAATATTGTGTTTGGATTTCATTCCCAGTTTTTTTTGGTACTGAGTTACTCTTCATTGTACTGCTTTGTTCCTAAATCTGTATATGGACTGACCCCTTAAATTCCCTTTCCCTGTGTATGATTCTCCTTTGCAGTCCAGCTATGCACACCCCTCTATCACTCACACCCCTTTCACTCATTCATGTGAACACACACACACACTATGCTATTCCTGCCACACTATGTTCCAGAGATTTAACACCAAACACACACACACATGATACTGTTTTGACACTGTTATTCACACTGTTTTGGGTTAATGTAATGCCACTGTTCCTATGTTCCAGATTCATTCCCTTATCCTGAAATACTTGGTCCACAAGTCACAAACCTGGGGGAAGGGTAATTGGGTTGAACTGAGTTCTGATGTTTTAACTAAGAATGGGTCTGTCCCTTGCTGTTCTGCACAGCACAGTACACTCTCTTCACACATATACAGTTACTCATGCCTTCTCTATATGCCTACCTATTGTAGAGTACATTAATGAACCCTCTAATATATGTGTTTATATGTAATGCAATTGTATTATATATATATAAGTTAACATATGCATTGTGATATATACATGTTCCTATATATATATGAGTGTGTGTTTTATATATATATAGATATATGGTGTATGGGGATGCCATATGATAGTACCCATATGGGGGTATGGGTTATACAAGTACATGTATATGCCATATAACTTGGGTATTTACTATATATAGGTAATGTATATACTTGTGTTGAGAATAGGCCTAGGTAGTTCGGTATAGCTTGGTGAGCCTAGATAGGGCTTGTACAACATTATTAGACTTAGTATAGCCTAGTTTAGACTCGGTTGACCTAGTTTGACTTCTAGGGTTGACCAGAGTTGACCAAGAGTTGACTTTGGCCTAGATTGACCTAGAATCATGTAGAATGCATAGTAGAACTTCAGTTGACCATTTTAGACTTGTTGTGACTTGTGTTGTTCTGATTAGGAGCCAGACACCACTCCTCGGATGGTACTTTTCATATTGGACACTCAGATACAGGCGAGTACATTCTCTGATCATTTTATATCCTGCTTAGAACTATTTCTTGCAGTAGATTACTTTACTTGTACTATCACATTGGTCACACGGATTGGTACTATACGGATCCCTTCTTGAGATGTTATCCTTAGGGAGCATCGGGTACTACATGTTCTGTGCGTTTCACTTACATGTCGTATCACTATGCTTCACAGGTTCTTCGATCACTTGTGACATATACTCTTATGATCACAGAGTCTCCTAGAATCTCTTATCCCATTCACTGGGTATCCTAGAATCTCCTAGAATCCCCATTTTTGGGACTTTCGTGTACCACCCTTCGGGGGCTTTGCGTGGAATCATAACATAACTTGGTTGGATCCTTGTGTACTGATTGGGGGTACGGGGGAGTAGAAGTAGACATGTGAATACTTCCAAGTAGTGTAGTATCAGAATCTCTTCCATAGTGTAGCATCAGAATCTCCTATGCCATTTACATGTCTATGTTGTACTCTGACTCACTAGTCACATGATAGTTCTCTATTTATAGTAGATATTTCTATTACAGCTTTTTTTCTCTGTTTACATACTGCACTTCTTTCAGTACTTGTATCTTACTTTACTGCATGATTATATCTTCTAACCTGCTATGAACTGTTGAGATGTACTGTACTCGCTCCTTCCTGACTGGACCTATTGAAAATATTACAGAGGACGAAGAGGAGGCTTGCCTGGACACTTACTACGGGGTAGCCTTAGATGACACCTGCGAGCTGGACCCTCAGGAGGACCCAGCTCTAGCTGAGGATATCATCCCAATTGCCTAGACTAGATTAGTTAGGCTTATCTTACCTTATGCAGTCTTGAGACATGTTTTAGCTAGACTATATTTGGAGTTCAGAGTTGTATATATTCTTTTATTCTGTATCTGAGACCATGTACTTTTGGATATTGCTGGGATTATCTTAGACCATTTCATCTATTTATTTTCTTGAGTTCTATTTCATATCGTGCTATCTCTTTCTTAGTTGTGATTGAGTTTTACTGCTATGTCACCCCCATTCGGGGAGTATAAACTGCTTAGAGATATATTATTAGATGTTGTGACCTAGGACAGCGTTCTACCGCCGACACTGCGGCGTAGGCTGGACGTACCCACGTCTCGTTCCCTTACTCTAGGGTGCGGGTCGTGACAGCTACTACTTATGCTTTTGATGATAATGCTGCAACGGATTTTGTCGTCGAAGACGACGATTGCTCTGTTGATTAAGGAGACCTGCAGAACCTTGCACGAGATATGGTGTATGACGCGGCATGGCCTAATTTTAATCCGGAGGATCCTAATCCCGAGGCAAAGGAGTTCTATGATATATTTTAGGATACTGAAACTTCTTTATATCCTAGTTATGAGCAACATTATGTACTATCAGTGACGATGCGGTTGTTGAACATAAAGTCCGATTTTAACTTGTCACAAACTTGCTATGATCGGATTATACAACTAATCAAGGAGGTGTTACCGAAGGAATCAAAAGATCTTCCAAAAAACTTCTATAAGTCGAAGATGATGGTCCGACAACTGGGACTGGGGTATGAGAAGATAGATTATTGTCACAACGGATACATGTTGTACTACAAGGAGAACGACGATATAGAAAGTTACAGCTTTTGTAATACGGATCGTTACAAGCCAGTCAGGGAAAAAGGAAAGTCAACTAGAAAATGACGTCCTTACAAGTATATGCATTACTTGTCGATCACGAAGCGCTTGCAGAGGATGTATATGTCTCAGAATACAGTAGAACACATGATGTGGCACAACGAAGAACGCACAAAGGACGATAGAGAATTGTCACATCCTTCGGATGGAGAGGCATGGAAATATTTCAATTTGCGTCTTCCAGA
Organism: Iris pallida; assembly: GCA_029216955.1. Taxonomy (NCBI): domain Eukaryota; kingdom Viridiplantae; phylum Streptophyta; class Magnoliopsida; order Asparagales; family Iridaceae; genus Iris; species Iris pallida. The sequence goes on from JANAVB010007399.1 coordinate 16,525,438, forward strand.
TTTTGCTGCAGAGGCTAGAAATGTACGTCTGGGGCTATGTTCTGATGGCTTCGCCCCTTTCGGACAGTCGGGATCTCAATACTCCTGCTGGCCGGTCATTCTGACCCCTTACAATCTGCCACCATAGATGTGTATGAAGACTCCTTATATGTTCTTGACAGCTATCATACCGGATCCCAAAAATTCGACGAAGAATATTGATATATATATTTACAGTTGTTGGTGGATGAGCTGAAACAGCTGTGGGAGATCGACGTCGCGACCTATGATATTTCCAGGAAACAGAACTTTTAGATGAGAGCTTCACTGATGTGGACAATCAATAATTTTTCCGTATACGGTATGCTGTCGGGATGGAGTACTCACGGCACCATGTCTTGTCCAATATGTATGGAAAATAGTAAGGCGTTCCGCCTTAAGCATGGAGGAAAAACTTCTTTCTTTGATTGTCATCGTCAATTTCTGCCCGTGAGTCATCCTTGGAGAAAGAACATGGACGCATTCAGAGCTGGAAAACAAGAATTTTCTCATCCGCCTGCCAGATTGTCGAGATACGATATTTGGAAAGATATAAAGGACTTGTCCACTGTAATGGAAGATCCATCGAACAATCGTGTCGATGGGTTCGGACAAAGCCATAACTAGACCAAACGGAGTATCTTCTGGGACTTGCCTTATTGGAAAGATAATCTTATAAGGCATAATCTTGATGTTATGCATATCGAAAATAATGTGTTCGATAATGTCTTCAATACCGTCATGGATATTAAAGGAAAGACGAAGGACAATCCAAAAGCAAGACAAGACATTACCGAGATATGCAAGCGTCCTTATCTGAACTTGATACAAAGGGGAGCTGGTGGACAATTAAGTAAGCCGATAGCATAATACACATTGAGCAAGGAAGATAGATTAATAATCTGCAAGTGGGTATCTACTTTAAGATTTTTCGACGGCCATGTGTCGAATTTGTCTAGATGCGTTGATCTCAATGAACGCAAGCTAAGGGAATGAAGAGTCACGACTACCACGTATTTATGGAAAGATTACTGCCCATTACTTTGAAAGAGTTGTTGCCTTCTGCTGTATGGGTTCCATTGGCCGAACTATCTATATTCTTTAGGGATATTTGTTCAACTAAGTTGACTGTGCAACACATGGTTGAACTTGAGGAGAAGATTATCTTAAGAATTTGTAATTTGGAGAAAATATTTTCTCCTGGCTTCTTCGACAGGATGGAGCATCTACCGATTCATCTAGCATACGAAACCCGTGTCGGTGCATCTGTTCATTATCGATGGATGTACCCATTTGAAAGGTACATAAAAATCGATATAAATTAAGTTGAATTTCAGTAGGTTTTAAAATTCATTCTTAATTCTCAAGATAATTTGTCTCTCTAGATACCTACACCATCTAAAGAAGAAAGTTGGCAACAAGGCTCATATAGAGGCTTCGATATGCGAAGCATATCTTATCGAAGGGGTATCAAACTTCTGCTCCATTTATTTCGATACTCATGTTAAGACAAATCGAAATAGACCTCAAAGTAATGACGAGGACGTTGAGGATGGAGGTATATTCAATGTAAGGGGCAAGCCTGTTGGGGCTAGTAAAAAATGGTGGTTGACTGACGACGAGTATGATGCCGCTCACCGATATGTCTTGTTAAACTGTGACATACAAGAAGTGAGAGATTTGAAGAAGTAAGTCAGTACACTTGCACTTGTTATATTCTCTAATTTGATGAAGTAAGTGACTACACTTATATATTCTTTTTTTTTCTAATAGTGTATTTTGAGATGAAGTCAAAATGAGGACACCTGATATTACCGATGAGGGACTTCAAAGAGAGGTTGATTGTACATTTCCGTCATGGTTTCGCAAATACATAAGTAACTGAGATTATAAATATATAATCTAAAACATTTAAATTATAAATATTTGTTTACATATTTTATTGCCTGAAACAACACTCACTCATGAGAGTGTTCGTTATCTGGCATTGGGACCGAAAAAGCAAACAAAGACTTGGCCAGGCTATGTCGTTAATGGCTTCAGGTTTAAGGCAACTCATAATGCTATAAATGTCGAATTTATCAATGACGGCATCAGTACCAAGGATTCCGATGTTTGCATAAGAGGCACCATCTATGACGACGAGCCAGACTTTGACTATTATGGAGTGCTTCAGGATATTGTAGATTTACAATATACGGGCCCATATAATATGCATATTGTGATGTTCAAATGTGAGTGGTTCGATACGACACCAAATATCGGATGGAGAATCGATAAACAATTTAAATTTGTCGATATAAATCATCGCAGAAGGTATAGAGGGTCCAATACATTTGCGATAGCAAATCAAGCTGTTCAAGTCCACTATACAAGCTACCCAAGTCGTCGTAGAGATCGATTTGACTGGTGGGCAGTATGCAAGATTAAATCTAGAAATGCATTCAACGTTGGAGACCCAGCATACCAAGAGGACCAGATCGAAAAGTCCTAATACTTGGGGTAACACTCGGATACAATGGATGTTAAAGATATTGTTGAGAAAAATAGAGGAGAGGAAGAGGTTGATACACAAGACTTAGCTGTCAACCAGGGGAGAAAGAGGCGTCTTGTCCCAAATATTGAGACAGAAGAAGAAAAAAAAGAAGACGAAGAGAAAGAAGAAGAAGAACAAGAACAAGAAGAAGAAGAAGAAAAATATGAAGACGAATTTGATGGGGATGAGGATACAGATGAAATCGACGATAAAGATAAGGATGAGGATGAGGATGAGGAGGAGGATGATGATGAAGACGAGGCCGAGGATGAGAACGAAGACGATGATTAGGTTAAATATTGTTGTATATTAAAAAACACTTCAAATTACGTGAATTAAGTTTGACCTCATAAAAACAATTACGTGAATTCATGTTTTTTTTTCGTTCGATTATTTACTTATTGCAGATGGCACTCCTAATCTTTTTCATCGCGGCGGCACTCGTCTCCCTACTGGTAGTATGTATATTTTAGTTTAGAATTTTGTATTTATTTACAATTTTATATTGTTAATTATGTTTATGTGTTCTATTTACAGGTCATGATGGCTGGCCATAGTCGTGGTGCTGGTGGTGGTCTGGTGGTGGTGGTGGTGGTGGTGGTCGTGGTCGTGGTGGTGCTGGTGGTCGTGGTCGCGTTCAATCTTCCTGGAATGTGACCCCATCCAGCGAGACCGACCCGGAGAGTACCCCGGGCACAGACGCATTCCGCCGTCGATCGACAACTTCATCGAGGCATGAGTCCGGATCTGCTAGCGGATCTGTTACGCTATCGGACCCACCAGCGGATCCACCAGTGGATCCCCCAGTTACTGCACAGTGGGCCCCGGAGTACCCCCATACTCGGTTCCATCCGGTTACTGGAGAGTACATACGCGGACCTGCGGATTCTCCGACGGCACCAGAGAGGCCGAGAGGCGAGTTCCGACGAGAGCTATGGCCCGCGGGAACCTCGTAGGTAAATTTAAGATAATTTATTAAATTTCTTTCATTTATTCAAGTTAATAATCCAGTCGTTTCTTCTTTGTAGGTTTTTTCCGTTTAATGCTGCCAGGGCTCTTGGAGAAATTATCAAGGCTAACTTCCATGGTCCCTACCTCAACTTTTCGTCGGTGCCCCCAAACTTGAAGTACGTCTGGCTCGATGAGTTGAGGGCACTACCTCAAAAACAACAATTTTTGACTCAAGTTTGCAAATAACGACGGATCATGACAGTAGTTGTATTTTCAACGGACCATATCCGTCAATTTTTATTAAAACCTAACAAAATATTATAATAGCGGAATTGACGGCTTATTTTCCAAAAAAAAATTTTGTTGCTGAATTTTGAAGCCTAAACGAAACCTTTTCATCTCTCTCCTCCTCTCTCTTCTCAAATTCCCGCCGACCTCCTGGGAAGACCTTGTTCCGCCTGGTAACTTCTTCTTCTTCTTCTTCTTCTTCTTCTTCTTCTATTTTTTAATCTAAACCTAGATGATCAGATTCTCAATCTAGGTTTTGAATAGAAAGGGATTTTTTACTTGGAGCAGGCAAGGGTGGAGAATAAATAGGCATGTTGGAGTAAAATAAAGAGGTTTTTACTTGTTGTTCTATTTACAGGCAACAAATCACCCTCAAAATATGTTCTAACTATGCAAAGACTATTTGCTACTTTAATCTGGTTTACGGACTTTAGGTTTCTTGGTATTCCGTAGATTAAATACTTATGGATGTTTAGGGAAACAAAAAATATGATTATTTTGCTCTCTTAAACAGATTGGATCCCGCCAGTACATCATTTTTCCTGGATGGTTCCTCTATACATAGGCTAAAAGGTGCTAATGTCTACGATAAGTTTTCTTGCTAACTCTTCAATTCTTCATCCTATTCTTGTTGTTCTTCTTCTTTTTTAAGTTTATGATTTGGGAGGCTATGCATTATGATCCTTGTGCTGGAAAACTGTGTTGTCAAAGCTAATATAAAGAGCTACCTTAGTTTATGTGGTAGTTCCGTCCAGTAATAATCCGTCCGAGTCACATTTTTTTTCGTTTTTTATGTGTGTTTGTGGATCTTATTGCTACTGTTCTTAATGAGGAGTTGGTACCAAATGGCATTTGCTCCTACGAAGATCTTTTCATATCTTTCTAGAGCGTGACGACATTATTCATTATAGGTTATGAAATATACAACACATTTCATGTAATCACTTCAATTTATTAATCTATCTTTCTTTTCAGTTTCTTTCTTCCAAATCTCATCAATTTCATGTAATCACTTCTTTGTAGTGTTGTTTAGCCTGCTAAAAGTGATAATTTATTGCTATGTACAAAAGAAAGAACCATTTTAATATGAACTGCATGCCAGGTTTCGAAACTTTGATCCAGTTTTATGTGCACTTTTAGTTCTCTGAGATCTTTGCTTGGAGTCCTTAATTTGTATCATTTTTGTGTTCTCATATAGAAAATCTCTGAGTTTGTATGTACATTCACCTATTGATTTATTTATTTACAGTTAAGTTTTATCCGATCAAAGTCTTGTTTAGCTACTGCTTCCAAGTCAAACCTCGTTTAGACAAATTTCTCACAGAATTCTGAGTATATGATTATCATTTAGCCATTGCATTGTCCGGCTACTTTTTTAGCTCTATGAAACTCGTTTCCTTCTGTGAGACACTCTGGAATTAGGTATTGTACTTGAGCTATCCATTTGTAACTAGCTTTCTTGTTTAGTGTTTGGATGCTTTGCATGTTATGTTCATAATCTATCATATTATAGAATTTTTAATCATGTATGAATTGTCAGAGAATTTATTATATCTATTGTTCTAAAATTGATTTGGAAAAGCTTATAGATAATACATTGATTCCAGACGAAAAAATTCGAGTTGTTTTACTAGATTTTTTGGAAAGGTTCCAATTTATGTTTTCAAGGGAATCACGGATGAAGATGTTTTTAAGGGAATCACAGACGAAAAAGCTTACAGAGAATTTATTATATCTGTTGTCCTCTCTGAGTGCCTTAACCTTATTATTTTCAATGCAAAGGTTCCAATTGATGTTTTCAAGGGAATCACATATGAAGATGCTGCTAAAGTCGTAGATGGTTTCGCACCCACGGTAGCTGATAGAACTGCTTCAATCGAGTAAGTGAAGAACTTGTATGAAACTTTCTGTGCATGTGATCGTACATCGTTAGAGGTAACATATTTACAATTTTTTTTACAGACTTGAAACGTTTGTATTGGTTAGATAAATCCAATTACGGAGACATTTGATAATCAACTAGTAGCAACTGATTATTTAACTGTGCTGCTCTTGATTCTTTAACTATCTTTGTCATTAGTTTAACATCTGAAACGTTTGTATTGGTTAGATAAATCCAATTGCGGAGACATTTGATAATCAACTGGTAGCAACTGATGTAAAAATGAACTTTGATAACAATGTTGCTTATCGATAGAAGAAGAAATTTGCTCTCTGTGATACTTCCCAAGAGGACCCTAGGGAGGTCTGAGAATGATCTTACTCTTCTGATTTATGTAAACTAATACAAATTTATATTTAACTTCATGATCATGTTCTTAATTATCAACCATATCTTAGTGGGAACTATTATAACTTATTATTAAATAATAGTTAGCAAAACCAAGGATCTCCTGTGTATTACAGACCTGCTAATACTATATCACTAACTCCATTCTTATCGTTATCAGCTAAAATCAAATAGCTCCTCGTTAGTTCCATTATTTTTTTACTTTCATCTCGTTGCTTTGCAGGTTGTTGCTGCCAAAGCAGATATAAACTATATCGGATTAGACGGAGAAATAAGATGCATGGTGAATGGTGCTAGATTGGCAATGGCTATAATGGATATAATAAAATTACACGGTGCTACACCTGCCAATTTTTTAGATGTTGATGGGAATGCGTCGGAAAGCCAGGTAAACATGATTCCTTAGCTTGACATGTTGGTCTATCATATGTTCAACCTTTTCAAAAACCTTAACATGAGTATGCCAACCAAAATACTATTGTTAGATTTTTTTCTTGTGCCAGAAATGTTAGTATTATATTGGTTGTTTCACTTATGTACTGGAATTTATTAACTCAGAAGTTTACTTTTGGAGAACATTTGGTTCCTCTCATATGAATCATTGAATTACATATGGTTGCTTCATATTTTTACTTCTTTCTTCTTATACATATACTTATAACCATGCAAGATTTGTCAACATGATTTGTTTATCTATCTTGTTATATTGCCTTACAGGTCATGGAAGCATTTAAAATATTGACATCTGATGATAAAGTAAAAGCAATTTTAGTCAACATATTTGGAGGGATCATGAAATGTGATGGCATAGCAAGTGGAATCGTCAATGCTGCGAAACACGTATGATCTCTGTTTTTGGTGTTTCATGTTTGCAACTAGTTTTTCCTTTACATCCTAAAATCGTCGATTCATTCTCATGCTTATTACCATCACTAAGAAGGTTAGATGATGCTATCAAGATATAAAGCAATCTAAATAGAGTTCTACAGATAAAAAGGGTTAAGGTTGTAAGATTAAGCCCTATGGAAAGTCAGTCAATCGGGACGAATTTGAATTCTGTCAAACAGGAATGGACTAGATGCATTTCTAATTCTATCAAGGAGATCGACTATATGAAAAGTTTTAACTACCAGCTTATATGAGTGAATGGGAAGTTACTTAAATAAACTACATTTGTAATGAAAGAAACTTCCAGAAATATACATTATTATATCTTACGGCTTTTTTTGAAAAGCTATTCAGAACTGATGAGAAATTTATAAAGCATTGCCTCTTGTGATTCCAGCAAAGGGAAACAATAACAAATTGTATCATATGTTACAATCAGTCAATATGTATAAAATAAATGTATTAATTCTGCATAGATTTCTTCATTGTTGAACTCCTCATAGCCCATTATTGGTTTGGCTTTAAACTTAGCTTTATGGTCTTGGCCAATATGAGTCCTAAATGAGGCCTTATAACAAGTCATACCATTATTATACTCTCGAGGCCGACTTTGTACTTTTGTAGCTTAGATCGGCCTATGCTTCCATGTTCTTTTGTAGTCCTGAATTCTTTGAAATTTTAGAAAAAAAGTTTTGACCCTATAAAAACTTTGCACATAAATAACTACCTAAACTTTTGTAGCCAAAGGGATGGCGAGTATAACTCCCCTGTGAATTATGATTCTTACCTAGTACATACACATTACCACTATTTGTGCTCGTCTTTGAGGCCCGGAAGCTTCATCTTGGTGGCAGGTGTTGGTTAATTGTGCTTCTTGGTGGCAGGCTTTGGTTAATGATGGTTTTTGAACTGACGTACTAGTTTGCATTGGAAAGTAACTAAAACACAATTAGATTCAACATTGTAGATATGGTTTAAGAATTTGTCATTCCATCTACTTTCATAGACTATTAATGTTCTGCTTAACCCTGTTAACAAATCAGTTTTTTTTTGTAAAGCATCTATCTTCCTGTCATTAATTGCTTCGATCATCACTATTCACCTTTGATTAACTGTTGATGCCTTTTTGTTTTGAATTCCGAACTGGTCTTTTTGTTTTGAATTCCCAACTTCTGCAACTAGGAAATCATAAAATTACATTAATAGCATTTACATATAAATTATGTTACTTTTTCTTTGTTAATATAAGTTCCATGTTATTGTATCTTTGTGTTTCAATGGTTGTAGGTACCGGAACAATCAAACTTGCCAAAGACATATTTTCTAAAAGATTTCAAATGAAAACATATTGCTTTTGGACGCTTAAATTTTGATACACCGCCAAAGAAAGATGTTTATAGTATCATCGTTGATGAATTTTTTGACTGGAATGCATATTTGTTTGAAGGGGATGGAAAGTTTGAAGACATTATGCTTGGTGATTTGATCAATTGGCCAAGAGAGTGTTCTTTATTAGAATTTGAATATTAGCTTTAAGTTTTATTTTTGGAGTAGACTTCCTATGTATTATTGAATACTATTTCTTTTTCAATTTGGATGTTGTGTGTGATAACAATTGCAAGTATACTACAAAGACAATATCTAATTAGTGATATTTCAGTACCAATTGAGATTTTTGAATAATTAGTGGTTATGTTTATTTTGAGTTGAGTGTGTTCATTTTCAATTGAGATTCTTGAATGATTGGTGATTATATTCATTTTGAATTGAATTTATTGAATTATATAGTGCGTACTGGTTTACAGGAAAAATAGATTTAATTAACTAAAAATAATTATGGTGAATATTTTGTAGAATCTCGACGAATATTGCCTATCAAAAATATGCATTTACGTAGAATTGGTCCAACGGGGTATTTGACGGATGAAGTCAACCGTTTATAATATGACGGACGAAATTCGTCGTTTTCTCCAACTTCTTATCGACGGTAAAAAACCGTCATTTATAGAAAACTACACTTTATTTTTGACGGACCTTGTGACGGACCAAAACCGTCGAAATATGCAGTTTTTGACGGTTTTAATCCGTCGAGAAACACAAATTCTGGGGTAGTGGGGTATATATATCTATATCTTCTGGTTAATTATTAGTTACTCTTTAATCAACCATTTTTTATATTACGTGATAATTGAATTTGTATGTTAGATGACGTACTGGTGGCCCCCCGATCGCGAGGACGCGATCCATAGGACCTACAGAAGCGCTGCCTCGAAGAAGATACGGGATATGATTCATGACCTGAAAATAGGGCAGACGAGGCCGAATTGGATCCGGCTGGACTATTATGAGGACCTCTTAGATATGATGAATAATCCTGCGTACAAGGAGAAATCGAAGAAGGCGAAGGCGAACCGACGGGCCGCGGGGCTTCATACGGGAGGATCAAGGCCCCACGCAGCGACGCTTGCAGATCTGGTGAGATACCGTAAATTCATTTCACTATCGAATTAGGTATTATTAATATACGGAGTTAATTAAGTTCTACGGAAATTTCGTATGCAGACCCAACGGACGGTGAAGGAGGGAAGGGCGCCAGAATCGGTCACCATGTACGACGTGTTCCAGCATACGCACAAGAGACGGAAGGACGGAAGCTTCGTCGATGAGAGGGCCAAGGAGACTGATGTAAGTACTTATGTTTATGAGATTTATGTTAGAATTAAAAGTATTCGGACTATAACTTAGGTAAACTTAGGATTCACACTTAACTTAGTAAAACATAAGATTTAGATTACAACTTAGGTAAACTTTATAATATAAACACATTTGATAGGCTGCGTATCGTGAGGCCCTTAGTCGGGCTCAGTTAACGGACACCGAGGATGTCAGTGAAACGACGCCCGCCAGGACGTCCTCTTCTTTGGCCGCCCGCAATGACTTGTTCATAGATACCGTCGTCGGCTTTAAGAAAGGGCACCTGTATGGAGTCGGCTCCCTAGGGCTGTTGCAGATGGCGACTCAGAAATTTCCACCGACACCGCCTCCTTCCACGGCCCCGGCAGATAATGATGTTAGGTCGCAGCTTACGCAGCTGCACGAGGCGGTGTCGTCCTTGCGGGAGCAAATTGCCACGTACTTTCCGCCTCCGTCTGCTGTTGTCGGTCCGTCTGCTGCTGGTGTCGGTCCGTCTGCTACTGGTGCCGGTCCGTCGACTGCTACTGCCGGTCCTTCTTCCGTCGGTCATCTTTCTTTTAACCCTGCTGTCCCTCTGGTACCGCCTCCGACTGTGACGGCACTCCTTGATCTCATGTCGCCAGAGCAGCTACGTCGACTTCCGAATAGTGTCTTCGATGGCTTGCCGCCGTACCTAGTGGGGCAGTATTTTCGTCGGACGCATGAGGGATTACCACCACCGGACAATCGAACTCCTCATCCTCCTTGAATTATTGTATAAGAATATTTGGAATATTTATGGGAATTTTGGAATATTCGTGTGAATTTTGAATTATAATGACGGATATTAAGTTTATGATTTCAGGATAATTTGTGTCTATTTTATATTGGTTTAGGTTATGCATATTTGTGATTATATAGGTCTATGTGATTCTTGGATAATTGGTGTGCATTAAATTCGTATGTGATTTATAATAGATTATATATTGTTCTCAGTGATTGTATATTGTGATTATATATTGGTCCGCTGTTTGGATGCTGTGTGAACAGGAAAAGCTCTGCAATTTATTTTTAAAAAATATCTCAGTTAACGACGGACTAGTGACTGGTTAGCGACGAATATTTTCAGTTTCCGACTACTTGACGACGGAATATCTGTCGCTATATGTAGAATTGAAAATATTTCCAGTTAGCGACAGATTTTCGACGGCGAGCCGACGGCATATCTAGCATGGCGACAACCTGCTGACGGATTATCCGTCGGCAATGTTCTAATGGCATGAAGATGTACAGAATGTTAGCGACGAATATTCCGTCAGCGATCCGTCGCCATGGTCGACGGATTAGCGTCTGAATATCCGTCGCTATGGTTCTGGAAATACCATGTTTGACGGATTCGCGTCGGAATAGCCATCGCCATGGTTCTGGAAATGTCAAGCATTTTCAGAACTATGGCGATGGATATTTCGTCAGTAATCCGTCGCCATGTCGACGGATGCGCGACGGAGTCGGACGACATAACCGTCGCCAGTGTTCTGAAAATGTCAAGCATTTCCAGAACAATGTCGACGGATTATCCGTCAGGGATCCGTCGCTAAGCCGTCCTTTGTTAGCGACGGCGTTCGACGGAATAGCGATGGAACGATACCCTCTGATACACTGTTACGACGGTTTACCGACGGACTATCCGTCGCTAGCGTCCACACAATTCAGTACGTAATACTTGCATTCGACGATAGACCGTCGGCAAGTCATCGATAATGCAACGAATTATGATGACGGAAAGCCGTTGCTATTCCGTCGCTTGACGACTACTTAGCGACGGATCTATATTAGCGACGAGCTGCCGACGGATTTTTTTGACCAATTTCCGTCAGTGATCCGTCGCTAATACTATTTACCGACGGATGGACGACGGATCGGGCCGTCGCTAAATTGCCATATTTTGGTAGTGTCAGATCATACTGCGTTTCCAATAACTTCCTAGTTGAACAACTCTCCCAAAGCTAAGCATACTCGAACAGTGCTAGGCCGCAACATCAACCTCCACAAACACCTCAGCGATACTTCATATTTTTTGGCAAATGTTAAAGGCCATCCCCTTTTTACTAAGGGCAACCCTCCTACTAAGGGCAACCATGCCTTCGTATTTTTTTTACTAAGAGCAACCTAAAGTTCACAAGTTTACTAAGGGCAACCATGGCTGGTCCCTCTCTTCCTCTCCTCGAGCTCCTCCTCGAGCTCCCCCGCCTCCTCGAGCTCCTCCTCCGCCTCCTCGAGCTCCTCCTCGAACTCCTCCGCCTCCTCCTCCTCCTCCGCCCGCATCCCCCTCCTCGTCTCTGGTGCAGACCCACCCCCTCCGTCAACTCCGGTGACGACCGCGGCGCCACAGGCGCCATCTCCACCATCAGCATAATCACCACCTCCGCTCCATCCCCTGCTTGCTTCTAGATCCGCCAGCGCCGACCTGAGGGACACCTCCCCGACCTCTATGCTCCGTCCAGAAGCCGCGACGCCTCCAGCGGACTAGCGCGAGCGCCGAGCCCCCTGGCCTCCTCGACGAACCTCGCCGTCAACTTCGTGAACCGCATCAACCTACAGTGACTGCAGGGCTTGCCTGCAGTCCTGTCTTCACTTTGGACTGCAGGCAAGCCCTGTTGTCACTGTAAGTTGGAAATTTTTAAAAAAAAACTAGGACTGCAGACAAGCACTACATTCCTGTGTTCACTTTGGACTGCAGGCAAGCCCTGTAGTCCTTGATTGACAGAAGCGGGGTGGCCTTTAGTGTTTTCAAAATGGCAAACTTGTAATTTTTTTAAATTTTAAGTTGGTGGCTCTTAGTAAAAAGGGGTGGCCTTTAACATTTGCCTATTTTTCAGTTCAGGTCTGATTCATGTGAGTCATTTATTATAATTATGGTCTTTCTACTTGTTTCCTATTTTGAGTTGATATTAATTCTTAACCAATTCAGCAATACTTTCTTCATCTTTTGTAAACCATTATGGATTATTCCGTTACTGTTATACATTCCTTCTAATTTACTGAGAACAATATTAAAATAATCCATATTCATTTTTTTTTTTACTAGGATGTGTTTGATTGCAAGGTGGAAAATAAGTGAAAAAGAAATTAATTTCAGGGAATTATTTTCCTATAAAAAAATTTTGTGGAATTTTAAAACTTTTTCATCAAAACTTAATTTGAGTGTTTGATTGTCATTATTTTTCACAAAAAATAGTTATTTTTCATGAAAAAAATAATAATATTTTCCTATGAGTTGGACAAGTTTCATTTTCCACCATTTTATAATAAAGTATGAAAAATGATACTTTTTGAAAAATAATTTCATGAAAAATATAAACTATCAAACACTACAATTGATGGAAAATTATTGATGAAAATATATTCCATAAAAAAAGTCCAATCAAACACAGCCTTAGAGACAAACATTTCTGAAGAAAAGTATCATATAAGTAATATATAAATGTTTTAAGCATTATTAAGCGTCAAATCTTATTCCTGCAGAGAAACAAAGGATTAAAATACTATAGGATTTTGTGTTTTTCTGTCTTTGCAAAAGCAAATGTTAGAAATTATATTTGTTGGGAACGAAGCGCGAAAATCGTTCACCCAAACTAAAAAGTTCTGCGAAAAAATCGAGCAAAAGCACACAAACAAAAAATATCAACACAAATCGCAGAGACAAAGATTTTTGACGTGAAAAATCCTTGCAGGAAGAACCATGGACGATCAGAGTCCAACCCTGAAAAACCTCCACTAATGGAATAAAGAGAATACACCATTTACAAACTCCTCCCGGTTCAATACGGATCACCACAACTCACTTGAAAGAAGAAAATTTAATTGCGGACTCCGAAGAACAAGAGATGTCGAAAAATTATTCGAAGCGATCTCTCCTTCACGTAAAACACTATTGTTTTCTTTTTGAGATGATTTTCAACTAGCATGCATCACCCTTTTTATAAGCACTTGGTAATCTATACATGGAAGGCCAATATATATGAAAACTTTCAATATGCATCAATCATATATTTAATAAAAATTCAATCATAATTGGCTTGCCATAATTGAAAGCCCAATTATATTGAAAGCTACTATATGAAGGATCCAATCATAAATATATGATTAAAGTAAATATGAAAATTAAATCATATATTTTCTTACCATATATGTTCCAACATAGGATCCATGCACTCCCCGAGCTTCTCCGACACACGGATGACGCTCGTCGCACTCCGAGATATTCTCCATATAGCTTGGAAATCCTATCCACTCCAACAATATTTATAGGTGTCACAAGTTCGTTTATGAAACAACTGATTAGATCTGCAATATAATTATTATTAGTATACGACATAACTACATGATAGTCTATGGATGACTTTTTATAATTAGATATTGGATCGTAACATTCGAACACCCATGTTAGAATTACAACATAATACCAATTATACTAAATTATCCAAACCAGTAAACCAAACCAGTAAACCAAACGGATCCTTAGTGCTTGTGATTGTATTTTTTTTTTTATCTTACTTCGTGCTCATTGATAGGGCTGTAAATGAGCCAAGCAGTTCGCGAGCTGCTCGAAGCTCGATTCGATAAAAGCTCGTTTGAGCTTGGTTCGTTTAGTTAACAAGCTGAGTTCAAGCTTCATTTTCGAGCTCGTTTAATAAACGAGCCAAGCTCAAGCTTAGAAGTACTACTCGACTCGTTTGAGCTCGCGATCTGGATAGTTTATGAGCTATATATATATATATATATATATATATATATATATATATATATGTATGTTTCGTTTAGTTAACAAGCTGAGTTCAAGCTTCATTTTCGAGCTCGCTTAATAAATGAGCCAAGCTCAAGCTTAGAAGTACTCGGCTCGTTTGAGCTCGCGAGCTGGCTGGTTTATGAGCTTGATATATATATATATATATATATATATATATATATATATATATATATATATATATATATATATATATATATTTATTTATTTATTTATTTGTGTGCAATATATATATATATATATATATATATATATATATATATATATATATATATATATATATTTGTGTGCATTATATATTTATGTGTCCTTAATAATTGATATTAAGGAAGCTTTTTTAATTAAATTTTTATAAAAAAATTGTTAATATTACAGGTACTTGAATTCAAATCTAACCAAATTGAAATCGAGTTCGTTAAGCTTGAAATCAAGCTTATTGAGCTTGAAATAAAGTTGAGCGAGCTTGAAATCAAGCTTAACGAGCTAGATTTTGAACTTATCAAGCTTGAATCAAGCTTGCTTATCAAGCCAAGCTCGAGCTCAAAGCAAGCCGAGCTCAAGCTTAATATAAACAAGCTCGAGCCAAGTTCAAGTTCTAAAATAAACAAATTATCAAGCTCGAGCTTGAGCTCGATTAATTCTAGTCAAGCCAAGCTCAAGCTTACAAAAGCTTAGCTCGGCTTGGCTCGTTTGGCCCTACTCATTGATTGCTTGATTTAACATAACATACAATCTCTCTTTGGACGTGGGTTGTTGGTAGATTTGTCAAATGGGTTGGGCTAGTCCAGTCCGACATGAATTCGGTCCGAAAAAATGATTTATGTGTCGGCCTGGTCCGTCCCGGTATATAGACGTATCGGGCCTCATAACTCGGCCCACAAAAGAGGCACGGTCAGGCCTGAAGTTCAGGCCTGTCCCGGCCCGTGGCCCGGCCCGGCCCGATCCGATAGATGCACACTCTATTCTCTGTCTTTAAATGTGATAAAAAAAAAGTTGTGTATAGGAAGATGTGTATAGAATGTCGACATCTCTTCATGAAAGTTGGGTATATGAAGATATTTTGTGTTTGATGTGCAAACCCCAATGGAAGAAATTGAGTATG
The DNA here is from genome assembly GCA_029216955.1 of Iris pallida. NCBI lineage: Eukaryota > Viridiplantae > Streptophyta > Magnoliopsida > Asparagales > Iridaceae > Iris > Iris pallida. The sequence goes on from JANAVB010007399.1 coordinate 16,540,991, forward strand.
ATTGCATTCTTATCATATAGTTCTCTTAAACTTTTATCTACATAGAATATATCGAGGCTTGGCCCGGCCCGATACGGCTTGGTTTGAAACTCACCGTGTCGTGGGCCACGTGCCGGACTAGACTCATGTTTTCACCATTTCGGTCCAGCATGCTGTAGTACATGGGCTTGAGAGGCCCGATCGAGTTCGGGCCACTTGACAGCTCAAGTTGTTAGTTTGTAAGAGCATCTCCAACCCTATTGTCTTGTTTTGTGTTGCGATTTCTATGTGGCATGAGACACAAGACAATGTCTTTCCTATGTGGCAAAATGATATTCACACAAGACAATGAGATAAAAAAAGTGTTCTTCAATGCAAAAGTATTGAGAAGACAATAAAAAGTAATTTTTTCAACTTCCAAGACAACTCCTCCACTTCTTTATTTTTTTAATAAATATTTCTATTCATAATCGATAATGTGGAGACAAAGTCATTGTGAAGTGCATTGTCTAGATCTAGACAACCAACTTCACATTATCCTTGCCATGTTAACTTCATGATTTATTCTACATTTGTATTGGATAATGATTTTTGAAATAAAAATTTATCATTCCTGTGTGGCAACTATTTTTTTTTTTTTTAACTCACAATAGGGTTGAAGATGCTCTAATTATAAAGGTTTTGAGGTTCCGTAAAATAAAATAAAAAGGAACAATTACAATAATGAAAACATACGTTCATTTTCAGTGCCGTCTTCGTTGCGTGTTTAATTTAGTTTGTTGGTCAATAATAAGTTAAAAATATAAAGGACTTGGTAATCTGTTGACCCACGATGCAATGCCCGTACCAAACCAGTTGTGTTTTAAATAAAAAAAGAGAGAATTATTGTTTTATAGTACTTCAACCACATCCTTGATTTTCTTATGTGATTATATATATTTTATTTTATTTTATTTATCTATCGATATGATCATGTTCCTTGCTTCAATATATTTATTAGTCTTAAAGCATCTTCAACCCTATTATGAGTTTAGAAAAAATAGTTGCCACATAGGAATGACAAACTTTCATTCCAAAAATTCTTCTCTAATACAAATGTAGAATAAAACATGAAGTTGACATGGCAATGACATGGCAAGGAGAATGTGAAGTTGGTTGTCTAGATCTAGACAATGCACTTCACAATGACTTTGTCTCCACATCATCAATTATGAATAGAAATATTTATAAAAAAGTTGAAGAAGTGGAGGAGTTGTCTTGGAAGTTGAAAAAAAATACTTTTTATTGTCTCCTCAATACTTTTGCATTAGAGAGAGTTATTCTATCTCATTGTCTTTTGAGATATAATTTTGTCACATAAACAAGACATTGTCTTGTGGCTCATGCCACATAGGAGCCACCTAAGACTCACAACACTTAACAAGACAATAGGGTTGGAGATGCTCTTAGAGCATCATCAGTAGTTGGGACTCTCAAATACAATTTGGAGTCCAAAATTTAAAAAAATAAATAAATATAGAATGTGTTGGATATATATGAGAATAGTAGAAAATAATAAAATAAGCTCCGGTTGTAAAGATTGTGTGGTCAAAAATTAATGTAGGAAAAAAATAATATAAAGTCTAGAATCTAGAAAGTTGTACTCCAGATTGGGACTTACTATTCTAAAAAACGAGTTCCTATAATCTAGAATCTAGAAATTAGAAGGTTCAATCCTTAGTACTTATAGATGAAATGGAACCAAAATTGTAAAAATTGGAACTAGAAACAGGGCCGGCCCAGAGCGTTGGGTTGCCCTATCCTGGAGCTAATTTTGATTGCCCCTTGACCCTTATTGTTAGCTGGTCCTGGTGGTCATCCGTGACCCTGACCTTTGATGAGATCATGCTGAGTCTGGAGGGTTGCCCTAGTAGAGGGGGGTTGTCCAAGCCTCAAGATTTGTCCGGCTTATCCCAGGGCCAGTCCTGACTAGAAATAAGACTTATTATTCTACAAAATGAGTTCCTACCATTCTAAATCTAGAATCTAGAAAATAGGATGGATCTTACTTAATGATGCTCTTACGTAGGGAAGACTCCACAGTGGTCACACACGTTTTTTTCGTTGCATCCACTTGTCATTTTGTCGATTGCCAAAACACTAGATATATGTGTGTAATATGATGATATGGTAGCTACGTTTGTTATAATTGCAATGCGACGATATGGTAGGTTTGTTGTTTGTTGGACATTCACACTTATCACACAATCCAATTTTTTGTTTTGGCAAACATCCTTACTGGCATTGCCAACCAAATGATTACTTATACCCACCTCTTTTGGCTGATGTTGGGAAAGGAAGATCGGTATTGTACCAAACCAGCTTCTCCAGTCGAATGACATTTTCATATATAAACCCTATGCTCCGGTTAGGCTACTCGAGACCGGCAAAACTTGTTGGGTTTTTAGCCTTTGGTTTTTAGTTTTTAGTCTCACATCGGCTAGAAAGGAATGTGTATCTCCATATATATGAGTCTTTACTCTTTATAGAGATACACATGTAGTGCACATGGGTGTGTGCCATGTGGGATTAATTATTAATGGTATAAAGGCTTAATCAACAATTAAGAAGCTGTAAGCTTTTTGCTCTTGGAAATTTATTTCCATGGAGCTAAGCTCCGTAGGAGCTTAGCGACTCGGACTCGGACTCGGACTCGGGCTCGGGCTCGGACTCATGAGGCGTAATGTGGCGTTTTGTTGGCGTACGTAGAGTGCGTAGTGTGCGTGTGGCTGGCTGCATATTAGAGCGGGAACGGTTGCAGCAGTTGCTGCACATTCAGGAGTGGTTCAGCCACTACCCTGAAGTTCAGGCAACTGCTTGGCAACCGCCCCGTGGGCTATATATGCAGGTTCTCTCCTCTCTCTCAGTGTTGGAGAAATCAGAATTCCAGAGAGAAAAGAAAACTCTAAGTGTTCTTTAACACAACAGAGTAGTGAGCGTGTTTTTTAACACAAACACTAGCGCGTGGGTTCTGTTATTTCAGAAACAGAGAGAGAAGAGTAGAGCCATTGCCAGAGGAGTTCGCCGTCTTCCGAGGAGTCAGAAGAGCAGGAGTGTTCCAAGGTTTTCCGTCAACCTTGCTGGTTCCTGGAAGCTGTTCGCAGAGGGCGAATAAAGCTTTGAGCAACGGTGATAATTCACCCCAGCAATTCCATCTTCTCGCCTGTCACCCTTCTGTTGCCTTTAGCATTTCTGTCAGTATCTTCTTTTTAGAAGGCACTACTGCCAGATTGCTACGATCACGAAAATCTCTTTAGATTATTCGTGAATTACGATATCTTTTTAGATCTCGTAATTTGCAGAATCCTTCTGGATCTCTGTTGCAAAACCTTCTTTAAGGAATTGCATTTGAAATATTGTCTTTACAACTGTTTCAGTTTCTGTATTTTCCATCGAAAAGCGTGCCCCGGCGTTCCCGGCAATAACAATCTCAAAGCTTTATTGCTGCGATGGAAAATATTAATGCTTCACTCCTAAACACTGACTTCTGTAAGTTAGAGAAATTTGATGGAGAGCATTATCAAGTCTGGAAGAGGAAGGTTTATCTCACTCTTCAACTCAGAGACGTGGATCACGTATTGCTTGAAGAGGAACCTACTGTTCCAGATACTGGGTCTGCTGCCGCAATCACCGCGGCTACTAAACTTCAGGCCAAGTGGAGAAGGGAGAATAGCATTTGCAGGTTGCTTATCCTGAATGCTATGGAGGATTCCCTAGCAGAATCATATTCTAAGAAGGATATCGCTAGAGACATATGGGAGTCTCTAGAAAAACTCTACGAAGAAGACAAGAACAAGAGCAAAATATTTGTGGTTGAAAAATATCACAAATGGCTCTTTGAGGACGAGAAGTCCATGCTGCCGCAGGTCAAAGAATTTCTGAAGCTGCGACAGAAGTTGGAAGACGAGGCGATGCCCCTCCCCGACAAGTTTGTTGTTGGAGGAATTGTCTCAAAGCTCCCCGCTGGGTGGAGTAAGTTCTATGCAAACATGCATAGGAAGAAGCTGGAGATCACCCTTGAAGATCTCCTGCAGGAAATTTATGTTGAAGACCAGATGAGGGCTCAACATAAGGTTGACACGCTTTCCAAGCAATTGGCTAACGCTAATCTGGTTCAGACCAAGGAACCAAAGGGAAAGGGAAAGCGTGCAGATTTCCAGAAGAAGAAGAAGAACCCTAACAACTTGAATGTTAAGGGAACTTCTTTCAAGTCAAAGAAATCTAAGGCAAAGATGCCTTGTTTCAAGTGTGGCCAGTTGGGCCATTTCAAAAGTGAATGCACAGCACCGGCCAAGAAATCAGAGCAAGGTGAGCCTAGCAAAGTCTCAATGATTACTGATGTAATTGCTATGATTGGACAGGTTGATGCTGTAGGATCTGATTCAGACTGGTGGGTAGATACTGGAGCCACCTGCCATGTCTGCTCCAGTAAGGAGTGGTTCACCACCTACACACCCACTTCTGAAGCGGTTGTGATGGCGAACCAAGCACAAGCTGAAGTTCTAGGGATCGGAACGGTAATTCTGAAGCTGACTTCTGGCAAGTCTCTGACGCTTCAAGGCATGAAGCACGTACCTGCTATCGCCAAGAACATGATCTCGGGAGGTTTACTCTGTAATGCAGGCCTCAGAATGGACATCAATGCTGGCCAGATGGTGATGTCTATCAAGGGAACATATTTCGGGAAAGCTTTTTATACCGAAGGAATGTTCAAGATTCAGCTTGTAAATCAGTCCAATGTAATTAATGTAATTAATGAAATCTCTCCTTCTGCTTATACTCTTGAGTTGTGGCATAATAGGCTAGGACATGTTCATTGTAAACGAATAAACAGAATGTCTAGTCTAGGACTTATCTCCAAGTGTGGGGGTAAGGTAGAGAAATGTGAAGTTTGTGCTCAAACAAAGATCACAAGGAAACCCTTTCCTCGGGTTAATCGAAGTACAGATCTTCTGGAGTTGGTACACTCAGATATCTGTGACTTCAAACAGTTCTCTACAAAGGCCGGGATAAAGTATTTCATAACCTTCATCGACGACTTCTCAAAGTATGCGTTCGTCTACTTGCTGAAGGCTAAAGACGAAGCATTCGAGAAGTTCAAGGAGTTCAGAGCCGAAGCTGAGCGGCAGACTGGACAACAACTCAAAAGGATAAGAAGTGATCGAGGTGGAGAGTACAGGTCTCATGTATTCGCATCGTTCTGTAAGGAACATAGAATTGTCAATGAGACTACGGCTCCGTACTCTCCTCAATCAAACGGAGTAGCTGAGAGGAAGAACAGGACGTTGACAGAAATGATAAATTCAATGTTGTTGACTGCTGGTCTTCCTAAGTGCTACTGGGGAGAAGCTGCATTGACGGCCACTTTTATTCTAAATAGGGTGCCTCATGCAACTTCTGACATTACTCCTCATGAACTCTGGTTCAAGGTCAGACCAAACTTGAATGTCATTCGAGTGTGGGGGTGTCTGGCATATGTCAAGCTTCCAGATCTAAAGATTCAGAAGCTTGGGACAAGGACTACAAAGACGATCTTCTTGGGGTATGCCGAGAAGAGTGATGCTCGGAGATTTCTTGATATTGAGTCAAATCATATCATTGAATCTCGCGATACAGAATATTTTGAAGACAAGTTTGCAAGGCACAAGAATATTGTTCTTCCGGATGTTCCGAAGAATAATGAGGGTGCACAAGAGACTGAAGTCTTTAATGAAGATGTGGTCCAAGAAGATCTTGTTGTTGAAACAACGGTTGAACCAGAACAAGCTGAGCCATCAGCTAAGCGTGTGAGGAGGTCGAAGGACTTCGGAAGTGACTTTGTCACCTATCATGTGGAAGCAGATCCGCTTACCTATGATGAGGCGATGAAGACCAGAGACGCGGTTTTCTGGAAGGAGGCGATTGACAATGAGATTGATTCCATCACCTCAAATAACACTTGGGTGTTGGTTGATCTTCCTGAAGGAGCGAAACCCATCGGATGCAAATGGATCTTCAAGAAGAAGATGAAAGCAGACGGAACTATTGACAAGTTCAAGGCTAGGTTGGTAGCCAAGGGGTTTTCTCAGAAGCAGGGGATTGACTACTTTGACACATATGCTCCAGTAGCCCGGATGACCACCATCCGAGTGTTGATTGCTCTCGCAGCAATAAATAAGATGGTGATACATCAGATGGATGTGAATACGGCTTTCCTAAATGGCGAGCTGACCGAAGAGATTTACATGCAACAGCCAGAGGGATTTATCATCAAAGGTCTTGAAGACAAAGTCTGCAAGTTGGTGAAATCCTTGTACGGTCTTAAACAGGCTCCCAAGATGTGGCATGAGAAATTTGACAAAGTTATAAGGTCAAATGGCTACATGGTCAGCGATACGGACAAGTGTGTTTACACGAAGTTCGCTGATGGAAGAGGTGTGATCGTTTGTCTGTACGTGGATGACATGCTTATCCTAGGTACGGATATTAGATGTGTCATGGAGACAAAGAAATTCATCTCAAGCAAGTTCAGTATGAAGGACTTGGGGGAAGCTGATGTGATCTTAGGGATCAAGATCATCCGGACAGATACTGGACTAGCGCTGTCACAGTCTCATTATATTGAGAAAATGATCACTCGTTATGGATATCGGGATCTTTCAGGGATCGATACGCCGTACAGGTGTGATCTGAAGCTGAAGCCTAATTCAGGGGAAAGCGTCAGACAGCTGGAGTATGCAAGCATAATCGGGAGTTTGATGTATGCTACTACTGCCACAAGGCCTGACATAGCTTTTGTCGTGGGAATGCTGAGTCGTTTTACGAGCAATCCAGGTGTTGAACACTGGAAAGCTGTGGAACGGGTTATGAGATATCTCAAGAAGACTCAGACATATGCACTGTACTACAGCGGAGATCCTCCGGTAGTGGAAGGCTTCAGTGATGCCAGTTGGTGCTCAGAGGTGGAGAGCGAGAGGTCCACAGGTGGATACATTTTCACAATGGGTGGAGCTGCTATATCGTGGAAGTCGAAGAAGCAGACTATGCTCTCGCGGTCATCCATGGAATCTGAGTTCTTTGCACTTGATACCGCAACCGAGGAAGCAGAATGGCTTCGGGAGCTCATGTATGATCTTCCAGTGGTTGGGGCGCAAATACCGGCAATACCGATATACTGCGACAACCAGGCGACTGCGGCGGTGGCATCAAATGACCTTTTCAACGGGAAGAAGAGGACTGTGCGGTTAAAGCACAGGGCAGTACACGATCTTATCAAGAGAGGTGTTATTGCAGTAATTGATGTTCGGAGTCAGGAGAACCTGGCGGATCCGTTCACCAAGGGCCTCAAGCGCCAGCTGGTCGATGACACAGCTTGTAAAATGGGCTTGAAGGCATTCTGATATTGTATTATTGTATTCCTACCATAAAGTTTTATGCTATTAGTTCAAAGATTTATCTACTAGGCATCTAGCTTTTGGTTCAAGGGAGGACCACTAATCGGAAGAATATCAGGAACGGTGGGTACATGTTCTATTGGATATGTAGAGGTTACGGACCTATAACTACTGTTGTCTACTGTTGTTTTCTGCGGAAAACAGGTCCTGTGGGAGGTTGGCTTAAATGCCTTAATGAGTTCTCAGGCATTTGGAATGTCTGGTATGCTTTACAGGAAGCATGGTAGCACACCACTACAAGGAGTGTGACTCCATGCTATGTGTGGCGGTGACTCCACCATGAGGTTCTCGAAGGAGGTAAAGCCTCGGCTATGTTAGCCAAGTCACAGCGGCATAGCACCGCAAATAGACAGTTGGCCTAATGCTGTATATTGAATTAAAGAGGGATGTAGTCAGCACTACAAAGAGGAGGTGTTCCTCATGTTACGGGTGGCACGACACCACAATGAGGTAAACCCGGCTAGGGATAAGCCTCGGCCTTGCAAGCCATGTCGTAGCGGCGTAACACCGCACAGAAGCGTAAGGCTTCATGCTGGGTAGTTTGGCACTACAAAGGGGCTAGACCTCATGCTACGGGTAGTATGACACTACGATGAGGTTCCCGGTGATTCGGGGTAAGGTCCTCGGCTTAAGGCCATGTCATAGCGGCGTAGCACCGCAAAGGAAGCGTTGGACGCTTCATGCCATGTCTCTTTAATAAAGAACTCACCTGTAGTGTATGGACAAAGAGATATCAGGCCGTCTCTTGAGGGTAAACTTGTAGACGCCCAATATTATACACTGAAATCAGGCTGGCACACGGCCTTAAATGTGCAGCCAGAAGCACATGTAACTACATTATGTGAGTGGAAAGAATTTCAGCTATGATGCAGAATTCAAGGCCTAGTCCATTCTTGTATTATAGTTTGATTTTTGACTCACGTGGGAAGATTCAAGTCTTAAGTGGCATCTATCCTAAAAGCATAATGGACAGTTACTGTGGGGAACACTCGTACTCATATATATAGAGATATGTGGGGGATTGTTGGGTTTTTAGCCTTTGGTTTTTGGTTTTTAGTCCCACATCGGCTAGAAAGGAATGTGTATCTCCATATATATGAGTTTTTACTCTTTATGGAGATGCACATGTAGTGCACATGGGTGTGTGCCATGTGGGATTAATTATTAATGGTATAAAGGCTTAATCAACAATTAAGAAGCTGTAAGCTTTTTGCTCTTGGAAATTTATTTCCATGGAGCTAAGCTCCGTAGGAGCTTAGCGACTCGGACTCCGACTCGGACTCGGACTCGGACTCGGGCTCGGACTCGGGCTCAATGGCTCATGAGGCGTAATGTGGCGTTTTGTTGGCGCACTTTGCACTTAGCACGTCAGCATCGTCGCTAGGCGCATAGTGCGCTTAAGTTGCGCTCGTTGCCCGAGCCACCTGCGCTTAAGTTGCGCTCGTTGCCCGTTACGCGAGCCCAGTTACGCTGGCCCAGTTACGCAGCCCAGTACGCAGCCAGTACGCCCAGTACGCGCAGTGTGCGCAGCGTACGTAGCGTGCGTAGAGTGCGCAGAGTGCGCAGCGTACGCAGCGTACGTAGAGTGCGCAGTGTGCGCAGCGTACGCAATGTGCGTAGAGTGCGTAGTGTGCGTGTGGCTGGCTGCATATTAGAGCGGGAACGGTTGCAGCAGTTGCTGCACATTCAGGAGTAGTTCAGCCACTACCCTGAAGTTCAGGCAACTGCTTGGCAACCGCCCCGTGGGCTATATATGCAGGTTCTCTCCTCTCTCTCAGTGTTGGAGAAATCAGAATTCCAGAGAGAAAAGAAAACTCTAAGTGTTCTTTAACACAACAGAGTAGTGAGCGTGTTTTTTAACACAAACACTAGCGCGTGGGTTCTGTTATTTCAGAAACAGAGAGAGAAGAGTAGAGCCATTGCCAGAGGAGTTCGCCGTCTTCCGAGGAGTCAGAAGAGCAGGAGTGTTCCAAGGTTTTCCGTCAACCTTGCTGGTTCCTGGAAGCTGTTCGCAGAGGACGAATAAAGCTTTGAGCAACGGTGATAATTCACCCCAGCAATTCCATCTTCTCGCCTGTCACCCTTCTGTTGCCTTTAGCATTTCTGTCAGTATCTTCTTTTTAGAAGGCACTACTGCCAGATTGCTACGATCACGAAAATCTCTTTAGATTATTCGTGAATTACGATATCTTTTTAGATCTCGTAATTTGCAGAATCCTTCTGGATCTCTGTTGCAAAACCTTCTTTAAGGAATTGCATTTGAAATATTGTCTTTACAACTGTTTCAGTTTCTGTATTTTCTATCGAAAAGCGTGCTCCGGCGTTCCCGGCAATAACAAAACTCGAGGTACCTTCCTTTGCTCGAAAAGATGGTGCTTTTTCTGCTTATCAAGCATTTTGTCATGAATGGCAAAATATTAACAGGGAGGAGAATTCAAATGTCACCAATTTAGTTATGCTGGCCTTGGCGGTAAAGTGTTAATGGAAACAAGGAGAAGAATTCAAATGTCAGTAAAATATGTAAAATACACTCGAAGGTTCCTCTGTCAGATTTTTTTTTTTTACAAGAATAAAACATGCAAATTATCAATTTTTATAGAACTAGTCCAATTTGATCCGACTTGACTTGAAAAGTCCGACTCCTGTGGGCGGACTTGGGCTCCAGAAATAATAATTAAGTCCGGTCCGACCCGGCCCGAAACTTCTTTATGGCCAAAAAAAAAAGGTCCTCATGTCCAGTCTGAACCCGTACTTTGTGGGCTTGGGTGACCCGGCCCAGCCCAATATCGATTCCTACTTACTGCCAATGCCATCACTTAAAATAAATTAAAGATATCAACACATTTCCTTCAACTTTTTAACTCTTAGACCTCGTTTCGTTCACGGGTTTAGGAAACCAGAAAACCAAAACTTGTTTCTTTTCTTTCTTTGGTAGCCACAAATTTTGAAATCATTTTCTTGACAAGGAGAAGAATAAGGGGGAATATGGTTCCTCGGACGATTGATTTTTTCTCATTCTTTTCCAACATTTATAACAAAAGATTATGACAAAAATAACCCTGTGTTATTGCTCATTTTACCATCAACTCCTCATATTCCGGGTCTATTTCATCAGGGCACAAAATATATTGTTGGAATATTGATATATTTTTGTTTTCCTTTCCTGCACCAACCAACACTGAAAAGGAAATCAAATCGTCTTTCCTATATGGATTTCTCGTTTTACCACATGAATTCTTCTTTTCCATTTCCACGAAAAATACAAGAAAAATTATTTCTCTTCCGTGAACAAAACAAGGCCTTATATTAGTTTAAATTTTAGAGACTTGAAAATCGGTTTTAAATTAATTTCTTATCCATGTATAGTAAGTGTGAGATTGAAAATTGGAAGAAAATATGAGAAGCTTAGATTCCCACATACGAAAGTAATTTCCAAGCCCCCACTTTAGAATATTTTTGCTTTCCCGAAAATATTAGTTGGGTATATTAATTACAATTTATTTTGACGATAATATCCTCAATGACATCAACTGATTTTTAGTAATAATATCACAATAAAATTAATAAAATAATATTTATAGAAAACTAAACAAAATAATTTTTTTTATTAAATATGAACTAAACATGTAAATGAAAAATTGAAAACTAAACATTAGTTGGGTATATTAATTACAATTTATTTTGACGAATATTTTTGCTTTCCCGAAAATATTAGTTGGGTATATTAATTATAATTTATTTTGACGATAATATCCTCAATGACATCTACCCACGTTTGATTAGGTTAGAAATATGTAGTTAAAAAAATTCAATTTTTCATTCACATATTTAGTTCATATTTAATAAAAAATTAATTTGTTTAGTTTTCTATAAATATTATTTTATTAAATTTATTGTGATATTATTACTACATATTTCTAACCTAATCAAACGCGGGTATAAGAATGTTGAATTCTTTTTCATGTAAAAAAAAGATAGAAAGTTGATTACTAGAAACAAAACATTCATCCAAACATTCTCTTAAGAGTGTGTTTGCAAGCAAGCAGACTGCAGTTTGATGGACTTAAACTTCCAAATTCCAAATTACTTTTAACTCCGATACGTTTGGATAAACTCTAATTTTAACTTAAAATAAAATTTAAAAAATGGAGATAACAAAACCTTTCTTTTGGATTTTGTTTTTTTGAAACTCCATTCTAAATTCTATATTTTTTTTCATCTTTTTCATAAAACTTTATTACTAACTCCAAATACCTAAACGCCTCCTAACTTAACTTAGTAACTCCAGTTTTGCGACTGAAGTTTCACCATTTTATACTCCGATTCCAAATCTCTAAACACCAAAATAAATCCAACCCTATTTTAGCAAAATTGAATTTGCTTCCAAAAGTAGACCTAACAGTATTAGCAGTAGGAGACAAACAAAAACAGGTGGGATAGAACATGTATATGGTTTTTGTTAGTCTATTTGCAAACAATCGATGGAAAAAACTCAGTTACAATCCCTAAGAAGAGATGCAAAGAATGCAGTTGCAATCCCTAAAAAAGAGATGCAAATAATGCAGTTGCAATCCCTAAAAAAGAGATGCAAATAATGCTGATTGCGTAGCCTAAACGATTAAAAAAAAATCGAATCGCGTTTGCAATAGCGGTTTCTCGAAGGCAACAAGAGATGATCAACAACAGTTGAGTCTCAGATTCTCGAAGGCAACAGAAAGAGGAAGGAAGAAGAAGAGCGGATCTCGCTGGGGTGTTGAACACCGGCGCTCAAAGCTATACCCGCAGTACGGATAAGCTCCCAGGAACCAGCAAGTTCAGGAGAACTTCTGGAACGCTCGTAAGTCAATATTTGAGACTTGAACGGGCTTCCTGGACTTAACAGACTCCCTCAACTCTCTTCTTGGTGCATCTTTCAAAGGAGGCCAAGGGGCTCTATTTATAGAGTGGAGTTGAGACTTCACCTCTTCTCCTATCCGATGTGGGACTAAAATACTAATACTCAAAAATAGAGTTTGATATTTTAGATCATCCCACAATCAGCATAGAAGTGTGCCAGTCCACGCCTACCCCCCGAACCCTCCCGTGCATGCACGAGACATCTTGGAGTCCGCGTCCGAGTCCGAGTCCGCACAACAAAAATTAACTTGCATCCTTGTTGGATTTAATCCTTTTTCCTTCTAGAAAAATACTTCCACATGGCACAAACTTGTGCCCCACTACACCTCATGTGCACACCTCAACACAAGCAATGCATTATATTGAGATACTCACCATTTGGTGTAGCCGATGTGGGACTATCTTTTCTAGTCCAAAGGCAAAAATACCAACAATCCCCCACATATCTCAATATATGGGTTGAGCGTTCCCCACAGTGATTGTCCATCATGCATTAGGAGAGATGTCGCTACGACTTGAATCTTCCCGCATAGGTTAAATAACAGCATGATACAAGAATGGACTAAGCCTTGAATTCTGCACCATAACTGCAATTCTTCCTACTCACATAGTGACATCAACTGTGCTTCTGGCTGCACATTGAAGGCCTTGTGCCAGCCTGGTTTCAGTGTATAATTTTTGGGCGTCTACAAGTTTACCCTCAAGAGACGGCCTGATATCTCTGTCCATACACTATAGGTGAGTTCTATATAAAGAGTCATTGGCATGAAGCATTGCGCTTCTTTGCGGTGCTACGCCGCTATGACATGGCTGACAAAGCCAAGGCATTACCCCTACCTGGGAACCTCATCGTAGTGTCATACTACTGTAGCATGAGGTCTCAAGCCTCTTTGTAGTGCCAAACTACCCAGCATGAAGCCTTGCGCTCCCTTGTGGTGTTACGCCACTATGACATGGCTTGCAAAGCCGAGGCTTTACCCCTACCTGGGTACCTCATCGTGGTGTCATGCCACTGTAACATGAGGACACCGGCCTCTTTGTAGTACTGCCTACATCTCTTTATTACGATTATGCAACATTAGGCTACCTGCCTATATGCGGTGCTACGCCGCCTGTAACTTGGCTAACAAAGCCGAGACATTACCCCTACCTGGGAACCTCATGGTGGAGTCACCCCACTGTAGCATGGAGTTGTAACACTCCTTTGTGGTTGTTGCGCCACCATGCTTCCTGTAAAGCATAACAGACCTTCACTCAGTCTGAGAACTCATTAAGGCATTATGCCATCCTTCTCACAGGATCAATTTTCCGTAGAAAATTCATAGTAGACAACAGTGGTTCTGGGTCCGAAACCCTTACATGTTCCGCAGAACAAGTGCCCACTGTTAACTAATATTTTTCCAGTCAATAGTCCTCCCTTGAATCAAAAAATTAGATATCTGGTAGATTTCTCTTTGAACCAATAACATAAAATTTATTGATAGGATTATAATGACACAATATTAGAATGCCTTCAAGCCCATCTTCCTTGCTGTGTCCTCGACCAGCTGACGCTTGAGACCCTTCGTGAACGGATCCGCCAGGTTTTTCTGACTCCGAACATCGATCACTGCAATGATGCCCCTTTTTATGAGATCGTTCACTGCTCTGTGCTTCAACCGCACAGTCCTCTTCTTCCCGTTGAAGAGTTCATTTGATGCCACTGCTGCTGCCGCCTGGTTGTCACAGTATATCGGAATCGCCGGTATCTGAGCCCCAACCATTGGAAGGTCATACATGAGCTCCCGAAGCCACTCTGCTTCATCTGCTGCAGCGTCCAATGCAAAGAATTCAGATTCCATGGAGGAGCGAGATAACATAGTCTGCTTCTTCGACTTCCACGATATAGCAGCTCCACCCATGGCGAACACATATCCACCTGTGGAATATTCGCTCTCCACCTCTGAACACCAGCTAGCATCACTGAAGCCTTCTACTACTGACGGATCTCCGCTGTAGTATAGTGCATATGTCTGAGTCTTCTTGAGATATCTCATAACACGCTTCACAGCTTTCCAATGCTTTACGCCTGGATTGCTCGTAAATCGACTCAACATTCCCACTGCAAAGGCTATGTCAGGCCTTGTGGCAGTAGTAGCGTACATCAAACTTCCGATGACGCTAGCGTACTCCAACTGCCTGACGCTCTCCTTCGTATTTAGCTCCAGTTTCAGATCACTCCTGTACGGTGTATCAATAATAGGAAGATCTTGATACCCGTAGCGAGAGAGCATCTTCTCAATGTAATGAGACTGTGACAGCGCTATTCCAGTGCCTGTCCGGATGATCTTGAGCCCCAAGATTACGTCGGCATCCCCCAAGTCCTTCATACTGAACTTGGTCGAGAGAAATTTCTTTGTCTCTGTGACGCAGCTTAAATCCGTACCTAGGATTAGCATGTCGTCCACGTATAGACAAACGATTACTCCTCTTCCGTCAGCAAACTTCGTATAGACACACTTGTCTGTTTCACTGACCCTGTAGCCATTTGACCTTATCACCTTGTCAAACTTCTCATGCCACATTTTGGGAGCTTGCTTCAAACCATACAGAGACTTCATCAACTTGCAGACTTTGTCTTCCAGATCTCTGACGACAAAACCTTCTGATTGTTGCATGTAGATCTCTTCGGTCAGCTCGCCATAAAGGAATGCCGTTTTCACATCCATCTGATGTATCACCAGCTTGTGTATTGCTGCTAAAGCAATTAACAATCTGATAGTTGTCATCCGAGCTACTGGAGCATAAGTGTCAAAGTAGTCGATCCCCTGCTTCTGAGCAAACCCCTTGGCCACTAGCCTGGCCTTGAACTTGTCAATGGTTCCATCTGCTTTCATCTTCTTCTTGAAGATCCATTTGCATCCGATGGGTCTTGCTCCTTCTGGTAGGTCGACCAATACCCATGTGTTATTGGAGGTGATTGAGTCAATCTCGTTGTCAATCGCCTCCTTCCAGAATATAGCATCTCTGGTCTTCATCGTCTCATCATAGGTAAGCGGATCTGCTTCCACATGATAGGTGACGAAGTCATCTCCGAAGTCTTTCGGCCTCCTCGCTCGCTTAGTTGACGGCTCAGCGAGTTCTGGTTCAGCTGGTGTCTCCTCGACAACAACTCCATCTTGGACTACTGGTTCGATAAAGATCTCTGTCTGCTCCGCACCCTCATTATTCTCCGGAATGTCCGCGAGAACAATGTTCTTGTGCCTTGCAAACTTTTCTTCAAAATATTCAGCATCGCGAGATTCGATGATATGATTTGACTCGATATCAAGGAATCTCCGAGCATCACTCTTCTCGGCATACCCCAGGAAGATCGCCTTAGTAGTCCTTGTCCCCAGCTTCTGAATCTTTAGATCCGGGAGCTTCACATAAGCCAGGCACCCCCACACTCGAATGACATTCAGGTTGGGTCTGACTTTGAACCAGAGTTCATGAGGAGTTATGTCGGAAGTTGCATACGGCACTCTGTTCAGAATGAAAGTGGCCGTTAATGCAGCTTCTTCCCCAATAGCACTTTGGGAGACCCGCAGTCAACAGCATAGAATTCATCATCTCTGTCAACGTTCTGTTCTTCCTTTCTGCTACTCCGTTGGATTGTGAAGAATACGGAGCCGTCGTCTCGTTGATGATTCCATGTTCTTTGCAGAATGATGAGAATTCATGAGACCTATATTCCCCACCTCGATCACTCCTCAGCCTCTTGAGTTGTTGTCCAGTTTGCCGTTCAGCCTCGGCCCTGAACTCCTTGAACTTCTCGAATGCTTCGTCTTTAGATTTGAGTAAATAGACGAAGGCATACTTGGAGAAGTCATCGATGAAAGTAATGAAATACTTCATCCCGGCCTTTGTAGAGAATTGTTTGAAGTCACAGATATCTGAGTGAACCAACTCCAGAAGATCTGTGCTTCGATGGACCCTGTGGAAGGGTTTCCTAGTGATCTTCGTCTGAGCACATATCTCACATTTCTCTACCTTACCCCCACACTTGGAGATAAGTCCTAGACTAGACATTTTGTTTATTCGCTTACAATGAACATGTCCTAGTCTATTATGCCACAACTCAAGAGAGTAATTCAAACTAGTGATAGCATTGACATTATTATGCTGGGTTACAACAAGCTGAATTTTGTACATTCCTTCAGTCTGAAAAGCTTTCCCGAAGAAAGTACCCTTCTTGGACATCACCATTTGGCCAGCATTGATGTCCATCCTCAAGCCTGCGTTGCAGAGCAGGCTCCCAGAGATCAGGTTCTTTGCGATTGCAGGAACATGCTTCACACCTTGAAGCGTCAGAATGTTCCCCGATGTAAGCTTCAGCTCCACCGTCCCGATCCCCAGTACTTCAGCTTGTGCCTGGTTCGCCATCATGACTTTCTCGGAAGTAGGCTCATAGGAGACGAACCAGTCCTTGTCTGAACAGACATGACATGTCGCGCCAGTGTCTATCCACCAGTCCAAGTCTGCCCCCACAGTTGCAACCTGTGCTATCATGGCAACCTGATTAGTAACCAAAGAAACCTTGTTAGGCTCACCTTGCTCTTTGGGCTTGGACTTGCATTCACTTTTATAGTGACCCTTCTTGCCACAGTTGAAGCAAGTCACATGGGACTTGGACTTCTGTTGCTTGAATCCTGGACCCTTCACTTTCAGATTCGAGAAGTCCTTCTTCTTGTGGTGAGAAGCCGCCTGCTTCCCTTTGTTCTCTCTGGTGGCTTGAACCAGATTCGCCGTTGCTAGTTGCTTGGACAGGGTGTCCAACTTCTGTTGAGAGCGCATCTCGTCCTCAACATGAATCTCGCTGAGGAGATTATCCAGGCTAATCTCCATCTTCTTCCTATGCATCCTTGCATAGATGTTGCTCCATCCTGGAGGAAGTTTTGCCACGATCCCTCCAACGACGAACTTGTCGACGAGGGGCATGCTATCGTCCTCCAGTTTCTGGCGCAGCTTCAGGAACTCTTTCACTTGGGGCAGCATGGTCTTCTCGTCTTCAAAGACCCATTTGTGGTATTTTTCAACCATGAACATCTTCGACCGGGCCTCGTCGTCGTCATACAGCTTCCCCACGGACTCCCAGATCTCTTTGGCAGAAGTCCTCTTTGTGTAGGACTCGGCCAGAGAGTCTTCCATGGAATTCAGGATCAGCAGCCTGCATATGCTGTTATCCTTTTTCCACTTCGTCTGCTTGCTCGTAGCAGCGGCCAGAACAGCAGCAGATCCATTTGCTGGAACGATTGGTTCTTCCTCATCCAACACGTGATCAACATCCACGAGTTGAAGGTTCAGAGTCACCTTTCGCTTCCAGATCTGGAAGTGTTCGCCGTCGAATTTCTCCAACTTGTTAAAGCCGGTATCGACAAACGAAGCACGAGTGTTTTCCATCGAATCGTATAGCTTTGAGATTGTTAGTCTATTTGCAAACAATCGATGGAAAAAACTCAGTTGCAATCCCTAAGAAGAGATGCAAAGAATGCAGTTGCAATCCCTAAAAAAGAGATGCAAATAATGCAGTTGCAATCCCTAAAAAAGAGATGCAAATAATGCTGATTGCGTAGCCTAAACGATTAAAAAAAAATCGAATCGCGTTTGCAATAGCGGTTTCTCGAAGGCAACAAGAGATGATCAACAACAGTTGAGTCTCAGATTCTCGAAGGCAACAGAAAGAGGAAGGAAGAAGAAGAGCGGATCTCGCTGGGGTGTTGAACACCGGCGCTCAAAGCTATACCCGCAGTACGGATAAGCTCCCAGGAACCAGCAAGTTCAGGAGAACTTCTGGAACGCTCGTAAGTCAATATTTGAGACTTGAACGGGCTTCCTGGACTTAACAGACTCCCTCAACTCTCTTCTTGGTGCATCTTTCAAAGGAGGCCAAGGGGCTCTATTTATAGAGTGGAGTTGAGACTTCACCTCTTCTCCTATCCGATGTGGGACTAAAATACTAATACTCAAAAATAGAGTTTGATATTTTAGATCATCCCACAATCAACATAGAAGTGTGCCAGTCCACGCCTACCCCCCGAACCCTCCCGTGCATGCACGAGACATCTTGGAGTCCGCGTCCGAGTCCGAGTCCGCACAACAAAAATTAACTTGCATCCTTGTTGGATTTAATCCTTTTTCCTTCTAGGAAAATACTTCCACATGGCACAAACTTGTGCCCCACTACACCTCATGTGCACACCTCAACACAAGCAATGCATTATATTGAGATACTCACCATTTGGTGTAGCCGATGTGGGACTATCTTTTCTAGTCCAAAGGCAAAAACACCAACAGTTTTTAATTGCAATTTTAAGGTGAAAAGATGGATCCGAGAAGTGGAAAATAATTGTAGGGAAGTTGAGAGTGAGCTACAAACCATACAAAGGGTGGGTTGCACTCATGATCCCTATTATTGGAATAGGCAGTAGCACATCATGATTAGGATCGTACATATTTTGTTGGTGCATGGTTGGAGAATATCAAAGACAAAAAGTGTTGCCATATATATGAGACATACAAATACAAAGACAAGTAATTAAAACATGCTTAAATATTTAGCTGGTACAATATGTTGACGTGGGTAAGATACTGCATGCACATTTTTGTTCGGTAACGTGTATATTTCAATGTGACTTTGTCCACTTGGAACATGGGGACAGCTGAATCATCACATTTATAAATGAAACCAAATCTTTATATATATATATTATATATATA